>CP115869.1:27768106-28203762 GCA_027920645.1 Caenorhabditis nigoni | reverse complement strand
AAGAACCAACAATCATTTTAAGGACCACAATTACCGTAAACACTGGAATATAATGCCGCCCAAGCCGTCTACTTTGAGCTTTTTTATTTCACTTTCTCTCAAAAATACCAAAAAATGGTTAACTGATAAAATTATGTTGATATTATTATGAACATTTATTCAGTTGAGCTCAAATTTATATCCTAACCAGAAAATGAGATATTCAGGCTCAAAGGTGACGATTCCGATGACGTTGTATTAGAATGATCACGGTATTTTAGGACCAAAATGTATTTCGAAAAACGAAAATTAACGACCAAAAAACGACCAAAAAATGGACCAAAAAACCGAGAAGAGTCAAATATCTTATTGATTGAGACAAAAGCGTTTAAACAAATGTCTAGAGAAACAAAAAAAAAAAGAAATTTCTGTATAAAATAATGCGTTTCTCATACCACTGTTTGTTTTTCTACACCGTAACACATCTGCGTCTCTCATTTCGAAATGATAGTTATATTTGATGAAATGTCGAGTAGCCAATGGGAAAAGGGCTGAGAAAATGACAAAATAAAAAAGTATGTAACAGAGGAATGCCAAAAAATGACGGAACAAAAATAACATCTGTGTCCGCATAGAGCATGCATCACGTGCAAAAAAAATATGCAGAAGTGCTTAATTCAGTGAGACAGTTCTGAGAAAATAGGGCTAATCTTACAGTTTCCAAACCACTGTTTAATATCACTTTCTTTTTTTGATTTATGGATACCGTATTTTCTCTGATTAGAGCTCAAACTTTCCGAAGATTTTGAGCTCAATTATCTCGGTTAATGTGAAATATATCAAAAAGTGATCAACAGATAAAATTGCATTTCATCAGTTGGCCACTTTTCAATATCTTTTACAGGAACCGAGATAATGGAGTTCGAAGTGCAAACGTAGGGGGTGGCTTCTTTCAGAGCACACATCGGAATATGGTACTGTAATCAAAGAAAACTTGAACCTATTTTAAGTGATTTCAATAAAATATTGTTTGGACAGAAAAACGCAAACTTCTCTGCTTGGTGTGTTTGACGGTATTTTACGTGGTTTACAGAATGAAAAACTCACACTAATCTTTGAAATCAGACAAGAAGCTGAAAATTTTGCCTCAAGCCGGCGCGTGGTTGTGGAGAGGACTTTCAATATCCTTCAACAGCTCGATATCTTTTGATAGCCAACCTGAGATATCAGAAAGATTATTATGAAATGAAAAAAATCCTTATCGCTATTTTCATCTAAAGTTGGATTTGGGTGTAGCGTGCTTGTCCTGATCCTGAGACTGCTGATAAAATCTGCAAATGTTGATTCGAGACGGACCATCGTTGCTTCTTCGTGAAATGAACCTGAACATTGAAATGAACCAGAAAGAGTAATTTTGATTAGAGGAGAAGTAAAGATACTTAAAAATTTCGAAAAAAAAATGAAAAAAAATTACGGAATGGATTCAGGCAAATTCTATTTTTTCTGACAGTGATTATATTTGATTAATCAATTTTATCACATGCTTTAAAAACAAAACCATGCAAAAAAAAAATTCAAAACCCTCAAAAATTGCGCGTCTCTTTTTTGAAAAACCGCGTTTTTTTTGCGGCGGCGGCTGGCCTAGAAACCTTCGTGTTCTTCCATTCCTCCTTTCCCAATAAAAGGGCATATCGGAATCATAAAATTGAAATTAATCGGATTTACATCACGTTCCTGCAAAAACTATTCGAAAACAATTTTTAAAAATAATGTTCCTTTCAAATAGGTGATGGCAATCGTTAGTAGCGGTGAAACTATGAAAACATGTTACATGTTATTGTCCAAATGAGGTCAACTTTGGCTCATTACAAGCGTAACGATCGAGCGGTGCTTCCCAAGTACTTCCAGAAAGAAATTTTTAGGAAACAGAGGAAGCATGAACCCCTCAATTCGTCATCTTTGATTGCATGTAACTCATGTTCTGAGAAAGATATCAAAGAGCGACCAACTAACAAAATGCTTATAATAATCTTAAAAATAATTTTTCAGTTAACTAATTTGCGATAATTTAAAAGGGGAGCCGTAATAAATTAGCTCAAAGTTGAAATGCCGGCGATGTGTTCCTTTTTCACATACCCTGCTCAAATTATTATTTGTACTTCTGCCTCAAAATCCATTAATCTCAAAAAATCTCCTCCCGTTTCCAGTATTAGTTTCGAAATGAACAAATGTTCTTCTTTTGAGACCAATCAACCATATCTTATTTGATTTAACGCGTGAGCGCTTCATTTCAAACATGGGCGGGGCCAAGAGACTTACAGGATCCCGTTTTTCAATTTTGTCAGTTTTCATTTCTGCCTAGGACATCTGTTGCGCCACCGAGCTTAGAAGATGACCGCTCAGAACTCCTCGGCTCTTGAGCATAATGAGGAAGAAACATCACAAGAGCACATGTTTAATGTGGAAAACATCTTGGTTGTAACAAGCGCGATTTTCATTGTTGCTTCTCTATTCTTCATGATTAAACTAGCTAAGAAAATCGGAAAAGTCAACACAAAAGCATTTGCTTTTGTTCGGAAACAGCGAGTCATTTCATTATACTTTGTTATGGGAAATGTAGGTCATATTGCTTCAATTTTGTAAATCTCAAAACGTTTTCAGGTTTTTCTTATACTGTTATTTGATTTTTTGCTTGTCCATGTCCCAACCTCTGGTTTAATTCCATCTTTGTGCTACTATCCTACAGTTTCGGAGACATTTCATCTTCTCATTCTTCTCATTCATTTTTTATACCTTGTTCAAACAACCCAGTATACGGTAGTCAGAGTCATCCGTGTATACTACAGGCAAGATCTTTATCGGAAACTTCTCGTCGTTTTCGTGATTCTCGTATCCTTCATCGTTATGATCCCTGTACTCATCTTCGCAGCACCTCAAATTAATCATTGTTCTCTAAAAAAACCGAACACGATGTCTTTGAATATTGTGGTTGGGTTTGGGGTAAGTCTCATATCTTGAAAACTGTTAAAGTTTGCATTTTTAAGAACATTATGAGGCAAATTAACTTCGGGTTTACCCTCTCTTGCCTTACTGTAAATGTTCTTGGTTTTCTTTTCAATATCTATCAAGTACGATATGACATTATTTATGGAACCACTGGTGGAACAAATATCCTAGAATTTCAAGCAGAAAAAGCGTGGACATACGTCGCAGCTTTGAATTTTCTTCCATACTCCAAACTTCTCTTCTCTGTTGTAAGTTTCTAGAGATGAGAAAAGCATTTTGGGCTCAATTGTTCAAATACAAAGTCCAATTTGTTAGACATAATGAATTTTGGATGACTGCTCATTGAGAACTTTCTAATCAAATAGTGAACGCGTTCAGTTGGAAATCAGCCCAGTTCAGTTGGGCGGAAAGTTCAAATGTTTTATTTCTGATTATGCTCAAGGAAACGTCATTAAGAAATGAAATACTAGATAAATTTTTTCAGATATCCTTTGATCCAGTCATTTCTTCATGGATTATGTCTCTCCTTTATAATTTTGTAACTCTGCTTATCCCTTTAATTTTTCTCAATACTCATCCGGAGGTTGCCAAGAAGAAAAAGAATTCAGTAGCTACAGTATCTGCGTGGAATTGAATATAATTACCTTATTGCATAATTTGACCAATTAAAAATGAATCGCAATCATTTTTTTCATAAATTGTATTTACATTTCTCAATTTCTGTTCATCAATTTCAGTGAAGAAATAAAAATATTTTTCCAAAATATCGTTCCAAGTGACTGCGAATCAAATTCTGATCAGAATTCTTTTTCACATGATGATTAATCTGAAGAAAAATTCTTGTACCTGTGTGAACTTGACCGAAACATTTATTTTCCACTTGCCTCATCATACAAATTAAAATATCTCTATGCTCTCGTCGCCGTGGCTGTCACCATAAACAGCTGGAGATCGAAGACCAAATTAGAGATTCTCAATGACAACTTTCCCAGATCTGAAACATTTTTCCGAATAAATCCGTCCAAATATTATTTTCATAATTATGAAAATAAATTGATTTCGGATAAGCAGTTTTGATATTTTGAAATCCGAAGCTTGTTGGAACCAGAAATTTTAGTTGTGCGCAGTTTTTATGAATTATTTGACGATATAATATCTAAAATTCCGAATTTCTAGACAGAAACTTGGTAATTTTCTCGTTTTTTTTCAATTTTTTGAGTTGTTTTTTTTTTTGGCTGACACACACACACACACACACACCTACAACCTATTTATTCATATTTTTCTAACAGCGCTATTTGTTTTTTTTTCTTTTTTTGTGAGTTGTTTTTGCGCACTTTGCTTGTTGATTTTTATTTGTTTATACTTGTGTTTGTACTTGTATTTTGAAGAAAAAAAAACGATTTCAATTCATAAAATTTATTTATCAAGTTGAATGAGTATTCATGGCACAAGAAAGGGATCAAAACGAGTAGTTGGTCTCATCGGGAGTTGCCAAACAGATCGAGTTAGGTGAGTACAGGATTTCCATCCTCCTCAGTCAAAGTCAAAGCACTACTAGCATTCATCTCCGGCAAGCATTGCTGGATACGTTGTTTCAACAGATCATGATTAACCGGGAGGATGTCGATGAGTTCTCCTACTTCTTCAAAGAATGGTGTCAAGAACTTCAACATCAGTGGGAGAGTTTCGCCCGGGGCACGGATCTGAAAATGTTAATATTTGTTTCTACACTTCTTATATTCTTACTCACCAACTCCCTTTTCCAGTTCATCAATTCGTTATCAGGTGATTTGAGCTTCTCGTGGAAATCGAAGCCTCCAGCATACAAGATAGCGTATCCGGCCATGATCACATCGTCCTTGGGAGCAGGGTCCAATCCCAAACATACGTCGTAAGATGAGTATCGCATCTTCTTGAACACAAAACCTCTGGGATCCTCTTTGAGATTTCCCTCTGCGTCAGCATATTCGTGGCTCATGCCAAAGTCCAAGATCTTTACAGATACTTGATTTCCAGGTGTCTTTGGTTGGGACAGGGCGAAATTCGAAAGTTTCACATCACGATGAATCAAACGCTTCTCGTGAAGGGCTTGAAGACAATGGACCATTTGATAAGCCATGCGAATCAAAGTTGGACGTTGACATGATTTCCATGGTGTTGATTCACGAATAGATTCAAGATCATAGCCAAGGAGTTCCATTCCTAAAAATATTTTTAAATTATTATATTTTCAATCACAGATATTATTTATTCTAGAGGTCGTATTCATGAACATTAACCAAGGCATTTATTTTTGAAACAAAAACTGAATTATTTATTCAAATTTAGCTAAATAGACGCAATGTACTAAAAATCTTCCAATCTGGATGTTTTTCCTGTTTCTGATATGGAAAAATGACTTTGAACCAGTTTTTCTAAATCATTTTGAATTGAGAAATTCTTATTTTTTGACACAGTACTGTAAATTCTATCATTCATGTAATTTGTATCAAAAATCAAAATTTTTAGTGGAACATCAACGAAATTTGGAGTTAAAGTTAGATAATAACGTTCTTTTGATACTATTCAATCGTTGCTATAATTTTTTTAAAATAAAAGTTTTTCGAATATTGAGTGGGAATATCAAAATTTAATAGCACAACTACTTCATGAGAAGCGGCGTATTTACCGAAAAATAATTAAAATATCTCAAAATGTTACGTTTTTCAGTTGAGTTTATCGAGGTAAATGTTTTGCCTAGATATATAATCATGAATACGACCCCAAAAACTAGTATACTTTCCAGCCTACTTGATTTTTTATGTAAGAAAAAAAACTCACCGATGATGCTATATGGACCATATCGGCCAGTGAAATGGTATTTCGGGGAGATGTCACTGTAATACAACTTCTGAAGTGTCGCTGCTTCGACAAGAAGGTCTTCTTCCTCGACAGCCACTTTCATTGCAATCGTATCCGAGTTGCATTTCGCTTCGTAAACGGCTCCGAAAGATCCATGGCCAATTAAACGAGTGAGCAGGTACCCACGAATGTGGGTTCCATCGAGAGTCATTAACGTATCGTAACACATCCTGAAAAAAAAAATAATATTTTTACTTTTTAATGTGGAAATTTGTAATTTTTCATGATTTTTTCTAACTTTTTCTATTTTTTTCGGCAATTTTATGAGTGACCTAATTATTTTTAGACGTGACCTACATTCCAAAATATGCTCGACCCTTTTGCCTAACTATTTCTATAATTTTTTCTGGTTTTTTTTCTGATTTTTTCGCCATTTTTTTGGTGACCTAATTATTTTTTTGCTTGACCTATATTCCAAAAAATGTAAAACATTTTTTCCGAACTATCACTTATACACACCAACTACTTGTCATTTAAAAAAAATTAAATTTACCTCAAAAACCGACGATTGGAGCGAGAGAGAGCGGAAGAGTCACCAAACTCGAAGGCGAAAAAGAGAAAGAATGATTTTTCTGAAGGATTTTCCCCTTTATTGACTGTGAAACGTGGAAGGTCACCCTAAATTGTTTTGAGGGTACCAGGTTTTTATTATTTTTGAAGGGTGAGTGACTGGGGGTGGGTGGTTATGATGGGTGGGGATGAAGATAAAAGTATGAAATTGGGTCAGATGTGAAACTAGGTCACATGATACCTGTATCTAGGTCAAAAATGGAATTTCGCCGGTTTTAATGGTAGAGGTACCATATTGGAAGGTTGGAAAGAGCAATTAGTGTAAAATTAAAATTAGGTCATCAGACGACATTAACTAGGTCAAATTTGTATTTTTGTTGGTTTTATAGGTAGAGGTCCCAAACCAGGTGTATGGGGTCCTTGAAGGATGGGAATTCAAAATCAGGTCAAACTTTTCTGAAAAGTAGGTCACCGACGTTTTTTCGTCCTATGTAGAGACAGAGATATCATTTTTCGTAAACGGAATCCTTGAGGGAAGAGAATTTCGATCGGAAAAAGTCTTACAGAAGAATTCGTTATGAGACTATATTTATGAACAATATTCCTAGGAAAACCGTTCTTCTCTTTGAAAGTTAGCTGGAAAGGCTTGAGTATCAGAAGAGAAAAATAATTTTCTTTCTGGAACATCGGTAGATTATCATGGAATAGGGATACTAAATTCGTTTCGTGTCCCCACTAATGATGATAGAATCATTCGATTTTTGAAGAGCGAATTGAGGCAGTAAAGTTTTCCGCTCTTTCCGGGAAGAATGGTCCCATCTTTGGACCACCGGTCCCAACGACCTTCGACAACGATTATATAGATCCGATAACGGTCCCAATGGTACGACATTGGTCCCAACCCGGCTTGTTTGGACAGCCCTTTTTGGAAATCGAATATTCGATCTATGAAAAAAGTGTTTCATCCTAAGCCTTAAAAACATAAAACTGTAATATTTTTTATTCTGCTGTCATTTAGGAATTTAAGTGCCTTTTGTCAGGGTTTTTTTCAGAATACCCTGTTTTTTTTGTTTTGTATTGTAGGCTGGGCTACAAAATCTTTTTCTGGCAATAAAATGAACTAGGCGTTTCAACCTAAGCCTATGATTTCAAATAAAAAACACGTTAAAAAAATCAGAAATTTCAATTATCAGCGAAATTCGTAAATTGAATATTCAATTTTCAGAAAAGGGCTTTCCAAGCAAGCCTGTTTGGGACCGTTGTTATATTGTTGGGCTATTCTCGGATAGCTGTGACCGTAGTCAAAACGTTGCGGCCGTTGTCGTAATTCTTGGGATCCGTAGTCCACAGATGGGATCGTTCTTCATGGAAAGATCCAATTTTCATTAGCTTATGTAGATATTGAGATAATAGAGCTAAAACTTCTAATATAGGTTGACATTCTATTAAAGTGCTTATAGTAACTACATCTAAAAGTATGAAGAGTTTCGGAAATCCGATCTTGGACTGATTTTTGCCCAAAACAATTCAAAACTCTTTGAAATTTCAAAAATCGAAAATTAATTCCAAACATTGTTAATTCTTGGACTACCTTCATTGAAAACGACAAGACCTGTAAAAAAGATAGATTAAAAATTCAAAAAATCAGATTTGTTGGTCACAGAAGCGGCCAGCCGCAACGAAAAAAATATAATAAAATAATGAGAAAATGTTCAAAAAATTAGGTAAACTTACATTAGTGCCTTTTTAGAAAAAATCAGAAAATGCGGCCAACGGTGATTGAGAATAATAGAAAAAATTATTTTTTCAGACAGAAATCCTATCACGAATTTTGCCACCCCATCTTACATGGAAGATGTTATTTCTCCAGCGAACGGATGGTGTCATTAAGGCTTTGATAAAGATCACTGGAGATGAAAGTTCTCGGAACAACCAAAAACCGAAAAACTGAATGAGAGGCAATGTAAGCGGACCATTCTGAAAAGCATATTTTGATAGGAGATTCTAAATTTTCAGTCCTTTACCTGCAGAACTCTCATTATCATATAGTCCATAGAAATCCAGAAAAAGAAATGAATGACAAAGAGCATTGGGATGGTAATATCAAAGAGATAATGAACGCTAAGAGCCATGATGATACCAGCTGGGAAGCAATCCTGAAAAATTATTGGGAAATTGAATGTTTTAAATTTCGTTACCTGAAGAGGCTCGACCAAAATAACTTGAGGCATCATGGCAATTCTCAACTTTGCCCGTCTGCCCACCCTATTAGAAAATGAGGTGAAGGTTGTAGCAGCTGAATTTTGAAGCGCTGGTTGGTTCGAGATTCCAGATGTGTATCCACGAGCAGCCAGATTCTTGCCGAAAAAGTAATCTTCAGCCATATAATCTTTGAATTCTACCATTCCTCCACATTCGTCTAGAGCTGCTTTTTTGAATATCGACGACATTCCAGTAGGGCAATTGAATCCGAGGAAGTTTCCAGCTAGATAGATCTTAGTATGGGATGTCCCAAAGAAGACCTAAAATGTCTTATTTGAATTAAATTGTTTTCTAAAACAACTTCGAAATGAAAACTACAAATTAAAGCAATGCAGCGAAGAACAATTCGGAGATTGTTGAATAGTTAGGTTTTGGTATATTGAATATTTGGTTCCACCACTAAACGTTTCATGTTCCCTCTAACCTGCTCAAAACAATTGCCCAATCCAACGCGATCCATGCAATATACCCCAATTTTTCTTCGCTCATTATCCTCTTGGCCAAGTCCAAGATCTCGTCGGTCCTCGTGAAGATCGAACTATCACTGATCATGATCAGTGGATACTTCGCGGCCATATATGCAGGATTCATGTTGTTGATTTTTGGATTGAACCCAATCTCGTGTTCTTCTGGAAAACAACACTATAAAAATAAAAAAGATTAGATAACTTACGGAAAAATACAATGGCGTCTACTTCGGGATATCTCTCGATGAGGGCTTTCACGACGGGGACAGCGTCATCTTGTGGGGAATGGAAGCAGAACAGGAGTTCGAACTGGTGGTAATCAGCGGTGAAGAATGACGTCAGGTTTGTTTCCAAATTTTCATCCGTTCCCATTATTGCCTTGATAATCGAGACTCCAGGAAGAGTAGCGTCCGGTTCATGTATCTTGTGGAGATGAAAGATTCTGTAAATATTTCTCGTGCGGTCGTGCGGTTTTTGAGCTATTATTCGATTTTTTCTGGAACTGGCTGGTCAAAATTTTGCGTCTAACTATCCATTTCAGTGTGATATTGCCAATTTTAAGATTTGAAAAAGTGTTTATCACTGGTTCGATGGACGGGAAAAGAGCAGAAATTACTTAACGAATATATAACTTTATTTATGTGGGTGACAGCTTTTCTGAACGAATACTACCTGGATATGAAAGCGTTTCAAAAATTCCGAAGTTACAACTCAAATTGATGAAAAAAGAAGTTGCATTGCATCACGCAACCTATCTTCATGGAAGTGATTTTACAAAGAAGCTGTTTTACAAAAAAAATAGTTTTATATTCGATTTATGATTTAGAATTTTTCAAAACCAAACGTTCAAGTGAAAAACTTTGTTAGAAACTCAATGGTGATTATTTTCAACCTAATCGGTTATTTTCGGATAGAACTCTATTTGGTTACTGTACGTGGACATGAGTTTCAAAATGATCGTAGCTCTCCTACACTTGACATATTTGACCTCTGAAGATTTTTCAAAAAAACAAGGATAAATTACTTACCCATAGCATAGAGCAATCACATGAATCAGATACAACGTTCCAACGAAAACCACTCCGAAAATTGCCAAACAAGTCGCGGTGTCCAGATTCTCAATCAATTTTTCAATTTCCAATACGATCCAAGGCACCAAACTCGAGACAGTCGCAAAGAACGTCGCTTCCATGACCGGATAGGACTTCGTGCTTGACGGAATCTCAGAGAATTCTACGGAATTTTGCCTCGATTCCATAATGGGCATTTCTATAAAATGAAAATTTCGGGATTTTGATTCTAATTGAAAAATGTCAACTAGACATAAAGAAAAAAGGGGATGACGGCAAAAAACTGAAGGATAAAAATAATGGGTTTGTGGAACGAAAATTGTTTATATTCATTTCTCTCAGTCCTCTCAAGATTTAGGATTTTTTGGATCGAAAAGAAAGAAGAGAAAAAAATTATTTTGAAATAGTTCACAAAACTATGAAAACAGATTTTTGGGCACATCACTCCGCCCTGTCCGACAAAAACTTCTGGCAAAAAGAAAATGCCATACAATTTTTGTATTTTGGGATATAAAAGAAATTCCCAAGAACTATAAACTATTGATGATAAAATAGAGATAAAGAAAATCTTTGAGGCCAGAAAAAACGGAAATGGAGTCAAAGGGAAAATTTAGGCGTGACTGTTTTTTATTGTTTACAAAATATAATAAAAGTCTGCCTACCTTTTTGGACCGATTTCCTAATGAATGGAAGAGCCATATTCCACAGAATATAATATAACACTTCCCATATCCGAATCAAAATACAAAAAATGGCTAGAAGGCCAAACCAAAAATACCATTTTTGCATCTTAGACTTTCCGACAAACTGAAAAGTCGGCAGACAAGCGTTATACAATTAACGAAAGGAACAATAACTATAAATATTCGGAGCAGCGCCAAGCTGATAAGAAATGATAAAGAAAAAGACTGCACTTTACAGTGAGAAGAGAAAAAAACTAAGTTTTTTTTCATTATGCTCCCTTATTGTACTTCGATAACAGAACACGCACACAAGTTAACATTTTTGCACAGTTCACTTCCAATAAATGATGAAATTTTAAAAGCCAGTATAGAATATTGGGCTGCCTTGAATAAACCTAATAAGGAAAGTGAAATAAAATGGAAAATCCATTTTTTCAGAACAACAAAACACCGGAGAATTTTTTTGAAAAATATAACGAAAAATGAAAGCTCCAGGTTTTAATAGATTTTCAAAAAACAACTGAAAGTTTGTAATTGCAAAATTCACTTCCAGGTGATGGTCAATGAGGAACATGATCCGATTCATTCTATCATTTGCAGGTACTCAACTTCTGGAACTTCCGGAACATTCTGGACCTTTCGGACCTTGATTCAGAAGATTTCGTAAAAGTCCAAAAAATGAATTATTTTATTTACACTGCTTTTGTAACTGTTATTTGAATTGTTCAATTTTTTGATGAGTCACGTTTCGGGTCTTGTTGTTTTCAAAATTCCAATTTTCTGACTCGCTATCCTTACACTTTTGTAAAACTGATTTTCATAAATTCGAACAGTTCAGTTCTTAATTTTGATTTACTAATCGATTTGTATTTTCAATTGTTCTCAAGTTTTTTATCACCCAGTCCAAAAACTTAATCAGTGTTTCTCGCACCTCAAAATTTCAGCTCCATTTTTTTTCCGAATTCAATTTAATCTCACTCCGACTAGTACCAATAGAGAATAAAACATTGAATGGCTTTATGATTAGAATGTTGAGAATTGGAAACTCGAACAATCACTTCAGTTTCCAGTTTCAAGAAATGACCAGAGTTGTTATAATTTTTGACACATTTTATGACTTTTTAAAATTTGACACGTAAAATGAAATTAATCATGAAACCCCATTTATAGTATGAGCTCAATTATCTTATGCTCTACAAAAGGTATAAAAAATTTGCCAACTGATGAAATATTAGTGACATCATGACCCACATTTGATCAGTTGAAAGATTTCCAATATTTTCTCAAAAAATCCGCAAGACTTTCGGAACAAACCACCTTACAAAAGTCAAGTTGATAACAACTTTGAGCTCAATTATCTCGGTTTCTTAGAAAGTTATCAAAAAAATTCATGTCAACTTTTCTAAACTTAAGATTTATGCACACCTCTCTGAGATTAATATTATCTTCTAATTTTAATCTAAAATTATCGACGCATTGATCTAAAAGTTTGGACAGTGACAAACATTGTAAATCCAAAATGAGTAAAGCGGCTCTCACTGTTGACATCTCATAATAATATCAAATTACAAAAAACCGTCATATCTTGCGGTTTTATCTGAAGGAGCACTTCTTCTCCCCTTTCTGTTTTTATGATCCTCATCTGCTCTTCTATGAATATAAACAGATATTCAAAATGTGGAACCTTCCCTGAAAGCTGGAAGAAAAACTCGGTTTTCATTCTGTTACTTTTTTTGTCGTTTCTTCATTGTTACGAATAAACGTATTTCCTCTTGTAAAAGCCCACTCAACCATCCTATTTTGAGCTTAATTATCTCGGTTCCAAGCAGAGATATCAAAAAGTTGTCAACTGTTAAAACGTTGGTGATATTATGATGAAAATTATATTAGTTGACACATTTTTGCTATCTCTCATAGGAATTGAGCTAATTGAGCTCAAAGATGACAGTGTGGGGCTTTTCTATTACAGATTCTTTGATATATTCAAATTAACGGAGTAATTTTTCTTATCATTTGCTATGTTTACATTGAGATGATTTCAAATCCAGCAATGGCCATCAAACTTGGGTATAATTGGAGATGGAATTTGAAGAATGGCGGATTTGGAAATGTTTCAGTTGTAGACAAACAATTTGAGAATCAGGAGAAAAGAGTGTTTGTAATGAAACGAGTCAGTACTTCAAGTCGATATGATCTGGAATTCGATATTCATCGATCAGTGTTTGGATTTGGAAGAGAAGCTGGATCAGACCATATCATTGAAATGTTTGCTATGTATGTGACTGGCACTGAAGCGGTTTTCATTGTCGATTTTGCTGATCAAGGTGATTTGGGAAATAGATGCACTCTACCACTCCATCCATCGCTTGCCCAAAATTATTTTCGTCAATTGATTTGGGGACTTGATTTCATCCACAAGAAAAACATTGTTCACAGAGACATCAAACCATTGAACTTGTTTCTGAAAAGTCCAAGTAAGAGAATAACGATGAATGCTTATAACAAAGCGAAAAAAATCATTTTCAGACAAATTGAAAATTGGTGATTTTGGAATGGCCGAGCGATATCGAACCGACAGTGGTAAGCAGCTCTGGTTGAAAGGCAGACGAGGTACGTGGACTCACCTTGCTCCTGAACTCTTCATCAACGGAATGGAGTCAAAAGGACCTCCATTGGATGTATGGGCTTCTGGAATCGTGCTAGTGGAGTTGCTTACAATGAAGCGGTTGTGGAAACAAGCCGACTTGAAGTGAGTTTGTCAATTTCTGAAGATTTGGAAGATTAGCATCGATTTTTTAAAAGCTTAGCCCAAGTTTTTTTTGAGATTAGTTAGAAAACAAGGCTTACTTTAGAATAATTTTGTTACGGAATCCGAAAACTCTCAACAAGCCTAATTTCTTTGCCAGCAAATCCCATTTTAACAAGCATAGCACTATTTGGAGTATGTAACTTTGAAGAATTTCGATACAATAATTCAAGAGTATTGTATTTTCTCACTTTTGTCACCAAAAATTACTTTCAAAATAGCGCCAAACTCGCAAAAATAGGTTTTGCAGACTGAAAACTGTCATTTTTCGAATTTCAAAGTTTTTAGAGATTTGAGGTAAAAAAATTTTACGTCCGTAGAAATTTACGGATGTCTGAAAATGCTGTAAAATCCCTGACTGTGAAATCTCAGCTCTGTTAGAGACCCAAGAGCCATATTGTTAGAGTTTTAATGAAAAAAACATTTCTTTCTTTAGCAATTAATTTTTCAGTGACAAAAACTTCATGAAGTATTTCGATGACAAGTACTACCAAATGGATTTCGAGTGGAAAAGTCTTGGGTCTGCAAAAAGTGAGTTACCTCTGTAAATGCTCAATTCAAGTCGAATTGTTTACAGAATTAGTTCTAAAACTGCTCAAAGTGCAGTCTGCATTCAGAATCACAATCGAAGACATCATCAAGGATCCCTGGTTCGTCACCGATATTCCAGAAGATGACGAATTTGAAATCGCAATGCGTGGAAGAGAGACGCTTGTTTAGTTTTAGTACCTGTGCTATCTTCTCTGATGTTTTGCTAACTTAACGAAACTATTGATAAAAATGAAAATACAGGTTTATGAAAGAATATAGATGGCAGAAAAGAGCAAAATCATGGGCTAGTACAAAAAATTGACTTGTTCAATGATTTTGGGAAAAAAGTTCACAAAATGAAAAACGAGATACATCAGGTCCAGGCGGCAGGGAAATGGGCTTTTTACAAGTGACACGGTAACGATTTTCGAAGAAAACGGAGAATCTGATAGACCATGTTGTCCTTAACATCAATCGTTTTGCTTGAACCAGGCATTGTTTTCAATGAAATAGAATGAAGCTCGATTTGCGGGATTGCAGTCGAGCATTTTGAGAACCAACGCTGGAAACGAATTTGTAAGAAACTGTGTTTTATTTTGAGAAAAATCTTACTCGTGGCATTTCCAAGCTGGCCCCAATGGAATCTCATTCGATTCAAATCGTTTTGCGAGTACATCTTGAACTGCACATCTCTGAAAAAAGTCTGATAGTTGTGATTATATTGGTGACTGAGAACTCCGAAATGTGCCTTAAACTTCTAGGCGTCACTGACATAAAGTACAGTATTATTCTTGTATTTTTATCCATTTCTTTGTGTTTTTTGAAACGCCAATGTTTCAATGCAAACTTCCCCCTTACTGTAAAACGCGTTATGAAGGGCTCCTAATTTTTAACTATGAGGCAACTTATGTCGGTTCCTGTCAAAGATATAAAAAAGTTTTTTTTCGATCGCTTTGAGGGTGGGCAACAGATTTTGTTTTTTCAGGGTTTCAATACAAAAACATGCCAAAAATTGTGTCTGTTTTTCAGAAATTGGTCAATTCGAAAAAGTCGAAATTTCAAAAACAAAAGTGAATGTAAAGTGTCTAAAAACTGAAAATTTTTTCCTATATTTTAACGACCGGTACTGTAAGTACATCGAATCCCAATGAAAAAATTTAAAAGGAGCTACCGTGAAACCCATAATAGAAATGCACCCCACTGTCAATTTTGAGCTGATTTTTCTTGACACCTATGCAAGATATCAAAAATATGTCAATTGATAAAACGCTTTTGATTTTGTGTTAAATAGTTTATCAGTTGACAACTTCTTTGTATCTCTGCCAGAAATCAAGTTCAATAGATTCAAAGTTACGAATTGCGGACAGATGTCATTCGATGGCTAGTCCTTTAGCTAGCTGAAAACTCACCTCTCCTCAGCATCCTTCCACGGCTCATTTTTTGTGAGCATATTCACCAATACAATTCCAGCAGCCCAGATGTCCACAGGCGGTCCTCTCCATCTCGCATTTTCCACTAAGATTTCAGGTGCCATGTAACCTTCGGTTCCGCGCGACCCGTACAGCACAATTTCATCTCCGTTGTCATTTTTGTTTGGTCTTGCTAATCCGAAATCGCCAATCTTGAGCACATCTGGAAAAATATCTGAGGTTACAATGAAAAATGATTTTGAGATGTTTTCTTTTATTTTTAGAGAGTATTTCGGAACTGAAATTCAAAAGAGCCAGATTTCACAAACACATTTTGGAACCAAAAAAAGGAAAGAAAATCACTTACTATTCGCTGAGATGAAGAGATTCTCCGGTTTTATATCGAGATGGATAATATCCTTCGAATGCATGTGCTGGAGTCCGGCGATCAGATGCTGGAAGTAGCGATGGCACGGGACAACAGCCGGAGATTCAAAGATTACGTGGTGCAGATCACCCATCGAAGCAAGTTCTATAAAGAAAACAGTTTGCAGTTCCACATTCTCCATGGCAATCATTCTTATGATGTGGTCCGACCCTTCGTATGCCTTCATATGGGTCGTGAATTCCCGTTGATTCCGGTCCAAATCCTGTTTCACCGTTTTCATTACTAGTTGGACCTTCTCCGGATCTTCATCTTTTTCCACCACAGAAACGTCTCCGAAATATCCCGAAGCCAAGTCTCGGCGCCATGTGTAGCCGAGACGGGGAGCGAGTTGTTTGTTGTTAAGCATCTGAAAGTAGAGTATATTGAATGAAGCAGTGAATATTGAGGATTTTTTGAAGTACAAAAACAATACATATTTTGTCCTTGAAGATAATTTTGGTTCTTGGAGGAAGAAGTAGTAGATGAACTTGTGGACCTATCGCTTGAGGTGCATCGCTACTAGCTGAGCTAAGGTAGCGCAAGCTGAACCAAAAAAAAAACAATAGAACTCTCCTGTTCTCCCTCCTTTAGGTGTTTTTATTTTTGTGTTTTTTTTTTGCTAATGTGATTGTTTCAATGCAAAAATCCTCCTTATTTCTCTTTTTTGTCCAAAAAGGCTAGTTTCCAAACTTTGTAAATTAGACTTCCGGCAGAACAAAAACAGTTCAAAAATAGATGGGGGTAAGAACTAAAGAAAAGATAACAGATAGGAGGACCGGGAAAATTGTGATTTATCTGATTTTTATAGCACCGGTCTTTGAAAATAGAAATACCGTGAATCCTGTATAGAAGATTCCTCAGGTTTGAGCTCAATTATTTCATTTTCTGTTAACGATATAAAAAATGAGTCCACCGACAAAAACTTCTAATACTGTATAAACATTTTATCAGTTTAAAACTTTTTTATATCTTTGACAGGAACCGAGATAAGTTGCCTCATAGTAAAAAATTAGGAGCCCTTCATAACGGGTTTTACAGTAAGGAGGAAGTTTGCATTGAAACATTGGCGTTTCAAAAAACACAAAGAAATGGATAAAAAATACAAGAATAATACTGTCTCTTGAGGACCAAAATTCAATTTAAGAACCAACAATCATTTTAAGGACCACAATTACCGTAAACACTGGAATAGAATGCCGCCCAAGCCGTCTACTTTGAGCTTTTTTATTTCACTTTCTCTCAAAAATACCAAAAAATGGTTAACTGATAAAATTATGTTGATATTATTATGAACATTTATTCAGTTGAGCTCAAATTTATATCCTAACCAGAAAATGAGATATTCAGGCTCAAAGGTGACGATTCCGATGACGTTGTATTAGAATGATCACGGTATTTTAGGACCAAAATGTATTTTGAAAAACGAAAATTAACTAAATGGACCAAAAAACCAAGAAGAGTCAAATATCTTATTGATTGAGACAAAAGCGTTTAAACAAATGTCTAGAGAAACAAAAAAAAACGGAAATTTCTGTATAAAATAATGCGTTTCTCATACCACTGTTTGTTTTTCTACACCGTAACACATCTGCGTCTCTCATTTCGAAATGATAGTTATATTTGATGAAATGTCGAGTAGCCAATGGGAAAAGGGCTGAGAAAATGACAAAATAAAAAAGTATGTAACAGAGGAATGCCAAAAAATGACGGAACAAAAATAACATCTGTGTCCGCATAGAGCATGCATCACGTGCAAAAAAAATATGCAGAAGTGCTTAATTCAGTGAGACAGTTCTGAGAAAATAGGGCTAATTTTACAGTTTCCAAACCACTGTTTAATATCACTTTCTTTTTTTGATTTATGGATTCCGTATTTGCTCTGATTAGAGCTCAACCTTTCCGAAGCTTTTGAGCTCAATTATCTCGGTTAATGTGAAATATATCAAAAAGTGATCAACAGATAAAATTGCATTTCATCAGTTGGCAACTTTTCAATATCTTTTACAGGAACCGAGATAATGGAGTTCGAAGTGCAAACGTAGGGGGTGGCTTCTTTCAGAGCACACATCGGAATATGGTACTGTAATCAAAGAAAACTTGAACCTATTTTAAGTGATTTCAATAAAATATTGTTTGGACAGAAAAACGCAAACTTCTCTGCTTGGTGTGTTTGACGGTATTTTACATGGTTTACAAAATGAAAAACTCACACTAATCTTTGAAATCAGACAAGAAGCTCAAAATTTTGCTTCAAACCGGCGCGTGGTTGTAGAGAGGACTTTCGATATCCTTCAATAGCTCGATATCTCTCGATTTTGATATCTTTCGATGGCCAACCTGTAATATCAGAAAGATTATCATGAAATGAAAAAAAAATCCTTATCGCAATTTTCATCTAAAGTTGGATTTGTGTGTAGCGTGCTTGTCCTGATCCTGACTGCTGATAAAATCTGCAACTGTTGATTCGAGACGGACCATCGCTGCTTCTTTGTAAAATGAACCTGAACATTGAAATGAGCAAGAAAGAATAGAAATAATTTGAGAAAAAAAAGATATTTGAAAATTTCAAAAAAAAAATGAATAAAAATTACAAAATAGATTCAGGCAAATCTTATTTTTTTTAAATGATAATATTTGATTAATCAATTTCATCACATGCTTTAAAGATAACATCATGCAGAACAAATTCAAAGACCTCAAAAATTGTGTGCAAGGAAGAAAACCTAATTTTTGAAAAACTGCGCTTTTTTGCGGCGGCTGGCTTAAAAACATTCGTGTTCTTCCACTTCCCTTTTCCCAATAAAAAGGCATATTGGAATCATAAATTTAAAATTAATCAGATTTACGCCACGTTCCTGCAAGAACTATTCGGAAATAATTCTTTGAAATAATTTTCATTTCGAAGAGGGGTATAAAAAAACAGATAGCAAATATTCTTCCCATTAATTGTATTTTCTTTTTTTTCATCAATTGTTTTATCAGTTTCCGACCCAAAAAGAACCAATAAAAATATTTTTCCAAAATATTTTTGTTCCAAGTGATTGCGAATCAAAGTGTGATCAGAATTCTTCCTACCTGATGATTAATCTGAAGAAACTTTTGTATACCCGTGTGAACTTGACCGAAACATTTATTTTCCACTTAACTCATCTCGAAAATTCAAACACCTCTATGCTCTCGTTGCCGTGGCTGTCACCATAAACAGCTGGAGATCGAAGATAAAATTTTTGGAATTCTTTCCGACAACATCACCAGATCTAAAACATTATTTCGGATAAATTAGTCCAAATATTTTTTTTATAATTTTGAAAAAAATACATTTCTGATTAGCGAATTTGAAAATTTGAAATCCGAAACTTGCTGAAACCAGAAATTTCAGTTGTGTGCGGTTGTGATGAATTATTTGACGATATATCTACAATTCTGAACTTCCATTGAATCGGGAAAAATATTAAATCAGCTATCTAGACGGAAACTTGGTAATTTTCTCGATTTTTCAATTTTTTCGTGAGTTGTTTTTTCAGGCTAACCTATTTCTTCCTGGCGCAACCTATATGTTGAAAGCGCCTAACTAATTCGCGCATTTATCACTATTTTTTTGCCACATCTACAACCTTTAGTTATTCATATTTTTCTACTGACGCTTTTGTTGTTTTTTTTTTTGAGTTTTTTTGCGCACTTTGCTTGTTTATTTTTATATGTTTGTATTTGTATTTTGAATAAAAAAGAAACAATTTAAATTTATCTACTTCTTACTAAGGAAACTTTTCTGTGTGTGTGTGTGTGTGTGTCCGTCTGTCTCGGACATTTACTTGAATAACTCAAAGGGACATGGGACTCCTATAGTGGTGTGTGGTATGTAGTCATGGACTACCGAGCGCTTCATGCCCATAGTGTCCTAGGCCTTCTAGCTTATAGGGAACCTATAGGGTTGAGAATCGAAATTTTCAAAATTATGCTCAAACTCACTAAAACTTCAAGTTATTTTGCAAAACGTATTTTGGACCTATTTATGTGCGTCCTACAAAAAATTGAGCTCAAATCTCAAAAATTAAAATTTTTTGAAAATTTTGTTTTTTTTTGAGAATCACTTCAATTTTAGTCATGTGGCATACTGTAAATCTGTGTTTTAGTTTTATTTGTTTCGCAAGCATTGTTTTCGAATACTTCTATGATTTTCTGATGCCATATTCAGAAACATTTTCTTTGGAAAATTCTTTTTTTTTCTCCAAAAGTCAAAATAATTATTTTCCAAACAGACAGTTTTTATGTTTTAGTTTATTGAAAAGACTGAATTCTAAAATGTTATAACATTTGAGTTTTCTGATTGCTTAATTTCCAAATTAAAATTTTTCTGAATCCGTTTTCGGAATTCCAAAAAGTTGAAATTAAAAGATATTCCTGAGTTTCAAAATTTTTGAACTTTCGAAAACATGAGAAAGTGAGAAAATACAAAAAACCTGAAATTGTGAACTTTGAAGTATCGGAAATTCAGAAAATCGAAATTTGAAGATTCAGAAACTAAAAACATGGTTTTTGTTTTTCAACTTTCCAACAAGCGTTTCATTCAGAATTTTGAATTCACGAATTTTCGGAATCCGTAAATATCAGAAACCCGAGTACTCAAAATTTCGGAAAGAGGGGAATCTAGAAAATTCCAGAAGTTCCAGAATATTCTAGAATAATCCGGAGAATTAAAGAAAATTCAACAACATTCAAAAACAATCAAAAAAAGTTGAAAAAACTCCAGAAAAGTCCAATTCATTCTGGAAAATTCCAGAATATTCTAGAACATTAAAGAAAATGTCAAGAAAACTCCAGGAAATTCCAAATCATTCTATTAGGTTGGCAAGTTTGACTCCGGACTTTTTTGTACGCAAACGATTCATTGTAAATTTGAAACCGTAAAACCTCAATCCAAAATGTATTCACCATTGTTATTCACAACTTCGTGTCAACGTTCACGCATAGAATGACTGCCTCTATAGAAGAACTCCGTCGGCTGCGATGCGAAATACTCGTCCACCCATTTTTTGATCATATCGTTGTTTTTAGAGTATTTCTCAGCAAAAGAGTGCTTCATCGAGCGAAACACATGATGATCTGATGGAGCTGTATCAGGGCTATATGGCGCGTGAGAAAGAACGTCCCAGCCCATCTCTCCGATTTTCTGCGATGTATTCTTTACAACATGCGGTCGGCGTTGTCATGAAGCAACTTTGCGGACATCGTATCAACTCCTTTCCGACGAAGTGCTTTACTAACATGGTTAAGAAAATGTCAAGGGGGTTCTGCCGTGTCTTTTTGATAAAAATTCAAAAGCTCAAAACTTACAGGACCTTTACTGTACCAGCAAACACAAAGCATCCCCTTTTTCAATGAAAACCCGGTTTTGGGGTCGGTTTCGGGTGTTCATGAACACCCAATCACTCTCATTTTCTTGTGGCGTTGTCATAAGAAACCCATTTTTCATCTCCAGCTACAGTTGAGTCGAAAAACCCTAATTTCTTGGCACTGCGGAGAAGAATCCCTACCGTCCCCACCATTGTCGCTCTGTTGGCATTGGTGAGTTTGTGTGGCGTCCATTTTCTACATCGGTTCTTTTTGCCGATTGAATGCAAGTGGTGTAAAATTGTGCCATGAGAGCATCCAAACTGCTGGGCAAGTTCGCGAGTCGTTCGACACGGTTCCGACTCAATGATAGGCTTTAGAACATCATGAACGACAATTTGAGGAGGAAATCTACTCCCGTTGTCCCCTAGGCTTTCATTAATGTTTTTGAATCGGCTGAAACATTAAAAAAACCTTCGTCAGGAATAGTGCTTCCTGAGTAAAAACTTTTGACAGTGTGCGGAATGGTTTTTGCACTGTTTGAAGCCGTACCATAAACAAGCGCTCATCAGTAAACTTTGATTGTGTATTTCAGAAAGCATTTTTTCTAATAACTATTGATTAAAACCCGGCAAACAATATCTCAAACAACTCGAGTTGAAACATTCTTTTAAATGAACATAAACAACACAAAAACAGTTCTGAGTTCTTCGAGTTATAAGCAAAAAAAACCGTGTCCGGAGTCAAACTTGCCAGCCTAATAGAAGGTTCGAAAACGTTCTAGAAAGCTCCAGAAAACCTAAAAATAGGACTGGATATTCCAGAAACTTCATAGAAATTCCAAAAGATTCTAAAAAGTTTCAGAACATCCTTGAAATTTCCAGAAAATTCCAGAAAATCCAAAAATTTTGTGAATTTTTGCAAATTTTAGTTTTCTCTATAAGAATACAGGTATTCCCTTTGTTTTCAGTGTAATCTAGAAACAAAGGCTTAGATAAAATGTTGTATGAAGTTTCCGAAATTAATAAAACCCGAAAATTTGAAAAACTCGGAAAATGCAGATATTCTGAAATTG
This sequence comes from Caenorhabditis nigoni, assembly GCA_027920645.1. Lineage (NCBI taxonomy): Eukaryota > Metazoa > Nematoda > Chromadorea > Rhabditida > Rhabditidae > Caenorhabditis > Caenorhabditis nigoni. The sequence goes on along the minus strand of CP115869.1, from coordinate 28,181,302 downwards.
GTGAATTTTGGTTCGAAATTCGAGACTTGAAAAATTGAGAAAATCTACTTCTTACTAAGGAAACTTTTCTGTCTGTGTGTCCGTCTGTCTCGGACATTCACTTGGATAACTCAAAGGGACATGGGACTCCTATAGTGGTGTGTGGTATGTAGTCATGGACTACCGAGCGCTTCATGCCCATGGTGTCCTGGGCCTTCTAGCTTATAGGGAACCCATAGGGTTAAGAATCGAAATTTTCAAAATAATGCTAAAACTCACTAAAACTTCATGATATTCTGCCAAACATTTTTTGGGCTTATTCATGTGCGTGCTACAAAAAATGGAGCTCAAATCTGAAAAATTAATTTTTTTGAAGTTGTAGTTTTTTCGTGAATGACTTCAATTTTCATCATGTGACCTACTGCAAAGGCGTGTTTCAGTCCAATTTGTTTTACAGACATTATTTTCAGGTAATTCTGATATTTTCCGATGTCATATTCATGAAAATTTTTCTTGGAAAATCGTTTTTTTTTTCTCCAAAAATCAAAAATCAACAAAAATATTTTCCGAACAGAAAATTTTTCTAAATTTAGTTTTTTTGAAACCACTGTAAATTCCGAAATTTTAAAACGTTTGAGTAGTTTCCTGATTGCTTAATTTTCAGGTAAAAAATTCCGAATCCGTTTTCTGAATTCAAAAAAGACGAAATTTGAAGATTTAGAAATGAACACTAATAATTTAAAAATGGTTTTAAAATGTCTAAGATTTCGAATTTCCGGTTTTAGAATTTTCGAGTTTCAAAATTTTTGAACTTTCGAAAAAATCAGAAAGTGTGAAACACGGAAAACCGGAAACTGTGAAATTCGAAGTATCAAAAAAGTTCTAGAAAGTTCCAGAAGTTTCCAGAAAATTCTAGAAAATTCTAGGGAGCTCCGAAAATTCCAGAAAGTTCAAGAACATACAAAAAAATGTCAAGAAAACCTTACTAGGGAAAAATTTCAAAACATTCTAGAACGTTCCAGAACATTCTAGAACATTCTAGGAAATTCCGGAATGTTCAAGGAAGATTCCAGGACATAAAAAAGTTTCAAAAAACCCTGAAATTTTGAATCATTCTGGAAAGTTCCAGAACATTCTTGAGCAATCCGGGAAATTCCAGACATTTTCAAAAGTTTCAAAAGTTTCAAAAACATTTCAAAAACCTTCAATATCTTTTAGAACGTTTCAGAACATTCTAGAAAATGTCCAGATAGCTCCAGAAAATTTCAGAATAATCGTGGAAATTCAAGAATGATTCTTGAACTTTTTTACCTTAGTTTTCTCTAAAAGAATACATGGAATTTGCACCCCCTTCCCTATAGTTTTAGGCAAATCTAGAGCCAAAGGCTTAGCTAAAATGATGTATGAAGTTTCCGAAATTCAGAAATAAAAAAACTCGGAATATGTATTATAGATATTCTGAAATTGGTGAATTTTGGTTCGAGAATATTCAGAAAATTGTACTCTCTTATCAAGAAACAGGCATCTTGTCTTGAATAAAAACTTGGAAACTCGGAATTTCGGAAAATCGGATACTTGAATCCAGTTATCGTGTTTTCTCTAAAAACCGACAAGACTAAATGAAAATTACCAGAAACTTCGGAAAACATACGTCTGCAATAACCAAAAAACAAACGGCCTAGCCAGGGTGGGATTTTATCAGAGGTAGGCATCAAATAAATGTGGACTTCTATTGGAAAAATATAAAATTTGAAAATTGAAATACTTCGTAGTCACTCGGAAAGTGGGAAATTCAGAAATTAACTCAAGTAAGATACAGTGAGCGAAAGCCAGGAGGTTGAGCCCCCGGCAGGGGGCTCAAACCGACTGGTAAAATTTATTCATCAAGTTGGAAGTGAATATGAATATCACAAGAAAGGAATCAATACGAGTAGTAGGTCTCCTCGGGAGTTGCCAAACAGGTCGAGTTAGGTGAGTACAGGATATCCATCCTCTTGAGTCAAAACCAGATCACTGGAGGCATCCATCTCACTCAAGCATTCCTGGATTCGTTGCTTCAGGAGTTCATGATTCACCGGGCAGATGTCGTTGAGTTCTCCTACTTCTTCAAAGAATGGTGTCAAGAACTTCAACATCAGAGGCAGAGTTTCGCCCGGGGCTCGGATCTGAAAATGTTAATATTTGTTTCTATACTTCTTATAATTTCACTCACCAACTCCCTCTTCCAGTTCATCAGTTCGTTCTCAGGTGATTTAAGTTTCTCGTGGAAATCGAAGCCTCCAGCATACAGGATAGCGTATCCGGCCATGATCACATCGTCCTTGGGAGCAGGGTCACAACCAATACATACGTCGTAAGATGAGTATCTCATCTTCTTGAATACATAACCTCTGGGATCCTCTTGCAGATTTCCCTCTGCGTCAGCATATTCGTGGCTCATGCCAAAGTCCAAGATCTTTACAGATACTTCATTTCCAGGTGTCTTTGGATGGGACAAGGCGAAGTTTGAAAGTTTTACATCACGATGAACCAATCTTTTTTCGTGTAATGCTTGAAGACAATGGACCATTTGATAAGCCATTCTAATCAAAGTAGGACGCCGGCACGACTTCCACGGTGTATTTTTCCGAATCCATTCAAGGTCATAACCAAGGTGTTCCATTCCTGAAAATATTTTTAAATTATTATATTTTCAATCATAGGAAGTAGTTTTTTTTTCCAGAGGCCGTATTCATGAACATTCACCAAGGCATTTATTTTTGAAGCAAAAACTGAATTATTTATTCTAATTAAGCTAAATAGACGCGTGAAAATGTACTGAATATTTTCAAATCTGGATGATTTTCCTGTTTCTGATATGGAAAAATGACTTTGAACCAGATTTTCTAAATCATTTTGAATTGAGAAATTCTTATTTTTTGACACAGTACTGTAAATTTTATCATTCATGTAATTTGTATCAAAAATCAAAATTTTTAGTGGAACATCAGCGAAATTCGGGTTTAAAGTTAGATAATAACGTTTTTTTGATACTATTCTATCGTTGCATACTTTTTTTGAAATAAGAGTTTTTTTTTTAATTGAGTGTGAATATCAAAATTTAATAGCACAACTACTTCATGAGATTTTTACCGAAAAGTAATTAAAATATATCAAAATTTTACGTTTTTCAGTTGAGTTTATCGAGGTAATGTTTTGCCTAGATAAATAATCATGAATACGACCCCAAAAACTAGTATACTTTTCAGCCTACTCGATTTTTTATGTAAAAAAACTCACCAATGATGTGATAGGGACCATATCGGCCAGTAAAATGGAATTTCGGGGAGATGTCACTGTAGTACAACTTCTGAAGTGTCAAAGCTTCGATCTGAAGGTCTTCTTCCTCGGTGGACACTTTCATTGCAATCTTATCCGAGTTGCATTTCCCTTCGTAGACGGCTCCAAAAGATCCATGGCCAATTAAACGAGTGAGCAAGTATCCACGAATGTGGGTTCCATCAAGAGTCAGCAATGTATCGTAACACATCCTGAAAAAATAATATTTTTGCTTTTTAATGTGGAAATTTGTCATTTTTTCATGATTTTTTCTAACTTTTTCTAATTTTTTCCGCAATTTTATGGGTGACCTAATTATTTTTAGACGTGACCTACATTCCAAAATATGCTCGACCCTTTTGCCTAACTATTTCTATAAGTTTTTCTGGTTTTTTTCTGATTTTTTCGCCATTTTTTTGGTGACCTAATTATTTTTTGGCGTGACCTATATTCCAAAAAATGAAAAACATTTTTTCCAAACTATCACTTATACATACCAACTACTTGTCATTAAAAAAAAATAAACTTACCTTAAAAACTGACGATTGGAGCGAGAGAGAGCGGAAGAGTCACCAAACTCGAGGGTGGAAAAGAGAAAGAATGATTTTTCTGAAGGATTTTCCCCCCTCATCGACTGTGAAACGTGGAAGGTCACCCTAAATTGTTTTGAGGGTACCAGGTTTTTATTATTTTTGAAGGGTGAGTGAGTGGGGGTGGGTGGTTATGATGGGTGGGGATGAAGATAGAAATATGAAATTGGGTCAGCTGTGAAACTAGGTCACATGATACCTGTATCTAGGTCAAAAATAGAATTTTGCCGGTTTTAATGGTAGAGGTATTTTCTTTCTGGAACATCGGTAGATTATCATGGAATAGGGATACTAAATTCGTTTCGTGTCCCCACTAATGATGATAGAATCATTCGATTTTTGAAGAGCGAATTGAGGCAGTAAACTTTTCGGCTCTTTCCGGGAAGAATGGTCCCATCTTTGGACCACCGGTTCCAACAACCTTCGACAACGATTATATAGATCCGATAACGGTCCCAATGGTACGACATTGGTCCCAACCCGGCTTGTTTGGACAACCCTTTTTGGAAATCAAATATTCGATATGTGAAAAAAGCGTTTCAGCCTAAGCCTTAGAACATAAAATTGTTATATTTTTATTCTGCTCATTTAGGAATTTCAGTGTCTTTTTTTCAGGATATTTTCAGAAATCGACTTTTTTATTTTGTATTATAGGCTTAGGCTAACACCTTTTTCTGTTAAGGTGAACTAGGCTTTTCAGCATAAGCCTATAATTTCAGATTTAATGAAACACTTTGACAAATATCCTGTTAAAAAAACTGAAATTTCAATAATCAGCGAAAATCGCAATTTTGTCGCTGGGGACCGTTGTTAAAACGTTAGGGCCGTTGTCGAAATTCTCGGGATCCTTGGTCCAAAGATGGGACCGTTCTCCTGGGAGAGATCCGATTTTTGTTATCTTTTGTAGAAATGGAGATGATCGAGCCAAAACTTCAAATATAAGTTGAACTCCTATTACAGGGTGGCTTTTAATTACCGGCACACAACTTTGGTGCCACGGTTCTCGTGGCTGGTACGCAATAGGCGCATCAAATTTTGTACATTGATTTATTGATTCATAATTAGTATTTCTGTCAAGTTTCAGATTTATTGGTTGAGTTTCAGCTAAATGGCGAGACCTAATGTAACACCATACGACGGTCATCAGCCTTCAGAAGTAGGGTGCTAGTCGAAACGAGATCATTAAACGCATTGCGATTGCAGACATGTGGTTTTTTGAGGTAATCAGAAGATTCACCGAGTCTGGATCTCTATTTGATCGCAATAGGAGAGAAAGAAATTCTACGGTGACATCTTCAGAGAAGGTTGAAGCTGTTCGATATCAAATCAGGAGTAGCCTAAAAAGATGGTTCAGAAAATTGGCCATTGATACGGTTATCTATTGGTTTTTGGTTTAAAAGATAGCCCGAGAAAAGCTTAATCTAAAATGCTTTTGTTTCTCAGAAGCAGTCATCTTGTCGGAGAGCAATAAGCAATTGAGTCTGAAAAAGGCTAAATTTCCTCTGGAAGGCACGCAGTGAGGAGACCATTTGGGGTCCGTTATCTTTGACGAGCAATGTTTCACGATTGAAGAAGAGTTCAATTTTCAAAGCTATTGTGCGTTAGCCAAGGATATCAAAGAAGCTCTTGAGAAAGAAAAAAACCTTTCCTGGAGTTTTCCATCCAGCCAGCATTACGGTTTTCCATGCGATATGCTCAAATAGCAAATTTCATAAATAAAAACGTCCGCATCGTCGAAAAAAAGTAGATTGAGCAATTCTTGAAGAAGAATCTGCTCCCACAGACCAAATACTACTTTGAACGGGAACATTTGGTTCACCAGAACGACGGAGCTCCAGCCCACACCGCCAAACTCACCCGGCAGTGGTGCGATGCGCACCTGCCTGGGAGGACGAATGACCGGCCTACTCGCTGGATTTGAAACCCCTTGACTATTCCATTCAGAGTTTTGCAGAACAAGGTCTGCTCAAGACTCTATCCAACTTTCGCGGCTCTGGAAGAAACACTTTTCGAGAAATGGGACAAACTTTGGACCGTGCCAACATCAATGCCTACCGAAGACGTCTTCAGGCCGTAATTGAGGCGATGATGACCGAATTGAGAAATTCTTTTTGATTATGATTTTTGTACGTCCAAATAAATATACTGTTGAGTTTCATAAGTTTTCGGCTTTTACTTTTTGAGAAAACCTCTTTCAAACATGTGCCGGTAATTAAAAGCCACCCTGTAGAGTGTTCGTGGTATCTACATTAAAAAGAATGAAGAGATTCGGAAATTCGATCTATTAGACTAATTTTGCTCAAAACAACTCAAAACTTTTTGAAAATTCGAAAATTGAAAATTAATTTCAAACATTGTTATATCTTGGACTACATTCATCGAAAACGACAAGGTTTGTAAAAACAAAGAATCAGAATTCAAAATATCAGATTTTCAAAACGTGCAATTTTACAGAGACAGAGATCTATGGAATTGTCAGAATGGTACAAAGAAAACGGATAAGACTAGATTTGTTGGTCATAAAAGCGGCCAGCCGCAAAGATAAAAATGTTCGAGAAAATTGGGGAAACTTGGTACTTTCTAGATAAAATCATGAAATGCGGATAACGGTGATTGAGAATAACGGAAAATTCGATTTCTCAACAAGAGATCCTATCACGAATTTTGCCACACCACTTCACATGAAATATGTTGTTTCTCCAGCGAACAGATGGTTCCATTAGGGCCTTGATGAAAATCACCGGAGACGAGAATTCTCGGAGAAACCAAAAACCAATAAACTGAATGAGTGACATTGTAAGCGGACCATTCTGAAAATAAATCTTTTAATGGAACCCTGAACTTTCATTTTTCTATACCTGCATAACTCTCATTATCATATAATCCATGAAAATCCAGAACAGAAAATTCAAGAAAATAGTCATTGGAATGTTAAAATCAAAGAGATAATAAACGCTGAATGCCATGATAATGCCAGCTGGGAAGCAGTCCTAAAAAATATCAATCGAGGATTAAATACCGTATTAACTTTAAAGGTGGTATGCGGTGAAAAATTTTATTGCTTTATTTTGTGCAGAAATCTGTGTAGATCCCCATGAAAATGAAGAAAAACTTTTAAAAAAGTCCTAAAATGCGAAAAACCGCGTCGAAAAAGCGACGATGTATCCGGTGGAATCTACACAGATTTAGACAAAATAAAGCAATAAAATTTTTCACCGCACACCACCTTTAATTGAAGCTCTCTCAAACCGTCAGATTTGAGCTCAATTATTTCGATTCCTGTGAAAGAATTACCAAAGTTCTGTCAGTTGATATCATTTTGGGTGATATTGTGATAAATAATTCATCAGTTGCAAATTGTTTAATATCTTATGAAAGAACCTTGATTTTGACGGTTTAGGTGTTACTTTATCAGACAAAATCTGAACTGTGTTACCTGAAGAGGCTCGACCAAAATAACTTGAGGCATCATGGCGATTCTCAACTTGGCCCATCTGCCCACCCTATTAGCAAATGACGTGAAGGTTGTAGCCGCCGAATTTTGAAGCGCTGGTTGGTTGGAGATTCCAGATTTGTATCCACGAGCAGCCAGATTCTTGCCCAAAAAGTAATCTTCAGCCATATAATCTTTGAATGCTGCCATTCCTCCACATTCTTCTAGAGCTGCTTTTTTGAATATCGATGACATTCCTGTAGGACAATTGAACCCAAGGAAGTTTCCCGCAAGATAGATCTTGGAATGGGATGTCCCAAAGAAGACCTGAAATATTTTATTTCATCTCTTAAAATTTGAAATTCCCTCAAACCTGCTCAAAACAATTAGCCTTTCCAACGCGATCCATGCAATATGGAATCTGTGTTATCAAACCCAATTTTTCATGGCTCATAATCCTTTTAGCCAGGTCCAAGATCCCGTCGGGCCTCATGAAGATTGTACTGTCACTGATCATGATCAGTGGGTACTTTGCGACCAGATATCCCGGATTCATGTTATTGATTTTGGGATTAAACCCGATATCGTGTTCTTCTAAAAAAACCATCCGAAAAGTTAACAAAAAAAAATCAGCTAACTCACGGAAGCAGATGGTGGAGTCTACGTCGGGATATCTCTCGATGAGGGCTTTCACGACGGGAACAGCAACGTCCTCCGGGGAATGGAAGCAGAAAATCAGTTCGAACTGATGGTACTCAGCGGTGAAGAAGGACGTCAGGTTTATTTCCAAATTTTCATCGGTTCCCATTATTGGCTTGATGATCGAGACGCCAGGAAGAGTAGCATCCGGTTCATTGATCTTATGGAGATGAAAGATTCTGAAAATCTTTTCTGTAGATTTTGAGCGAAAAGAGATTATTCGAACCATTAAAGAGATTATTCGAACCATTTTTTTTCAGTATGGCAGCGCTGGCGGCAATTTCGCGCCTAGTCATTTAATGGATTATGCACAATTTCAAGTTTATAAAAAAGTGTTTACTGATCTGATTTATCTGAAACATTCTAGAATTTTAAAACAAATGTAGAACTTTATTTTTATAGTTGACCACTTTTCTGAACAGTTCGTACCTAGCAAACATACATACCGTAAAACCTGTATTAGAAGGGCCCCTTTAATAGAAGGGCCCCTCTAATAGAAGGGCCCTCCGAGAGGGGCTTGGAAAAATAGAAGGGCCCCCTGTAATAGAAGGGCCCCCGTAATAGAAGGGCCCTCTGTGAAAAAAGAACCCTCCTTCAAAATTTATGTTGAAATCAGAAAATTTCCGTACTTTTTCAGTGGAAAACATTCCGGGAACTCCAAAATTTGATAGAAATTTGTTGAAACTCTTTTTTTTCAATGAAAATCTTGCTAAGTTTTGGTAAAATTGGCAGATTTTCATTAATTTTGAGCGTCAATTTGTCAAATTTTTCGATGAAAATTTTCGGGAAAAATGGCCGGAATAATAGAAGGGCCCCCTCTAATTGAAGGGCCCCTGTAATAGAAGGGCCCTCCGGAGGTACCTTGGAAAAATAGAAGGGCCGGCCCTTCTAATACAGGTTTTACGGTATGTATCATATCAAACCGAAAGAAGTCAAATCACTACTGGAATTTGTTGAAAAACATTTTTTAGACCGATCGGATAAGTAAAAAAACTTTTTTAGAAACTCAATGTTGATTGTCTTCAATCTCGTCTGTTATTTTCGAAGAGAATTTTAGTTAGTCACTGTACAAAAACATGAATTCTTAAAAAAACCTCTGAAAATTGTAAAAAAAATCTAATAAACTTCTCACCCGTAACATAAAGCAATCACATGAATCAGATACAACGCTCCGACAAAAAGCACACCAATAATTGCTAAACAAGTAGTGATGTCCAGATTCTCAATCATGTTTTCAATTTCCAATACGATCCAAGGCACCAAACTCGAGACCGTCGCAGAGAACGACAATTCCATGGCCGGAGAGAACTTCGTGCTTGACGGAATCTCAGAAATTTCTACGAAATTTTGCCTCGATTCCATTGTGGGCATTTCTATAAAATGGAAATTTCGGGATTTCGATTTCAATCAAAAAATGAAAAAATCTTTCTAGAGCTTAAGGGTAAAGAAAGATGATGCCACAAAACTGAAGGATAAAAATAATGAGGAACGAAAATTGTTTATATTCATTTCTCTCGGCCCTCTCAAGATTTAGGATTTTTCAGATCGGAAAGAAAGAAGAGAGAAAAAAAAACTCAAAATAGTTCAGGAAGACTATGAAAACAGATTTCTGTGCTCGTCACTCCGCCCTGTCCGACAAAAACTTCTGGAAAAAAGAAAATGCCATACAATTTTTGTATTTTGGGATATAAAATGAATTCCCAAGAACTATAAACTATTGATGATAAAATAGAGATAAAGATAATCTTTGAGCCCAGAAAAAAACGGAAATGGAGTCAAAGGGAAAACTCAGACATGACTGTTTTTTATTGTTTCTAAAATAAAACAAAAGTCTGCCTACCTTTTTGGACCAATTTCCAAATAAATGGAGGAGTAACATTCCACAGAACATAATATAGCACTTCCCATATCAGAATCAGAATACAAAAAATGGCTAGATGGGCAAAACAAAAATACCATTTTTGCACCTTAGACTTTCCGACAAACTGAAAAGTCGGCAGACAAGCGTTATACAATTAACCAAAAGAACAATAACTATAAATATTCGGCGCAGCGCCAAACTGATAAGAAATGATGAAGAAAAAGAGTGCACTTTACAGTGAGAAAAGAAAGACTAAGTTTTTTTTCTTCTGCTCCCTTATTATACTTTGATAACAGAACACGCACACAAGTTAACATTTTTGCACAGTTCACTTCCAATAAATAATGAAATTTTAAAAGCCAGTATAGAATATTGGGCCGCCTTGAATAAACCTAATAAGGAAAGTGAAATAAATTGGAAAATCCATTTTTTCAGAACAACAAAACTCTGGAGAATTTTTTTGAAAAATATAACGAAAAATGAAAGCTCCAGGTTTTAATAGATTTTCAAAAAACAACTGAAAGTTTGTAATTGCAAAATTCACTTCCAGGTGATGGTCAATGAGGAACATGATCCGATTCATTCTATTTGCAGGTACTCAACTTCTGGAACTTCCGGAACATTCTGGACCTTTCGGACCTTGATTCAGAGGATTTCGTAAAATTTCAAAAAATGAATTGTTTTGTTTACACTGCTTTTGTAACTGTTATTTGAATTGTTCGATTTTCTCGATTTGTATTTTCAGTTGATCTCAAGTTTTTTATCACCCAGTCCAAAAACTTAATCAGTGTTTCTCGCACCTCAAAATTTCAGCTCCATTTTTTTTCCGAATTCAATTTAATCTCACTCCGACTAGTACCAATAGAGAATAAAAAATTGAATGGCTTCATGATTAGAATGTTGAGAATTGGAAACTCGAACAATCACTTCAGTTTCCAGTTTCAAGAAATGACCAGAGTTGTTATAATTTTTGATACATTTTATGACTTTTTTAAAATTTGACACGTAAAATGAAATTAATCATGAAACCCCATTTATAGATTGAGCTCAATTATCTTATGCTCTACAAAAGTTATAAAAAATCTGCCAACTGATGAAATATTAGTGACATCATGACCCACATTTGATCAGTTGAACGATTTCCAATATTTTCTCAAAATATCCGCAAGACTTTCGGAACAAACCACGAGACAAAAGTCAAGGGGAGTACAACTTTGAGCTCAATTATCTCGGTTTCTTGGAAAGTTATCAAAAAAATTCATGTCAACTTTTCTAAACTTAAGATTTATGCACACCTTTCTGAGATTAATATTATCTTCTAATTTTAATCTAAAAATTATCGACGCGTTGATCTAAAAGTTCGGACAGTGACAAACATTGTAAATCCAAAATGAGTAAAGCGTCTCTCACTGTTGACATCTCATAATGATATCAAATTACAAAAAACCGTCATATCTTGCGGTTTTATCTGAAGGAGCACTTCTTCTCCCTTTCTGTTTTTACGATCTTCATTTGCTCTTCTATGGATATAAACAGATATTCAAAATGTGGAACCTTCCCTGAAAGCTAGAAGAGAAACTCGGTTTTCATTCTGTTACTTTTTGTCGTTTCTTCATTTTTACGCATTAACGTATTTCCTCTTGTCAAAGCCCACTCAAACATCCAACTTTGAGCTTAATTGTCTCGGTTCCGTGCAGAGATATCAAAAAGTTGTCAACTATCAAAATATTGGTGATATTATGATAAACATTATATCAGTTGACACATTTTTTATATCTCTCATAGGAATTGAGTAAATTGAGCTCAAAGATGACAGTGTGGGGCTTTTATATTACAGATTACTTGATATATTCAATTTAACGGCGTAATTTTTTTCTCATTTGTTATGTTTACATTCAGATGATTTCAAATCCAGATATGGCCATCAAACTTGGGTATAGTTGGAGATGGAATTTGAGGAATGGCGGATTCGGAAATGTTTCAGTTGTAGACAAACAATTTGAGAATCAGGAGAAAAGAGTGTTTGTAATGAAGCGAGTCACTACTTCAAGTCGATACGACATGGAATTCGATATTCATCGATCAGTGTTTGGATTTGGAAAAGAAGCTGGATCGGAGCATATAATCGAGATTTTTGCAATGTATGTGACTGGCACTGAAGCGGTTTTCATTGTCGATTTTGCTGATCAAGGTGATTTGGGAAATAGATGCACTCTACCACTCCATCCATCGCTTGCCCAGAATTATTTCCGTCAATTAATTTGGGGACTCGATTTCATCCACAAGAAAAACATCGTTCACAGAGACATTAAGCCATTGAACTTGTTTCTGAAAAGTCCAAGTAAGAGAATAACGATGAATGCTTATAACAAAGCGAAAAAATCATTTTTAGACAAATTGAAAATTGGTGATTTTGGAATGGCGGAGCGATATCGAACCGACAGTGGTAAGCAGGTCTGGCTGAAAGGCAGACGAGGTACGTCGACTCACCTTGCTCCTGAACTCTTCATCGATGGAATGGAGTCAAAAGGACCTCCATTGGATGTGTGGGCTGCTGGAATTGTTCTCGTGGAGTTGCTTACAATGAAGCGGTTGTGGAAGCAAGCTAACTTGAAATGAGTTTGCCAATTTCTAAAGCTTTTGAAGACTAGAATAAGTTTTTTAAAAGCTCAAGTTTTTTGAAATTAGTTAGCAACCAAAGCTTACCTTAAAATAATTTCGTTACGGAATCCGAAAATCGCCAAAAAACACTCAACAATGCTAATTTTATTGCCAGCAAATCCCATTTTAACGAGCATAGCACTATCTGGACCATGTAACTTTAAAGAATTTCGATACAATATTTTAAGAGTATTGTATTTTCTCACTTATGTCAACAATATTACTTTCAAAATAGCGCCAAACTCGCGAAAATAGGTTTTGCAGACCGAAAACTGTCATTTTTCGAACTTCAGGGTTTTTACAGATTTTACGAATAAAATTTTACGTCTGTAGAAATTTACGGAGGTCTAAAAATGCTGTGAAGTCCCTAAGCGTGAAATCCCAACCCTGTTAAAAACCTTAGAGCCACATTTTCAGAATTTTAGTGAAAACAACATTTTTATCTTTAGCAATTAATTTTTCAGTGACAAAAACTTCATGAAGTATTTCGATGACAAGTACAACCAAATGGATTTCGAGTGGAAAAGTCTTGGGTCTGCAAAAAGTGAGTTACCTCCGTAAATGTACAATTCAAGTCGAATTGTTTACAGAATTAGTTCAAAAACTTCTCAAAGTTCAGTCTGCATTCAGAATCACAATCGAAGACATCATCAAGGATCCCTGGTTTGTCACCGATATTCCAGAAGATGACGAATTTGAAATCGCAATGCGTGGAAGAGAGACGCTTGTTTAGTTTTAGTACCTGTGCTATCTTTTCTGATGTTTTGCTAACTTAACGAAACTATTGATAAAAATGAAAATACAGGTTTATGAAAGAATATAGGTGGCAGAAAAAAAGCATAATCATGGTCTAGTACAAAAAATTGACTTGTTCAATGATTTTGGGAAAAAAGTTCACAAAATGAAAAACGAGATACATCAGGTCCAGGCGGCAGGGAAATGGGCTTTTTACAAGTGACACGGTAACGATTTTCGAAGAAAACGGAGAATCTGATAGACCATGTTGTCCTTAACATCAATCGTTTTGCTTGAACCAGGCATTGTTTTCAATGAAATAGAATGAAGCTCGATTTGCGGGATTGCAGTCGAGCATTTTGAGAACCAACGCTGGAAACGAATTTGTAAGAAACTGTGTTTTATTTTGAGAAAAATCTTACTCGTGGCATTTCCAAGCTGGCCCCAATGGAATCTCATTCGATTCAAATCGTTTTGCGAGTACATCTTGAACTGCACATCTCTGAAAAAAGTCTGATAGTTGTGATTATATTGGTGACTGAGAACTCCGAAATGTGCCTTAAACTTCTAGGCGTCACTGACATAAAGTACAGTATTATTCTTGTATTTTTATCCATTTCTTTGTGTTTTTTGAAACGCCAATGTTTCAATGCAAACTTCCCCCTTACTGTAAAACGCGTTATGAAGGGCTCCTAAATTTTAACTATGAGGCAACTTATCTCGGTTCCTGTCAAAGATATAAAAAAGTTGGGGAAAATGAAAAGCGATTCATATTATAAATGGGTAGAGAAAGAAGTTGTTGAAAATATGGGAATGATTCATTTATGGTCCATCCAAGATTCAGAAGAGATGAAAATAATCATGATCCTAGAAATATAATCTTTTCATGGATATTTTCTGAGTTTTTAAGATTTTGAGTTTCATATTTCTAACGCCTTGAGGTTTTTAAAATGCCTGTTTTTCAGTTGTCAAGATTTTCTCTTTCAGATATTCATGTTTTTCGAAATGTTTGATCTTAAGTTTTTTGAAATTTTAAGCCTGCATTTTCTGAACTGTTATATGCTTTTTGATTCTTAACTTTATCTTTCTCGAGATTTTTTTCCTTATAATTTTTTATACATCGTGAAAAATACCCCGGGGCAGGATTCAGGGGATGTTGCCGCTCTTATGGTCGTTGGTATCTTTTTTGGACGGACAGTTACATCTTGGAACCACTATTCTGGAATAGATCCACAATTCATTGCTGTAAGTCTCTCGTTCCAACTAGCAGTTGCTTTTTGATTTTTCTAGGAATCGGCAGTTTGTGGATAGCGTTTTTCCGGTGGACCAGCACAAATATGGTAACTGTAAGGCGAACTACGATAGTTTCTCATCAAGGAAAAATAAACACGTCATATCTTCCCTTATGGCAAATAATTCGGAGGGTACAAAACATTTTTAGGTCATTGGGATACAAAGTGATTCAGTGGTGCAAAATTCTCAGTTTGGGGTTACAAAATAATCCTGAAATAACCCGAGATTTCTTCCCCCGAATTGTGGATTTTGTACCCCAGAATCATTTCGTAGTCCCTTTACCCTCGAATCGGTGTTAACTCTGACTGCTTAGCCGAAAATCAACACGTCATGTACTCCCAAGGGCATTCATACCTTCCTTCGTTATTTATTTCAAAATGTAATTGCTAGTTGGAATGATAAAATTTCAGGCTGCATGTTACTGCTAAAATTCCATATTTCCGTAATGACTATGATCATGAGATTTGGAAAAAATTCTCAACTCCTATATACATATATATTTCTTGCATCATTTGTAATTTATTTCTTGAATTCTCACGAGTTGATTTTTTTGCCTCCACCTTGCTCTTCATAAACATATAATGCCTTCCCACGCGCTTTCATTACTTCCACACGAATAATCTAATTTAGTTGTTTTCATAGACATTTTCTCCTCGAAAATTTGCTGAAATTTTTTTAAAAATAAATTAAGAGTTTGAAAAAATATTTGAAAAAGTTTTATTTGTCCAAAATCGTTTTTCCATTTTCAGAGTCGGCAAGTTACTTTCGAACTAAATTCTCTCAAGTATCAACACTCATTTTTGAAATATGCAATTTTCTAAAAGTCGATAGAAAAATACTGATTTTGTAATACTTGCAAATATCGTTGAAGGCCAGGCCCGGCCCGGACGGCCCGGATAGAATTTTTTGGTCGAAATTCAAAAAAAAAACTTTTTTTTCAAAATTTCAAACAAAAGTTAGTTTTTTGGAAAAAAAGGTTATTTACCTCCAAAAATGCAATTTTTAGTCCGATCACAATTTCGGAAAAAAAAGTAAGCAAAAATTTTTTTTCAAAGTTTTGACATTAAAAATCCAATATTTACAATTCAGCTTAAAATTAGATGTTATACACAACTTTTTTTCTGAAAAAAAACTATTTTTCTTAAATTTCGAAGCTGGCGTCAACTGCCCGTGCCGGGCCGGGCATTGACCAACCTATTGGAGACCTGGCCCGTCCCGTCGCAAGTATGCAAAGAAGCATATTCCAAAAAAAAATTTGAAATGAATTTTCACGTTTTTCTGACTTTTTGAGAGAAAGCGATTTTCTTGTTCTTCATCTCAAAACTACATTTTTTAAAATACAAATGGCACGATTAGACAGAGCAAAAATCCCATAGATTTTGAGAACATTTAGAACAAAAGTCATTTTCTGATTCTGATCAGTGCATTTTCCGACTTCCACTTTTTTTAGAGAATATATCAATTGTTTTTTAGAGACAGAATGATTTTTCAAGGAATATTTTTATTTTGTGGCAGCTATCGTTTCGCCTTTTTTTTTTGTGCAGACTTGAAATATTATCTCAATAATTTTTAATTGTTTTTTTTCAGATAAATATGTCTGATCTTCATCCAATTAATAAGACGGCTAACATCTCCGATCAAAATCTTATCGAAGAGGAGGCTGAAAAATGTACAAATTGTGAGATGTCAGAAATACAAAAGGATGTAGAACTGAAAATTCTCCGAAATGCTCTCACACGCAAAGCGAAGGATGTATCCCAACTGAAAGAGCAATTTACCGAACTGAATAAAACGAAAGAACATCAGGAGATGCAAATCGCTTCGCAGAAGAAACAAATTGAAGCGCTGACAATAACTAGACAGGTTAGCAGCTATTCGTTTTCCAGAAAATCTGTAGGGTTCTTTTAAGAGTGGTCCATTCAAAAAAAATTAACAAGTTCATAATCAGAATTGTTTAAATCGATAAATCCGGAATCCCGTTTTTCCGGTTTTCCCGATAATTAAACATTTCAGGAAGGTTTCCGAATTTTTTCCGGAAATGTTTCCCGACTTGGAATTCCCCGAACAAACTTTTCATAGTGCAAATTAAAAACTTTCAGACACGACACACTGCAAGTAGAATTCTGGTGGACGAGCTCAATAAAAAAATCAAGGATAAAAACTGCCTGATCGAAAATATTATCGCGAAAAAAAAGAGAGACATCGAGAAACTAGAAGAAAAACACCAAACCGTGTTGAAAAATGAAGAAGTAAAGCACAGAGCAGAGTTATGGCACTGCCGACAAAACTTTCGAAACAAGCGAATGAAAGACTCTTATATGCAAACGGAGGACTCTGATGACGACTACTTTTCTTGCTCGGAAGACATTGAAGACGATTTGAAAGTTCCGAAAAGCACACAATCAGTAGAAACTGCGACATCATTTGGAGCAGATCATCTAGAGCTCTCAATCAAACTTGTAAACATTGCCAATACACTGTTGAACATTCAGGACAAGAAGCAGCAATTCAACAACGCACTGCAAACCACTTGTCAGTTTGAACTGGATGCTGAAAAAGAGAAGAACTGGATGCTAGAGGAAGAAAACAAGGCGCTTCGGGCCCAATATAACCAGAACAAAAAGGACCATCAATTAGAAGTTGCTAACTTGCACAACCGCCTGTCCGATGCCTATGGATTTGAAGACTGGGAGTGAGGAACTCATCTTTTTAATCAATTTTTTCGGTTTTCCCCAGTTTTTTTGTTGATCCACAATAATTTTGTTTTGATCTTTCTGTTGATATGAATTTGAATATTTCTTCAAACTTGTGTTTTGTATTACAGAACACTTTAATTTATGTAGAATTCCGAAGATTGTAGCCGATTATCCATTGCTTCCTATCGTTTATCCTTATGTTATTGTAGTCTATTTTCTGACAAGGAATTCGTCCATAATGATAGACTTGGAGTGATACATTGACCATTTTTTGTTGAGTTCTAGTTTGAAATACTCAACTTCTGAGTACTGATTTTTTTGTAAGTACAAGAATGACTATTTTCAAGAAGTAAAAAGGACTAGTATGTATAAAACAACGTTTCCTAGGAAACAATCACATGCGTGGGAAAAACGCCTTCATTAGTAACAGAAAACTTGTTGTAAAAACCGGAACAAAGGTTGGGGCTATAGGCCAGATGTTATGAATTGAAAAAAAAAAAACCAAAAAAAATTTGATATGCTAGAAATTAAAAAACCGGGATCTTTCAGAATTTTTGAATAGTTGTTGTTTTTTGCAGTTTATTTCTAGTAAACGTTGCATAAGCGAACAGAACTTGTCTTTTATCCACGTTTTTTTAACGTAATAAATACAATACAATACAACTTGAAAATTTCTCGAAATCAGAGAAAAATTGATTATCAAGATTAAATCTAACCGTTCATCTCGTGTTAAAAAAAAGTCCTAGAATCAAAAAAAAAAAGATTTTCGAATTTTCAGCGATGCATTCTGATTATTCCACAAGAATTGTTGAAAGTTTGAGAATGATAGGAGATGCTTGGAGATGATAAGAAATTTTCTAAAAAAACAAAATATATCTTTTATGTTATTGTTTTGGAAATAGAGGAATTATTAAGCCCCTCATTCATCAACTTTGATCGCAAGTATCTTATGCTCCGAAAAAGAAATCAAAAAGTTGTCAACTAACAAAATGATTGTGATAATTTCAGAAATAATTTATCAGTTCACTACTTTGCGATATTTTGAATTTGATAAATGTATAAATGGGATCAAATTAAAATTCAGGGGGGAAGGGAGTGGTCATTCTATTTGAGTGCTCGCGGATGTAGATGTGTCTCTTTTTTTTACATACCCTGCTCAACTTATCACTTGCCCTTCTGCCTTTTCAATATCCATTAATCTCAAAAAACCTTCCCACTTTTCCAATATTCTTTTCGAAATGAAAAAAGTTCTTCTTTTGAGACCAATCAACCGTAATCAATTTGAGTTAACGCGTGAGCGCTATATTTCAAAAATGGGCGGGGCCAAGAGAGTTACAGAATCCTGTTTTCGAATGTTTTATCAGTATTCATTCTTGTCGTGGACATCTGTTGAGCCACCGGGTTTAGGAGATGGCCGCTCAGAACTCGTCGGCTCTTGAGCAACATGAGGAAGGAACAGCACAAAATCATGTGTTCACTGAGGAAAACATCTTGATGGTTATAAGCGCAGTTTTCGTTATTGTTTCTCTATATTTGATGATTAAACTAGCTAAGAAAATCGGAAAAATCAACACCAAAGCTTTTGCTTTTGTTCGGAAACAGCGTGTTATATCCTTATACTTCGTAATCGGAAATGTAGGTGGCTTTTATTTTGAAAAGTTGCTTGGATTTAGTAAATTTCCGGATGCGTTTCAGGTTTTTCTAATTTTGATATTTGATTTATTGTTTGTCCGAGTCCCAATATCTGGTTTAATCCCATCTTTGTGCTACTATCCTACAGTTTTGAAGACATTTCATCTATTCCTTCTTCTCCTTCATTTTTTATATCTGGTCCAATCTACCCAGTATACCGTAGTCAGGGTCATTCGCGTCTACTACAGACAAGATCTTCTTCGGTATCGGAAACTTCTAGTCATTTTTGTGATTTTCGTCTCCTTAATTACCATTGTTCCTGTAGTTATCTTTGCAGCCCCTCAAATTAAGCATTGTTCTTTACAAAAACCAAACACAATGTCTTTGAATATTGAGGTTGGATTTGGGGTGAGTCTCATATCTTGAAAACTGTTACATTTTGTATTTTTTAGAGAATCATGGAGCAAATTGACTTCTGTTTCACTCTCTCTTGTTTTACTATGAACCTATTCGGAATTCTTTTCAATATCTATCAAGTACGTTATGATATTATTTACGGAACTGCTGGCGAAGCAAACATCCTAGAATTTCAAGCAGAAAAAGCGTGGACATACGTCGCAGTTTTAAACTTGCTTCCATACTTCGAACGTCTTTTCTCTGTTGTAAGTTTATAGAGATGAGAAAAGCATTATGGGCTCAATTATTCAAAAGCAAAGTCCAATTTGGTAGACATAGAAACTTTTTGGATGACTGCTCATTGAGAACTTTCTAATCAAATAGGGAACGCGTTCGGTTGGAAATCAGCCCAGTTCAGTTAGGCGGAAAGTTCAAATGTTTTATTTCTGATTATGCTCAAAGAAACGTCATTAAACATAAAATAATAGATACGTATTTTCAGATATCCCTTGATCCAGTCATTTCTTCATGGATTACGTCTCTCATTTATTGTTGTGTCACTTTGCTTATCCCTTTAATTTTTCTCAATACTCATCCGGGGGTTGCCAAGAAGAAAAAGAATTCAGTAGCTACAGTATCTGCGTGGAATTGAATATAATTATCTTATTACATAATTTGACGAAATAAAAATGAATCGCAATCATTTTTTTCATAAATTGTATTTACATTTCTCAATTTCTGTTCATCAGTTTCAGCGAGGAAAAAAAATATTTTTCCAAAATATTTTC
Organism: Caenorhabditis nigoni; assembly: GCA_027920645.1. Taxonomy (NCBI): domain Eukaryota; kingdom Metazoa; phylum Nematoda; class Chromadorea; order Rhabditida; family Rhabditidae; genus Caenorhabditis; species Caenorhabditis nigoni. The sequence goes on along the minus strand of CP115869.1, from coordinate 28,161,221 downwards.
GTTCCAAGTGACTGCGAATCAAAGTCTGATCAGAATTCTTTCTACATGATGATTAATCTGAAGAAAAATTCTTGATTTTATTAAAAATTTTCTCGTTTTTTTTTTCAATTTTTTTGAGTTGTTTTTTTAGGCTGACGCATTTCTTTTTAGCGCAACCTATATGTTGAAAACGCCTAGCTCATTCGCTCATTTATCTTCACTATTTTGCTACACCTACAACCTATTTATTCATATTTTTCTAACAGCGCTTTTTGTGTTTTTTTTGTGAGTTGTTTTTGCGCACTTTGCTTGTTTATTTTTATTTGTTTGTCATTGTGTTTTGAATTTAAAAAAATACAATTTAAATTTATAAATATTTATTGAATCAAGTTTGATGAGTATTCATGGCACAAGAAAGGAATCAAAACTAGTAGTTGGTCTCCTCGGGAGTTGCCAAACAGATCGAGTTAGGTGAGTACAGGATGTCCATCCTCCTCAGTCAAAGTCAAAGCACTACGAGCATCCATCTCGGGCAAGGAATCCTGGATGCGTTGTTTGAGGAGATCATGATTAACCGGGAGTATGTCGATGAGTTCTCCGACTTCTTCAAAAAATGGCTCCAAGAATTTTAACATCAGAGGCAGAGTTTCGCCCGGGGCTCGGATCTGAAAATGTTAATATTTGTTTCTATACTTCTTATAATTTCACTCACCAACTCCCTTTTCCAGTTCATCAATTCGTTGTCAGGTGATTTGAGTTTCTCGTGGAAATCAAAGCCTCCAGCATACAGGATAGCGTATCCGGCCATGATCACATCGTCCTTGGGAGCCGGGTCCAATCCCAATGACACGTCGTAGGATGAGTATCTCATCTTCTTGAAGACGAAACCTCTGGGATCCTCTTTCAGATTACCATCTGCGTCACAATATTCGTGGCTCATGCCAAAGTCCAAGATCTTTACAGATACTTGATTTCCAGGTGTCTTTGGTTGGGACAGTGCGAAATTCGAAAGCTTTACATCACGATGAATCAAACGCTTCTCGTGAACGGCTTGAAGACAATGGACCATTTGATAAGCAGTTCGAATCAAAGTAGAACGCTGGCACGACTTCGACGGTGTATTTTCACGAATCCATTCAAGGTCAAAACCAAGGAGTTCCATTCCTAAAAATATTTTTAAATTATTATATTTTCAATCACAGATATTATTTATTCTAGAGGTCGTATTCATGAACATTCACCAAGGCCTTTATTTTTGAAACAAAAACTGAATTATTTATTCAAATTTAGCTAAATAGACGCAATGTACTAAAAATCTTCCAATCTGGATGATTTTCCTGTTTCTGATATGGAAAAATGACTTTGAACCAGATTTTCTAAATAATTTTGAATTGAGAAATTCTTATTTTTTGACACAGCACTGTGAATTTTAGCTTCATACATTTTAGTGGAACATCAACGAAATTCGGGTTTAAAGTTGGATAATAACGTTCTTTTGATACTATTCTATCGTTGCTCTAATCTTTTTGAAATAATAGTTTTTTTCAAAAATTGAGTGTGAATATCAAAATTTAATAACACAACTACTTCATGAGAAGCGGCGTATTTACCGAAAAATAATTAAAATATCTCAAAATTTTACGTTTTTCAGTTGAGTTTATCGAGGTAAATGCTTTGCCTAGATATATAATCATGAATACGACCCCAAAAACTAGTATAATTTTCAGCCTACTCGATTTTTTATGTAAAACAAAAACTCACCAACGATGTGATAGGGACCGTATTTACCATTAAAATGGTATTTTGGCGAGACGTCGTTGTAATACAATTGTTGAAGTGCCGAAGCTTCGACAAGAAGGTCTTCTTCCTCGGTAGACACTTTCATTGCAATCGTATCTGAGTTGCATTTCGCTTCATAGACGGCTCCGAAAGATCCATGGCCAATTAAACGAGTGAGGAGGTAACCACGAATGTGGGTTCCATCGAGAGTCAACAACGTATCGTAACACATCCTGAAAAAATAATATTTTTGCTTTTTAATGAGGAAATTTGTCATTTTTCATGATTTTTTCTAACTTTTTCTAATTTTTTCGGCAATTTTATTATTTTGAGTGACCTAATTATTTTTAGACGTGACCTACATTCCAAAATATGCTCAACCCTTTTGCCTAACTATTTCTATAATTTTTTCTGGTTTTTTTCTGATTTTTTCGCCATTTTTTTGGTGACCTAATTTTTTTTTGGCGTGACCCAAATTCCAAAATATGCAAAACATTTTTTCCAAACTATTTTTATGATTTTTTCTGACTTTTTCTGATTTTTTCGCCATTTTTTTTGGTGACCTATTTATTTTTTGGCGTGACCCAAATTCCAAAATATGCAAAACATTTTTTCCAAACTATCACTTATACAAACCAACTACTTGTCATTAAAAAAAAATTAAATTTACCTCAAAAACCGACGATTGGAGGGAGAGAGAGAGCAAAAGAGTCACCAAACCCAAGGGCGAAAAAGAGAAAGAATGATTTTTCTGAAGGATTTTCCCCCCTCATCGACTGTGAAACGTGGAAGGTCACCCTAAATTGTTTTGAGGGTACCAGGTTTTTATTATTTTTGAAGGGTGAGTGACTGGGGGTGGGTGGTTATGATGGGTGGGGATGAAGATAAAAATATGAAATTGGGTCAGATGTGAAACTAGGTCACATGATACCTGTATCTAGGTCAAAAATGGAATTTCGCCGGTTTTAATGGTAGAGGTACCATATTGGAAGGTTGGAAAGAGCAATTAGTGTAAAATTAAAATTAGGTCATCAGACGACATTAACTAGGTCAAATTTGTATTTTTGTTGGTTTTATAGGTAGAGGTCCCAAACCAGGTGTATGGGGTCCTTGAAGGATGGGAATTCAAAATTAGGTCAAACTTTTCTGAAAAGTAGGTCACCGACGTTTTTTTGTCCTATGTAGAGACGGAGATATCATATTTCGTAAACGGAATCCTTTAGGAAAGGGAATTTCGATTGGAAAAAGTCTTACAAAAGAATTCGTTATGAGACTATATTTATGAACAATATTCCTAGGAAAACCGTTCTTCTCTAAGAATATTATCTGGAAAGGCTTGAGTATCAAAAGAGAAAAATAAAATTCTTTCTGGAAAATCGGTAGATTATCATGGAATAGGGATACTAAATTCGATTCGTGTTCACACTAATGATGATAGAATCATTTGATTTTTGAAAAGCGAATAGAAGCAGTAAAATTTTGGTCTCTTTCCGGGAAGAATGGTCCCATCTTCGGACCGCTAGTCCGAACGACCTTTGACAACGATTAAATAGATCCGATAACAGTCCCAACGGTACGACAATAGTCCCAACCCGGCTTGTTTGGACAGCCCTTTTTGGAAATCGAATATTCGATCTATGAAAAAAGTGTTTCATCGTAAGCCTTAAAAACATAAAACTGTAATATTTTTTATTCTGCTGTTATTTAGGAATTTAAGTGCCTTTTGTCAGGGTTTTTTTCAGAATCCCCTGTTTTTTTTTTGTTTTGTATTTTAGGCTGGGCTACAAAATCTTTTTCTGGCAATAAAATGAACTAGGCGTTTCAACCTAAGCCTATGATTTCAAATAAGAAACACGTTAAAAAAATCAGAAATTTCAATTATTAGCGAAATTCGTAAAATGAATATTTAATTTTCCGAAAAGGGCTTTCCAATCAAGCCTGTTTGGGACCGTTGTTATATTGTTGGGGCTATTCTCGGATAGCTGTGACCGTAGTCAAAACGTTGCGGCCGTTGTCGTAATTCTTGGAACCCGTAGTCCAAAGATGGGATCGTTCTTTATGGAAAGATCCAATTTTCGTTAGCTTATGTATATATTGAGATAATAAAGCTAAAACTTCTAATATAGGTTAACATTCTATTAAAGTGCTTATAGTAACTACATCTAAAAGAATGAAGAGTTTCGGAAATCCGATCTTGGACTGATTTTTGCCCAAAACAATTCAAAACTCTTTGAAATTTCAAAAATCGAAAATTAATTCCAAATATTGTTATTTCTTGGACTACCTTCATTGAAAACGACAAGACCTGTAGAAAAGATAGATAAAAATTCAAAAAATGAGACTTGTTGGTCACAGAAGCGGCCAGCCGCAACGAAAAAAATATAATAAAATAATGAGAAAATGTTCAAAAAATTAGGTAAACTTAGTGCCTTTTTAGAAAAAATCAGAAAATGCGGATAACGGTGATTGAGAATAATAGAAAAAATTATTTTTTCAGACAGAAATCCTATCACGAATTTTGCCACCCCATCTTACATGGAAGATGTTATTTCTCCAGCGAACGGATGGTGTCATTAAGGCTTTGATAAAGATCACTGCAGATGAAAGTTCTCGGAACAACCAAAAACCGAAAAACTGAATGAGAGGCAATGTAAGCGGACCATTCTGAAAAGCATATTTTGATAGGAGAATTCTAAATTTTCAGTCCTATACCTGCAGAACTCTCATTATCATATAGTCCATAGAAATCCAGAAAAAGAAATGAATGACAAAGAGCATTGGGATGGTAATATCAAAGAGATAATGAACGCTAAGAGCCATGATGATACCAGCTGGGAAGCAATCCTGAAAAATTATTGGGAAATTGAATTTTTTTTAATTTCGTTACCTGAAGAGGCTCGACCAAAATAACTTGAGGCATCATGGCAATTCTCAACTTTGCCCATCTGCCCACCCTATTAGCAAATGACGTGAAGGTTGTAGAAGCTGAATTTTGAAGCGCTGGTTGGTTCGAGATTCCAGATTTGTATCCACGAGCAGCCAGATTTTTGCCGAAAAAGTAATCTTCAGCCATATAATCTTTGAATGCTGCCATTCCTCCACATTCTTCTAGAGCTGCTTTTTTGAATATCGATGACATTCCAGTAGGGCAATTGAATCCGAGGAAGTTTCCAGCTAGATAGATCTTGGCATGGGATGTCCCAAAGAAGACCTACAATGTCTTATTTGAAATAAATTGTTTTCTAAAACAACTTTGAAATGAAAACTACGAATTTACGCAATACAGCAAAGAACAATTTGGAGATTGTTGGATAGTTGGGTTTTGGTATATTGAATATTTGGTTCCACCACTAAACGTTTCATGTTCCCTCTAACCTGCTCAAAACAATTAGCCTTCCCAACGCGATCCATGCAATATGGAATCTGTGTTATCAACCCCAATTTTTCTTCGCTCATTATCCTCTTGGCCAAGTCCAAGATCCCGTCGGGCCTCGTGAAGATCGTACTATCACTGATCATGATCAGTGGGTACTTCGCGCCCATATATGCAGCATTCATGTTGTTGATTTTTGGATTGAACCCAACCTCGTGTTCTTCTGGAAAAGAACACTATAAAAATCGAAAAAGATCAGATAACTTACGGAAAAATATAATGGCGTCTACGTCGGGATATCTCTCGATGAGGGCTTTCACGACAGGGACAGCGTCATCTTGTGGGGAATGGAAGCAGAACAGGAGTTCGAACTGATGGTAATCAGCGGTGAAGAAGGACGTCAGGTTTGTTTCCAGATTTTCATCGGTTCCCATTATTGGTTTGATAATCGAGACTCCCGGAAGAGCAGCGTCCGGTTCATTGACCTTATGGAGATGAAAGGTTCTGAAAACTTTTTCTCATGTGGTTTCTGAGGAAAAAATTATATTTGAGTCATGTTTTTTTTCAGTCTAGCAGTTCTGGCTAACATTATGCGCCTAATTTGCCATTTTAATAAAATGTTGTCAATTTTAAGTTTTAAAAAAAGTGTTTATCACTGGTTCGATGGACGGGAAAAGTTCAGAAATTACTTAACGAATATTATTTATGTGGTGACAGCTTTTCTGAACGAATACTACCTAGATATATGATGTGAAACAGAAAGAGTTTCAAAAATTCCGAAGTTACAACTCAAATTGATGAAAAAAGAAGTTCCATTGTCTCACGGAACCTATCTTCATGGAAAGTGATTTTACAGAGAAGCTGTTTTACAAAAAAATAGTTTTATTTTCGATTTATGATTCTAGAATTTTTCGAAACCAATCATTCAAGTGAAAAACTTTGTTAGAGTGTTAACGGTGATTATTTTCAACCTAATCGGTTATTTTTGGATATCATTTTAGTTAGTCACTGTACGTAGACATGAGTTTCAAAATTATCAAATCTCTACACTTGGCATGTTTGACTTCTTAAGATTGTTCAAAAAACAATGATATACAGGGTGCGGCAAAAGTATGGTAACACAAGTTTCGCGCAAGCTGGTGGGCGTAGGTGCACTTTCAGTGTTCTGAATTTATATTCATTATTTTCAGCATGGCTTAATTACCTTATTACCAAATTTTCAATTTTTTTGGTTGACTTTTACACAAATGGTGGCAAGTTTTATACACCAAGGTACCCTCTTTGAGGTGGCCAAGAGAAGGGTGGGCGCAGGTAACATCGGAAAAGCTCTTGGAATCTCCCGAACAACCCTATGGAGAACCATGAAATAGTTTGATTAGTTAGATACGATCAAAAACTGTCTAAAAAACATAAGATCTCAAACTTTGATCATTCTGAAAAAAAGCAAGACCGTCCAAGAACAAGTTTGTCGAAATCCGCACCGAAGAAAGAAAAAATGAGCCTGGAGCTTCGAATGAGCAGTCAGCCACTCGGTGGAATCGCTAAAAGTGAGCTTGGACTGACCCCATATCGTGTTCAAAAGACCGAAATTCTGTCGAGAAACAACAAGCTGGTATGCGACTATAAGTGCAAATGGACATTTGCTGGCACGCGCCAAAATGAACACATGAGGATGATGTTTGTCGATGAGAAACTCTTGACGGTGGGAGTCGAATTCTCATCGAAAAACTATTGAGTTTCTTCCGCGTGATCTGAACTAGCTAATGAGCATAGTAACATGACCAAAAGATTTTCATATCGTCAGAACGTCATCGTTTTTGATACAACAACCTCCAAATTCTAATTTTTGTAGATTTTGGGGTGAAAACCAACAAAAAGTACTAATATGAAGAAATTTTCAAGGGCTATGTTCTTCCGTGGGCCAAATCCTACTTTGAAAACCATGTTTGGACTATTCAACGGGATTCTGCTCTCGCTTACAAGACAAAAATCATTCAGTCATGATGCGCGGCCAATTTTTCAAGATTCAGTATGACTTGCGAATGGTCACCCACGTCGCCAGAAATGAATCTGTTGTACTATTCCGCGTATGGAATATTTCAGTCAAGAGTCCAAGCACGTCCAGAACCTAATTTGTAGTCACTGGAAACAAATTTGAACCCAGGACGGACTCAGTTATCCCCAAAATACCCCCGTGTCACAGTAGAGGCGTTGCCGAAGAGACTCGTCGATGTTGTGAGGAACAAAGGCAACCGCGTCAAAAAACTTTTATAATTTGATATTTAGAAAGTATGTAGTAAACTATTGTCCAATTTTCATGTTGTTACGGGTCATTTTGGGAAAGTTACATCGCTTTGAATGTGTTACCATACTTTTGCCGCACCCTGTATGATAAATTTCTTACCCATAGCATAGCGCAATCACATGAATAAAATACAACGCTCCAACGAAAACCACTCCGAAAATGGCCAAACAAGTAGTGATGTCCAGATTCTCAATCAATTTTTCGATTTCCAATACGATCCAAGGCACTAAACTCAAGACCGTCGCAAAGAACGGAGCTTTCATGGTCTGAGAGGACTGCATACTTGACGGAATCTCAGAAATTTCTACGAAATTTTGCCTCGATTCCATTATGGGCATTTCTATAAAAATGAAAATTTCGGGATTTCGATTTCAATTAAAACATGAAAAAATCTTTCTAGAGCTTAAGGAAAAAAAAAGATGATGCCACAAAACTGAAGGATAAAAATAATGAGGAACGAAAATTGTTTATATTCATTTCTCTCGGCCCTCTCAAGATTTAGGATTTTTCAGATCGGAAAGAAAGAAGAGAGAAACAATTATTTTGAAATAGTTCACGAAGACTATGAAAACAGATTTTTGGGCTCATCACTCCGCCCTGTCCGACAAAAACTTTTGGAAAAAAGACTGCCATACAATTTTTGTATTTTGGGATATAAAATGAATTCCCAAGAACTATAAACCATTAATGATGAAATAGAGATAAAGATAATCTTTGAGCCTAGAAAAAACGGGAATGGGGACAAAAGGGAAAACTCAGACATGACAGTTTTTTATTGTTTATAAAATAAAATAAATGTCTGCTTACCTTTTTGGACCGATTTCCCAATAAAAGGAAGAGTCATATTCCACAGAATATAATATAACACTTCCCATATCCGAATCAAAGTACAAAAAATGGCTAGAAAGGCAAAACAAAAATACCATTTTTGCATCTTAGACTTTCCAACAAACTGAAAAGTCGGCAGACAAGCGTTATACAATTAACCAAAAGAACAATAACTATAAATATTCGGAGCAGCGCCAAACTGATAAGAAATGATAAAGAAAAAGAGTGCACTTTACAGTGAGAAGAGAAAAACTAAGTTTTTTTTTTCTTCTTCTCCCTTATTGTACTTCGATAACAGAACACGCACACAAGTTAACATTTTTGCACAGTTCACTTCCAATAAATGATGAAATTTTAAAAGCCAGTATAGAATATTGGGCCGCCTTGAATAAACCTAATAAGGAAAGTGAAATAAATTGGAAAATCCATTTTTTCAGAACAACAAAACACTGGAGAATTTTTTTGAAAAATATAACGAAAAATGAAAGCTCCAGGTTCTAATAGATTTTCAAAAAACAACTGTAAGTTTGTAATTGCAAAATTCACTTCCAGGTGATGGTCAATGAGGAACATGATCCGATTCATTCTATTTGCAGGTACTCAACTTCTGGAACTTCCGGAACATTCTGGACCTTTCGGACCTTGATTCAGAGGATTTCGTAAAATTTCAAAAAATGAATTGTTTTGTTTACACTGCTTTTGTAACTGTTATTTGAATTGTTCGATTTTCTCGATTTGTATTTTCAGTTGATCTCAAGTTTTTTATCACCCAGTCCAAAAACTTAATCAGTGTTTCTCGCACCTCAAAATTTCAGCTCCATTTTTTTTCCGAATTCAATTTAATCTCACTCCGACTAGTACCAATAGAGAATAAAAAAATTGAATGGCTTTATGATTAGAATGTTGAGAATTGGAAACTCGAACAATCACTTCAGTTTCCAGTTTCAAGAAATGACCAGAGTTGTTATAATTTTTGATACATTTTATGACTTTTTTAAAATTTGACACGTAAAATGAAATTAATCATGAAACCCCATTTATAGATTGAGCTCAATTATCTTATGCTCTACAAAAGTTATAAAAAATCTGCCAACTGATGAAATATTAGTGACATCATGACCCACATTTGATCAGTTGAACGATTTCCAATATTTTCTCAAAATATCCGCAAGACTTTCGGAACAAACCACGAGACAAAAGTCAAGGGGAGTACGACTTTGAGCTCAATTATCTCGGTTTCTTGGAAAGTTATCAAAAAAATTCATGTCAACTTTTCTAAACTTAAGATTTATGCACACCTTTCTGAGATTAATATTATCTTCTAATTTTAATCTAAAAATTATCGACGCGTTGATCTAAAAGTTCGGACAGTGACAAACATTGTAAATCCAAAATGAGTAAAGCGTCTCTCACTGTTGACATCTCATAATGATATCAAATTACAAAAAACCGTCATATCTTGCGGTTTTATCTGAAGGAGCACTTCTTCTCCCCTTTCTGTTTTTACGATCTTCATTTGCTCTTCTATGGATATAAACAGATATTCAAAATGTGGAACCTTCCCTGAAAGCTAGAAGAGAAACTCGGTTTTCATTCTGTTACTTTTTGTCGTTTCTTCATTTTTACGCATTAACGTATTTCCTCTTGTCAAAGCCCACTCAAACATCCAACTTTGAGCTTAATTGTCTCGGTTCCGTGCAGAGATATCAAAAAGTTGTCAACTATCAAAATATTGGTGATATTATGATAAACATTATATCAGTTGACACATTTTTTATATCTCTCATAGGAATTGAGTAAATTGAGCTCAAAGATGACAGTGTGGGGCTTTTATATTACAGATTCCTTGATATATTCAATTTAACGGCGTAATTTTTTTCTCATTTGTTATGTTTACATTCAGATGATTTCAAATCCAGATATGGCCATCAAACTTGGGTATAGTTGGAGATGGAATTTGAGGAATGGCGGATTCGGAAATGTTTCAGTTGTAGACAAACAATTTGAGAATCAGGAGAAAAGAGTGTTTGTAATGAAGCGAGTCACTACTTCAAGTCGATACGACATGGAATTCGATATTCATCGATCAGTGTTTGGATTTGGAAAAGAAGCTGGATCGGAGCATATAATCGAGATGTTTGCAATGTATGTGACTGGCACTGAAGCGGTTTTCATTGTCGATTTTGCTGATCAAGGTGATTTGGGAAATAGATGCACTCTACCACTCCATCCATCGCTTGCCCAGAATTATTTCCGTCAATTAATTTGGGGACTCGATTTCATCCACAAGAAAAACATCGTTCACAGAGACATTAAGCCATTGAACTTGTTTCTGAAAAGTCCAAGTAAGAGAATAACGATGAATGCTTATAACAAAGCGAAAAAATCATTTTTAGACAAATTGAAAATTGGTGATTTTGGAATGGCGGAGCGATATCGAACCGACAGTGGTAAGCAGGTCTGGCTGAAAGGCAGACGAGGTACGTCGACTCACCTTGCTCCTGAACTCTTCATCGATGGAATGGAGTCAAAAGGACCTCCATTGGATGTGTGGGCTGCTGGAATTGTTCTCGTGGAGTTGCTTACAATGAAGCGGTTGTGGAAGCAAGCTAACTTGAAATGAGTTTGCCAATTTCTAAAGCTTTTGAAGACTAGAATAAGTTTTTTAAAAGCTCAAGTTTTTTGAAATTAGTTAGCAACCAAAGCTTACCTTAAAATAATTTCGTTACGGAATCCGAAAATCGCCAAAAAACACTCAACAATGCTAATTTTATTGCCAGCAAATCCCATTTTAACGAGCATAGCACTATCTGGACCATGTAACTTTAAAGAATTTCGATACAATATTTTAAGAGTATTGTATTTTCTCACTTATGTCAACAATATTACTTTCAAAATAGCGCCAAACTCGCGAAAATAGGTTTTGCAGACCGAAAACTGTCATTTTTCGAACTTCAGGGTTTTTACAGATTTTACGAATAAAATTTTACGTCTGTAGAAATTTACGGAGGTCTAAAAATGCTGTGAAGTCCCTAAGCGTGAAATCCCAACCCTGTTAAAAACCTTAGAGCCACATTTTCAGAATTTTAGTGAAAACAACATTTTTATCTTTAGCAATTAATTTTTCAGTGACAAAAACTTCATGAAGTATTTCGATGACAAGTACAACCAAATGGATTTCGAGTGGAAAAGTCTTGGGTCTGCAAAAAGTGAGTTACCTCCGTAAATGTACAATTCAAGTCGAATTGTTTACAGAATTAGTTCAAAAACTTCTCAAAGTTCAGTCTGCATTCAGAATCACAATCGAAGACATCATCAAGGATCCCTGGTTTGTCACCGATATTCCAGAAGATGACGAATTTGAAATCGCAATGCGTGGAAGAGAGACGCTTGTTTAGTTTTAGTACCTGTGCTATCTTTTCTGATGTTTTGCTAACTTAACGAAACTATTGATAAAAATGAAAATACAGGTTTATGAAAGAATATAGGTGGCAGAAAAAAAGCATAATCATGGTCTAGTACAAAAAATTGACTTGTTCAATGATTTTGGGAAAAAAGTTCACAAAATGAAAAACGAGATACATCAGGTCCAGGCGGCAGGGAAATGGGCTTTTTACAAGTGACACGGTAACGATTTTCGAAGAAAACGGAGAATCTGATAGACCATGTTGTCCTTAACATCAATCGTTTTGCTTGAACCAGGCATTGTTTTCAATGAAATAGAATGAAGCTCGATTTGCGGGATTGCAGTCGAGCATTTTGAGAACCAACGCTGGAAACGAATTTGTAAGAAACTGTGTTTTATTTTGAGAAAAATCTTACTCGTGGCATTTCCAAGCTGGCCCCAATGGAATCTCATTCGATTCAAATCGTTTTGCGAGTACATCTTGAACTGCACATCTCTGAAAAAAGTCTGATAGTTGTGATTATATTGGTGACTGAGAACTCCGAAATGTGCCTTAAACTTCTAGGCGTCACTGACATAAAGTACAGTATTATTCTTGTATTTTTATCCATTTCTTTGTGTTTTTTGAAACGCCAATGTTTCAATGCAAACTTCCCCCTTACTGTAAAACGCGTTATGAAGGGCTCCTAAATTTTAACTATGAGGCAACTTATCTCGGTTCCTGTCAAAGATATAAAAAAGTTTTTTTTCGATCGCTTTGAGGGTGGGCAACAGATTTTGTTTTTTCAGGGTTTCAATACAAAAACATGCCAAAAATTGTGTCTGTTTTTCAGAAATTGGTCAATTCGAAAAAGTCGAAATTTCAAAAACAAAAGTGAATGTAAAGTGTCTAAAAACTGAAATTTTTTCCTATATTTTAACGACCGGTACTGTAAGTACATCGAATCCCAATGAAAAAATTTAAAAGGAGCTACCGTGAAACCCATAATAGAAATGCACCCCACTGTCAATTTTGAGCTGATTTTTCTTGACACCTATGCAAGATAAAAATATGTCAATTGATAAAACGCTTTTGATTTTGTGTTAAATAGTTTATCAGTTGACAACTTCTTTGTATCTCTGCCAGAAATCAAGTTCAATAGATTCAAAGTTACGAATTGCGGACAGATGTCATTCGATGGCTAGTCCTTTAGCTAGCTGAAAACTCACCTCTCCTCAGCATCCTTCCACGGCTCATTTTTTGTGAGCATATTCACCAATACAATTCCAGCAGCCCAGATGTCCACAGGCGGTCCTCTCCATCTCGCATTTTCCACTAAGATTTCAGGTGCCATGTAACCTTCGGTTCCGCGCGACCCGTACAGCACAATTTCATCTCCGTTGTCATTTTTGTTTGGTCTTGCTAATCCGAAATCGCCAATCTTGAGCACATCTGGAAAAATATCTGAGGTTACAATGAAAAATGATTTTGAGATGTTTTCTTTTATTTTTAGAGAGTATTTCGGAACTGAAATTCAAAAGAGCCAGATTTCACAAACACATTTTGGAACCAAAAAAAGGAAAGAAAATCACTTACTATTCGCTGAGATGAAGAGATTCTCCGGTTTTATATCGAGATGGATAATATCCTTCGAATGCATGTGCTGGAGTCCGGCGATCAGATGCTGGAAGTAGCGATGGCACGGGACAACAGCCGGAGATTCAAAGATTACGTGGTGCAGATCACCCATCGAAGCAAGTTCTATAAAGAAAACAGTTTGCAGTTCCACATTCTCCATGGCAATCATTCTTATGATGTGGTCCGACCCTTCGTATGCCTTCATATGGGTCGTGAATTCCCGTTGATTCCGGTCCAAATCCTGTTTCACCGTTTTCATTACTAGTTGGACCTTCTCCGGATCTTCATCTTTTTCCACCACAGAAACGTCTCCGAAATATCCCGAAGCCAAGTCTCGGCGCCATGTGTAGCCGAGACGGGGAGCGAGTTGTTTGTTGTTAATCATCTGAAAGTAGAGTATATTGAATGAAGCAGTGAATATTGAGGATTTTTTGAAGTACAAAAACAATACATATTTTGTCCTTGAAGATAATTTTGGTTCTTGGAGGAAGAAGTAGTAGATGAACTTGTGGACCTATCGCTTGAGGTGCATCGCTACTAGCTGAGCTAAGGTAGCGCAAGCTGAACCAAAAAAAAAAACAATAGAACTCTCCTGTTCTCCCTCCTTTAGGTGTTTTTATTTTTGTGTTTTTTTTTTGCTAATGTGATTGTTTCAATGCAAAAATCCTCCTTATTTCTCTTTTTTGTCCAAAAAGGCTAGTTTCCAAACTTTGTAAATTAGACTTCCGGCAGAACAAAAACAGTTCAAAAATAGATGGGGGGTAAGAACTAAAGAAAAGATAACAGATAGGAGGACCGGAAAAATTGTGATTTATCTGATTTTTATAGCACCGGTCTTTGGAAATAGAAATACCGTGAATCCTGTATAGAAGATTCCTCAGGTTTGAGCTCAATTATTTCATTTTCTGTTAACGATATAAAAAATGAGTCCACCGACAAAAACTTCTAATAATGTTATAAACATTTTATCAGTTTAAAACTTTTTTATATCTTTGACAGGAACCGAGATAAGTTGCCTCATAGTAAAAAATTAGGAGCCCTTCATAACGGGTTTTACAGTAAGGAGGAAGTTTGCATTGAAACATTGGCGTTTCAAAAAACACAAAGAAATGGATAAAAAATACAAGAATAATACTGTCTCTTGAGAACCAAAATTCAATTTAAGAACCAACAATCATTTTAAGGATCACAATTACCGTAAACACTGGAATAGAATGCCGCCCAAGCCGTCTACTTTGAGCTTTTTTATTTCACTTTCTCTCAAAAATACCAAAAAATGGTTAACTGATAAAATTATGTTGATATTATTATGAACATTTATTCAGTTGAGCTCAAATTTATATCCTAACCAGAAAATGAGATATTCAGGCTCAAAGGTGACGATTCCGATGACGTTGTATTAGAATGATCACGGTATTTTAGGACCAAAATGTATTTTGAAAAACGAAAATTAACTAAATGGACCAAAAAACCAAGAAGAGTCAAATATCTTATTGATTGAGACAAAAGCGTTTAAACAAATGTCTAGAGAAACAAAAAAAAAAGAAATTTCTGTATAAAATAATGCGTTTCTCATACCACTGTTTGTTTTTCTACACCGTAACACATCTGCGTCTCTCATTTCGAAATGATAGTTATATTTGATGAAATGTCGAGTAGCCAATGGGAAAAGGGCTGAGAAAATGACAAAATAAAAAAGTATGTAACAGAGGAATGCCAAAAAATGACGGAACAAAAATAACATCTGTGTCCGCATAGAGCATACATCACGTGCAAAAAAAATATGCAGAAGTGCTTAATTCAGTGAGACAGTTCTGAGAAAATAGGGCTAATCTTACAGTTTCCAAACCACTGTTTAATATCACTTTCTTTTTTTGATTTATGGATTCCGTATTTGCTCTGATTAGAGCTCAACCTTTCCGAAGCTTTTGAGCTCAATTATCTCGGTTAATGTGAAATATATCAAAAAGTGATCAACAGATAAAATTGCATTTCATCAGTTGGCAACTTTTCAATATCTTTTACAGGAACCGAGATAATGGAGTTCGAAGTGCAAACGTAGGGGGTGGCTTCTTTCAGAGCACACATCGGAATATGGTACTGTAATCAAAGAAAACTTGAACCTATTTTAAGTGATTTCAATAAAATATTGTTTGGACAGAAAAACGCAAACTTCTCTGCTTGGTGTGTTTGACGGTATTTTACATGGTTTACAGAATGAAAAACTCACACTAATCTTTGAAATCAGACAAGAAGCTCAAAATTTTGCTTCAAACCGGCGCGTGGTTGTAGAGAGGACTTTCGATATCCTTCAATAGCTCGATATCTTTCGATTTTGATATCTTTCGATGGCCAACCTGTAATATCAGAAAGATTATTATGAAATGAAAAAAAATCCTTATCGCAATTTTCATCTAAAGTTGGATTTGTGTGTAGCGTGCTTGTCCTGATCCTGACTGCTGATAAAATCTGCAACTGTTGATTCGAGACGGACCATCGCTGCTTCTTTGTAAAATGAACCTGAACATTGAAATGAGCAAGAAAGAATAGAAATAATTTGAGAAAAAAAAGATATTTGAAAATTTCAAAAAAAAAAATGAATAAAAATTACAAAATAGATTCAGGCAAATCTTATTTTTTTGACAATGATAATATTTGATTAATCAATTTCATCACATGCTTTAAAGATAACATCATGCAGAACAAATTCAAAGACCTCAGAAATTGTGTGCAAGGAAGAAAACCTAATTTTTGAAAAACTGCGCTTTTTTGCGGCGGCTGGCTTAAAAACATTCGTGTTCTTCCACTTCCCTTTTCCCAATAAAAAGGCATATTGGAATCATAAATTTAAAATTAATCAGATTTACGCCACGTTCCTGCAAGAACTATTCGGAAATAATTCTTTGAAATAATTTTCATTTCGAAGAGGGGTATAAAAAAACAGATAGCAAATATTCTTCCCATTAATTGTATTTTCTTTTTTTTTCATCAATTGTTTTATCAGTTTCCGACCCAAAAAGAACCAATGAAAATATTTTTCCAAAATATTTTTGTTCCAAGTGATTGCGAATCAAAGTGTGATCAGAATTCTTCCTACCTGATGATTAATCTGAAGAAACTTTTGTATACCCGTGTGAACTTGACCGAAACATTTATTTTCCACTTAACTCATCTCGAAAATTCAAACACCTCTATGCTCTCGTTGCCGTGGCTGTCACCATAAACAGCTGGAGATCGAAGATAAAATTTTTGGAATTCTTTCCGACAACATCACCAGATCTAAAACATTATTTCGGATAAATTAGTCCAAATATTTTTTTATAATTTTGAAAAAAATACATTTCTGATTAGCGAATTTGAAAATTTGAAATCCGAAACTTGCTGAAACCAGAAATTTCAGTTGTGTGCGGTTGTGATGAATTATTTGACGATATATCTACAATTCTGAACTTCCATTGAATCGGGAAAAATATTAAATCAGCTATCTAGACGGAAACTTGGTAATTTTCTCGATTTTTCAATTTTTTCGTGAGTTGTTTTTTCAGGCTAACCTATTTCTTCCTGGCGCAACCTATATGTTGAAAGCGCCTAACTAATTCGCGCATTTATCACTATTTTTTTGCCACATCTACAACCTTTAGTTATTCATATTTTTCTACTGACGCTTTTGTTGTTTTTTTTTTTGTGAGTTTTTTTGCGCACTTTGCTTGTTTATTTTTATATGTTTGTATTTGTATTTTGAATAAAAAAGAAACAATTTAAATTTATAAAATTTATTCATCAAGTTGGAAGTGAATATGAATATCACAAGAAAGGAATCAATACGAGTAGTTGGTCTCCTCGGGAGTTGCCAAACAGGTCGAGTTAGGTGAGTACAGGATATCCATCCTCTTGAGTCAAAACCAGATCACTGGAGGCATCCATCTCACTAAAGCATTCCTGGATTCGTTGCTTCAGGAGTTCATGATTCACCGGGCAGATGTCGTTGAGTTCTCCTACTTCTTCAAAGAATGGTGTCAAGAACTTCAACATCAGAGGCAGAGTTTCGCCCGGGGCTCGGATCTGAAAATGTTAATATTTGTTTCTATACTTCTTATAATTTCACTCACCAACTCCCTCTTCCAGTTCATCAGTTCGTTCTCAGGTGATTTAAGTTTCTCGTGGAAATCGAAGCCTCCAGCATACAGGATAGCGTAGCCGGCCTGGATGACATCGTCCTTGGGAGCAGGGTCACAACCAATACATACGTCGTAAGATGAGTATCTCATCTTCTTGAATACATAACCTCTGGGATCCTCTTGCAGATTTCCCTCTGCGTCAGCATATTCGTGGCTCATGCCAAAGTCCAAGATCTTTACAGATACTTCATTTCCAGGTGTCTTTGGATGGGACAAGGCGAAGTTCGAAAGTTTTACATCACGATGAACCAATCTTTTTTCGTGTAATGCTTGAAGACAATGGACCATTTGATAAGCCATTCTAATCAAAGTAGGACGCTGGCACGACTTCCACGGTGTATTTTCCCGAATCCATTCAAGGTCATAACCAAGGTGTTCCATTCCTGAAAATATTTTTAAATTATTATATTTTCAATCATAGGAAGTAGTTTTTTTTTCCAGAGGCCGTATTCATGAACATTCACCAAGGCATTTATTTTTGAAGCAAAAACTGAATTATTTATTCTAATTAAGCTAAATAGACGCGTGAAAATGTACTGAAAATCTTCCAATCTGGATGTTTTTCCTGTTTCTGATATGGAAAAATGACTTTGAACCAGATTTTCTAAATCATTTTGAATTGAGAAATTCTTATTTTTTGACACAGTACTGTAAATTCTATCATTCATGTAATTTGTATCAAAAATCAAAATTTTTAGTGGAACATCAACGAAATTTGGAGTTAAAGTTAGATAATAACGTTCTTTTGATACTATTCAATCGTTGCTATAATTTTTTTAAAATAAAAGTTTTTCGAATATTGAGTGTGAATATCAAAATTTAATAGCACAACTACTTCATGAGATTTTTACCGAAAAGTAATTAAAATATATCAAAATTTTACGTTTTTCGGTTGAGTTTATCGAGGTAAATGTTTTGCCTAGATAAATAATCATGAATACGACCCCAAAAACTAGTATACTTTTCAGCCTACTCGATTTTTTATGTAAAAAAACTCACCAATGATGTGATAGGGACCATATCGGCCAGTAAAATGGAATTTCGGGGAGATGTCACTGTAGTACAACTTCTGAAGTGTCGAAGCTTCGATCTGAAGGTCTTCTTCCTCGGTGGACACTTTCATTGCAATCGTATCCGAGTTGCATTTCGCCTCGTAGACGGCTCCGAAAGATCCATGGCCAATTAAACGAGTGAGCAGGTAACCACGAATGTGGGTTCCATCAAGAGTCAGCAATGTATCGTAACACATCCTGAAAAATAATAATTTTGCTTTTTAATGTGGAAATTTGTCATTTTTTCATGATTTTTTCTGACTTTTTCTAATTTTTTTCGGCAATTTTATGAGTGACCTAATTATTTTTAGACGTGACCTACATTCCAAAATATGCTCGACCCTTTTGCCTAACTATTTCTATAAGTTTTTCTGGTTTTTTTCTGATTTTTTCGCCATTTTTTTTGGTGACCTAATTATTTTTTGGCGTGACCTATATTCCAAAAAATGAAAAACATTTTTTCCAAACTATCACTTATACACACCAACTACTTGTCATTAAAAAAAATTAAACTTACCTTAAAAACTGACGATTGGAGCGAGAGAGAGAGCGGAAGAGTCACCAAACTCGAGGGTGGAAAAGAGAAAGAATGATTTTTCTGAAGGATTTTCCCCCCTCATCGACTGTGAAACGTGGAAGGTCACCCTAAATTGTTTTGAGGGTACCAGGTTTTTATTATTTTTGAAGGGTGAGTGACTGGGGGTGGGTGGTTATGATGGGTGGGGATGAAGATAAAAATATGAAATTGGGTCAGATGTGAAACTAGGTCACATGATACCTGTATCTAGGTCAAAAATAGAATTTCGCCGGTTTTAATGGTAGAGGTACCATATTGGATGGTTGGAAATAGCAATTAGTGTAAAATTAAAATTAGGTCATCAGACGACATTAACTAGGTCAAATTTGTATTTTTGTTGGTTTTATAGGTAGGGGTCCCAAACCAGGTGTATGGGGTCCTTGAAGGGTGGGAATTCAAAATTAGGTCAAACTTTTCTGAAAAGTAGGTCACCGACGTTTTTTCGTCCTATGTAGAGACGGAGATATCATATTTCGTAAACGGAATCCTTGGTGGAAGAGAATTTCGATCGGAAAAAAGTCTTACAGAAGAATTCGTTATGAGACTATGTTTTTGAACAATATTCCTAGGAAAACTGTTCTTCTCTAAGAATATTATCTGGAAAGGCTTGAGTATCAGAAGAGAAAAATAATTTTCTTTCTGGAACATCGGCAGATTATCATGGAATAGGGATACTAAATTCGTTTCGTGTTCACACTAATGATGATAGAATCATTTGATTTTTGAAGAGCGAATTGAGGCAGTAAAATTTTCGGCTCTTTCCGGGAAGAATGGTCCCATCTTCGGACCGCTAGTCCCAACGACCTTTGACAACGATTATATAGATCCGATAACGGTCCCAATGGTACGACATTCGTCCCAACCCGGCTTGTTTGAACAACCCTTTTTGGAAATCGAATAGTCGATATGTGAAAAAAGCGTTTCAGCCTAAGCCTTAGAACATAAAATTGTTATATTTTTATTCTGCTCATATTTAGGAATTTCAGTGTCTTTTTTCAGGATATTTTCAGAAATCGACTTTTTTATTTTGTATTATAGGCTTAGGCTAACACCTTTTTCTGTTAAGGTGAACTAGGCTTTTCAGCATAAGCCTATAATTTCAGATTTAATGAAACACTTTGACAAATATCCTGTTTAAAAAAAACTGAAATTTCAATAATCAACGAAAATCGCAATTTTGTCGCTGGGGACCGTTGTTAAAACGTTAGGGCAGTTGTCGAAATTCTCGGGATCCTTGGTCCAAAGATGGGACTATTCTCCTGGGAGAGATCCGATTTTTGTTATCTTTTGTAGAAATGGAGATGATCGAGCCAAAACTTCAAATATAAGTTGAACTCCTATTAGAGTGTTCGTGGTATCTACATTAAAAAGAATGAAGAGATTCGGAAATTCGATCTATTAGACTAATTTTGCTCAAAACAACTCAAAACTTTTTGAAAATTCAAAAATTGAAAATTAATTTCAAACATTGTTATTTCTTGGACTACATTCATCGAAAACGACAAGGTTTGTAAAAACAAAGAATCAGAATTCAAAATATCAGATTTTCAAAACGTGCAATTTTACAGAGACAGAGATCTATGGAATTGTCAGAATGGTACAAAGAAAACGGATAAGACTAGATTTGTTGGTCATAAAAGCGGCCAGCCGCAAAGATGAAAATGTTCGAGAAAATTGGGGAAACTTGGTACTTTCTAGAAAAAATCATGAAATGCGGATAATGGTGATTGAGAATAGCGGAAAATTCGATTTCTCAACAAGAGATCCTATCACGAATTTTGCCACCCCACTTCACATTAAATATGTTGTTTCTCTAGCGAACAGATGGTTCCATTAGGGCCTTGATGAAAATCACCGGAGACGAGAATTCTCGGAGAAACCAAAAACCAATAAACTGAATGAGTGACATTGTAAGCGGACCATTCTGAAAATAAATCTTTTAATGGAACCCTGAACTTTTATTTTTCTATACCTGCATAACTCTCATTATCATATAATCCAAGAAAATCCAGAACAGAAAATTCAAGAAAATAGTCATTGGAATGTTAAAATCAAAGAGATAATAAACGCTGAATGCCATGATAATGCCAGCTGGGAAGCAGTCCTGAAAAATATCAATCGAGGATTAAATACCGTATTAACTTTAAAGGTGGTATGCGGTGAAAAATTTTATTGCTTTATTTTGTGCAGAAATCTGTGTAGATCCCCATAAAAATGAAGAAAAATTTTTAAAAAAATTCTAAAATGCGAAAAACCGCTTCGAAAAAGCGACGATGTATCCGGTGGCCTAGCGGTCAGGTGTGCTTTTTCGACGCGGTTTTTCGCATTTTAGGAATTTTTTCGAAGTTTTTCTTTATTTTTATGGGAATCTACACAGATTTAGACAAAATAAAGCAATAAAATTTTTCACCGCACACCACCTTTAATTGAAGCTCTCTCAAACCGTCAGATTTGAGCTCAAATATTTCGATTCCTGTGAAAGAATTATCAAAGTTCTGTCAGTTGATATCATTTTGGGTGATATTGTGATAAATAATTCATCAGTTGCAAATTGTTTAATATCTTATGGAAGAACCTTGGTTTTGACGATTTAGGTGTTACTTTATCATACAAAATCTGAACTGTGTTACCTGAAGAGGCTCGACCAAAATAACTTGAGGCATCATGGCGATTCTCAACTTGGCCCATCTGCCCACCCTATTAGCAAATGACGTGAAGGTTGTAGCCGCCGAATTTTGAAGCGCTGGTTGGTTGGAGATTCCAGATTTGTATCCACGAGCAGCCAGATTCTTGCCCAAAAAGTAGTCTTCAGCCATATAATCTTTGAATGCTGCCATTCCTCCACATTCTTCTAGAGCTGCTTTTTTGAATATCGATGACATTCCTGTAGGACAATTGAACCCAAGGAAGTTTCCCGCAAGATAGATCTTGGAATGGGATGTCCCAAAGAAGACCTGAAGTATTTTATTTCATCTCTTAAAATTTGAAATTCCCTCAAACCTGCTCAAAACAATTAGCTTTTCCAACGCGATCCATGCAATATGGAATCTGTGTTATCAAACCCAATTTTTCATGGCTCATAATCCTTTTAGCCAGGTCCAAGATCCCGTCGGGCCTCATGAAGATTGTACTGTCACTGATCATGATCAGTGGGTACTTTGCGACCAGATATCCCGGATTCATGTTATTGATTTTGGGATTAAACCCGATCTCGTGTTCTTCTAAAAAAACCATCCGAAAAGTTAAAAAAAAAATCAGCTAACTCACGGAAGCAGATGGTGGAGTCTACGTCGGGATATCTCTCGATGAGGGCTTTCACGACGGGAACAGCAACGTCCTCCGGGGAATGGAAGCAGAAAATCAGTTCGAACTGATGGTACTCAGCGGTGAAGAAGGACGTCAGATTTATTTCCAAATTTTCATCGGTTCCCATTATTGGCTTGATGATCGAGACTCCAGGAAGAGTAGCATCCGGTTCATTGACCTTATGGAGATGAAAGATTCTGAAAATCTTTTCTGTAGATTTTGAGCGAAAAGAGATTATTCGAACCATTTTTTTTTTCAGTATGGCAGCGCTGACGGCAATTTCGCGCCTAATTAGTCATTTAATGGATTATGCACAATTTCAAGTTTATAAAAAAGTGTTTACTGATCTGATTTATCTGAAACGTTCTGGAATTTTAAAACAAATGTAGAACTTCATTTTTATAGTTGACCACTTTTCTGAACAGTTCGTACCTAGCAAACATACATATCTATATCATATCAAACCGAAAGCAGTCAAATCACAACTGGAATTTGTTGAAAAACATTTTTTAGACCGATCGGATAAGTAAAAAAACTTTTTTAGAAACTCAATGTTGATTTCAATCTCGTCGGTTATTTTCCTTCAATCTCGTCGGTTATTTTCGAAAAGAATTTTAGTTAGTCACTGTACAAAAACATGAATTCTTTTAAAAAACCCTGAAAATTGTAAAAAAAATCTAATAAACTTCTCACCCATAACATAAAGCAATCACATGAATCAGATACAACGCTCCGACAAAAAGCACACCAATAATTGCTAAACAAGTAGTGATGTCCAGATTCTCAATCATGTTTTCAATTTCCAATACGATCCAAGGCACCAAACTCGAGACCGTCGCAGAGAACGACAATTCCATGGCCGGAGAGGACTTCGTGCTTGACGGAATCTCAGAAATTTCTACGAAATTTTGCCTCGATTCCATTGTGGGCATTTCTATAAAATGGAAATTTCGGGATTTCGATTTCAATTAAAAAATGAAAAAATCTTTCTAGAGCTTAAGGGAAAAGAAAGATGATGCCGCAAAACTGAAGGATAAAAATAATGAGGAACGAAAATTGTTTATATTCATTTCTCTCGGCCCTCTCAAGATTTAGGATTTTTCAGATCGGAAAGAAAGAAGAGAGAAAAAAAAAAACTCAAAATAGTTCAGGAAGACTATGAAAACAGATTTCTGTGCTCGTCAGTCCGCCCTGTCCGACAAAAACTTCTGGAAAAAAGAAAATGCCATACAATTTTTGTATTTTGGGATATAAAATGAATTCCAAAGAACTATAAACTATTGATGATAAAATAGAGATAAAGATAATCTTTGAGCCCAGAAAAAAACGGAAATGGAGTCAAAGGGAAAACTCAGACATGACTGTTTTTTATTGTTTCTAAAATAAAACAAAAGTCTGCCTACCTTTTTGGACCAATTTCCAAATGAATGGAGGAGTAACATTCCACAGAATATAATATAGCACTTCCCATATCAGAATCAGAATACAAAAAATGGCTAGAAGGGCAAAACAAAAATACCATTTTTGCATCTTAGACTTTCCGACAAACTGAAAAGTCGGCAGACAAGCGTTATACAATTAACCAAAAGAACAATAACTATAAATATTCGGCGCAGCGCCAAACTGATAAGCAATGATAAAGAAAAAGAGTGCACTTTACAGTGAAAGGAGAAGAAAATTGAGTTTTTTCTCCTGCTCCCTTATTATACTTTGATAACAGAACACGCACACAAGTTAACATTTTTGCACAGTTCACTTCCAATAAATGATGAAATTTTAAAAGCCAGTATAGAATATTGGGCCGCCTTGAATAAACCTAATAAGGAAAGTGAAATAAAATGGAAAATCCATTTTTTCAGAACAACAAAACACCGGAGAATTTTTTTGAAAAATTTAACGAAAAATGAAAGTTCCAGGTTTTAATAGATTTTCAAAAAACATCTGTAAGTTTGTAATTGCAAAATTCACTTCCAGGCGATGGTCAATGAGGAACATGATCCGATTCATTCTATTATTTGCAGGTACTCAACTTCTGGAACTTCCGGAACATTCTGGACCTTTCGGACCTTGATTCAGAGGATTTCGTAAAAGTCCAAAAAATGAATTGTTTTGTTTACACTGCTTTTGTAACTGTTATTTGAATTGTTCAATTTTTTGATGAGTCACGTTTCGGGTCTTGTTGTTTTCAAAATTCCAATTTTCTGACTCGCTATCCTTACACTTTTGTAAAACAGATTTTCATAAATTCGAACAGTTCAGTTCTTAATTTTGATTTACTAATTGATTTGTATTTTCAATTGTTCTCAAGTTTTTTATCACCCAGTCCAAAAACTTAATCAGTGTTTCTCGCACCTCAAAATTTCAGCTCCATTTTTTTCCGAATTCAATTTAATCTCACTCCGACTAGTACCAATAGAGAATAAAAAATTGAATGGCTTTATGATTAGAATGTTGAGAATTGGAAACTCGAACAATCACTTCAGTTTCCAGTTTCAAGAAATGACCAGAGTTGTTATAATTTTTGATACATTTTTCTGACTTTTTCAAAATTTGACACGTAAAGTGAAATTAATCATAAAACCCCATTTATAGCTTGAGCTCAATTATCTTATGCTCTACAAAAGATATAAAAAATCTGCCAACTGATGAAATATTAGTGACATCATGACTCACATTTGATCAGTTGAAAGATTTCCAATATTTTCTCAAAAAATCCGCGAGACTTTCGGAGCAAACCACCATACAAAAGTCAAGTTGAGTACAACTTCGAGCTCAGTTATCTCGGTTTCTTTGAAAGTTATCAAAAAAATTCAAATCAACTTTTCTAAACTTAAGATTTATGCACACCTCTCCGAGATTAATATTATCTTCTAATTTTAATCTAAAATTATCGACGCGTTAATCTAACAGTTTGGACAGTGGTAAACATTAAATCAAAAATGAATAAAGCGTCTCTCACTGTTGACATCTCATAATGATATCAAATTACAAAAAACCGTCATATCTTGCGGTTTTATCTGAAGGAGCACTTCTTCTCCCCTTTTTTTTTATGATCCTCATCTGCTCTTCTATGAATATAAACAGATATTCAAAAGGTGGAACCTTCTCTGAAAGCTGGAAGAGAAACTCGGTTTTCATTCTGTTACTTTTTGTCGTTTCTTCATTGTTACGAATTAACGTATTTCCTCTTGTAAAAGCCCACTCAAACATCATACTTTAAGCTTAATTATCTCGGTGCCGAGTAGAGATATCAAAAAGTTGTCAACTATCAAAATATTGGTGATATTATGATAAACATTATATCAGTTGACACATTTTTATATCTCTCATAGGAACTGAGATAATTGAGCTCAAAGATGACAGTGTGGGGCTTTTATATTACAGATTCCTTGATATATTCAATTTAACGGCGTAATTTTTTTCTCATTTGTTATGTTTACATTCAGATGATTTCAAATCCAGCAATGGCCATCAAAATTGGGTATAATTGGAGATGGAATTTGAGGAATGGCGGATTCGGAAATGTTTCAGTCGTAGACAAACAATTTGAGAATCAGGAGAAAAGAGTGTTTGTAATGAAACGAGTCAGTACTTCAAGTCGATATGATCTGGAATTCGATATTCATCGATCAGTGTTTGGATTTGGAAGAGAAGCTGGATCAGACCATATCATTGAAATGTTTGCTATGTATGTGGCTGGCACTGAAGCGGTTTTCATTGTCGATTTTGCTGATCAAGGTGATTTGGGAAATAGATGCACTCTACCACTCCATCCATCGCTTGCCCAAAATTATTTTCGTCAATTGATTTGGGGACTTGATTTCATCCACAAGAAAAACATTGTTCACAGAGACATCAAACCATTGAACTTGTTTCTGAAAAGTCCAAGTAAGAGAATAACGATGAATGCTTATAACAAAGCGAAAAAATCATTTTTAGACAAACTGAAAATTGGAGACTTTGGAACGGCGGAGCGTTATCGAACCGACAGTGGTAAGCAGCTCTGGTTGAAAGGTAGACGAGGTACGCAGACTCACCTTGCTCCTGAACTCTTCATCAACGGAATGGAGTCAAAAGGGCCTCCATTGGATGTGTGGGCTGCTGGAATTGTGCTAGTGGAGTTGATTACAATGAAGCGGTTGTGGAAACAAGCCAACTTGAAGTGAGTTGGTCAATTTCTAATAATTTGGAAGACTAGCATAAATTTTTTAAAAACTCAAGTTTTTTGAAATTAGTTAGAAACCAAAGCTTACCTTAAAATAGTTTTGTTACGGAATCCGAAAACTCCCAACAAGCATAATTTCTTGGCCAGCGAATCCCATTTTAACAAGCATAGCACTATTTGGAGTATGTAACTTTGAAGAATTTCGATACAATACTTCGAGAGTATTGTATTTTCTCACATTTGTCACCAAAGTTATTAGGTTGGCAAATAAGTTTCTTCCGATTTTGGTAAAATTTTTGATCAATTTTTTCTCAAAGCAGAAGGGGCTAGATGAATGGAAGTAATGTCTATGAACATGAATAGTTGTCTGGCAACGCTCCGGTAAATCCTTGATTCCATCGGCCTAGAACGACGAGCGCTGCGATCGAAAAAATGAGTCAACTCCTTTTTTGTACCATCTTTTCAATTGAAGTATTTTCTATGAAGATGGCGTTTGAGAGTCTTATACAACTGATTATCCGAAAGAGCAAGGTCTGGAGAGTACGACGGCGCAAAATAATAATTCAGAAGAACGACATGGATTTTTTCCTGGACCCTCTAATCACGGGTGATCTCGCATTGTCGCGCTGGAAGTGAACTTTGGTTTTTTTCTCCTCTTTTTGATTCGACTGTCAGACTCAACTTCTATAATTATGAACCATGCAAGGTGGTAGTTATAGTGGTACCCACATCTAAAAGTCCCCAGATTCCATTTCTTTGAAAGACCACCAAATACATAACAACCCCCTTTTCATCTGAAATTTATGTTCCGGGACGTCCAGAGCTAGCAATTCTTTGTCAATTGACGGACCCTTCTACACACTGATAGAGTAACTTACGTACTTATCATCTACGCTAATAAGATCCCCCACCGATCTGAACGTGCAAAGAAATTGTAGAAGAAACATGCTCATGTCCACATGAAAATCGATATCGTAGTACTTCAAAACATGAGGTACGCATCGACCCAATTCTTGAAGTTGTAAAGAGACTTCAATCCGTTCACAATACTTGGTTGACTAACGGACAACGCCTTTGACATTTTACAAGTGGTTTGAACTGGATCGGTTTCAATAGTATTCTTCAATAGGTCCAAGTTCAACTTTTGGACCGATCTCCGTCTTGCGATTCTAAATTTTTCTCTTCAAACTTATCGGTCCAATGCTTGATGGTATTGACAGCAGGAGATCCTTCTTTATCTATTTCTTTCAATTTCTTGTGAATATCGTGATTTTCCAACCAGAAAGGAATTAAAAAAGAATGAAATTTCGAAAGTTTAGACCGTAAGGTACGAAAGGAAGCGGCATGCTCGCGAACGACAATAAGGAGAAATGAGCCAAGGTGTGTGTAACAAGTCCGTGAGATACTCTATCTAACAAAAAAACATCCGTCAATAAAAACAATACCACTGACCAGATATGAGCTTTCAAAGTTGAGCTTTCAAAATCGGAAGAAACTTATTAGGTTGTTTGGAAAGTTCCTCCCATTTTTGATATACTATTTTCAAACTTCGTTTCTATGAACGGGGTAAAATCGAGGGAGCTGTCGTTTTATCAGTATATTGGTGGGGTCTAATAGTGTCTGAACCTTACCGGAGATCATGCTCCTCTTTTCGTGTAGTGAGATATGCCCACCGTTATCGCCCCTAACGATTTACATTTTTGGACTTCCTTTTTGTTTTTATTTCTATCTGACCGGAAATTTGCTGAAATCGATTGCTATTTAGTGGAGGTGAACAACAAAGGTTCATCCTTCCGAACTACCATCACAACCTGGCTTTATCAATTTGAAAAAGGGGAATTCTCGTTGGACGAAAATCTCCCTACAAAAAGGCAAATGGGCTTAGGTTTGGATGCATTAAAAGCCGGGATTGGAAGGGACCCGTCTCAAACTTTGTGGGATATATCAAGTACATCAGTGGCAAGCATGCTGTCAAAAAGTCATAACTTGGAAACTTTCGGCAAAGTCTAAGAATGCGAGAAGACATTGACCACACCTTTGGGCTCAATTCAACTTCTTTACCGGGTGTTCACCTGTTTGAATCTTTTCGTCCTGTGTTGCACACACGAATGTTGGAATTAAATCATTACTAGTGGTGATAGAGGGGTATCGAATGATTACAATAAACGACAAGCCAAATGGGTTCACAAAGTCGCTCAACCACCAGACGTCCCGAAATGTGAAATTTGTGTTAAAAATGGGATGATGTCGGTGTGGTGGTCTACCAAAGAATGGAGTATTGGGAGCTGCTAGATAATAATGCCACTATTTTGACCGATACCAATTCTTGTCAGGTAACATAACTCAGACTCCATGTGGATCTCCATTGGAGAGAAACACAAAGGTTAATTTTAAAAATTAAAATCGGCAACCTCATGCTAAAAGGAAGACCCAGCCCGATCTCGGTGTATAAGGCCAGACGATTCTGCGTTATCCACTGTATAGCTCTAATCTTCTACTTTCTGATTACAACATATCCAGCCATTTCTAACGACATCTTGCTTGACAAAAATTCACTTCAAAACAGGATATCAAAAAGGGGTTGCCTTGATTTTCAACTCGCTGTGGCCGGAGTTCTGGAAGCAAGGCATCCACAATTTAGTGGAGCATTGACAGACAGTCATTGATAACAATGGTTATTACCTTTAATTTATCTGACATCGTTTTGACATTTTTTACATTGAATGTATCTGACGCTAAAAATGGGAGGAACTTTCCAAACAACCTAATATTTGCCAACCTAATACTTTCAAAATAGCGCCAAACTCGTGAAAATAGGTTTTGCAGACTGAAAACTGTCATTTTTCGAATTTCAAAGTTTTTAGAGATTTGAGGTAAAAAAATTTTACGTCCGTAGAAATTTACGGATGTCTGAAAATGCTGTAAAATCCCTGACTGTGAAATCTCAGCTCTGTTAGAAACCCAAGAGCCATATTGTTAGAGTTTTAATGAAAAAAAAACATTTCTTTCTTTAGCAATTAATTTTTCAGTGACAAAAACTTCATGAAGTATTTCGATGACAAGTACTACCAAATGGATTTCGAGTGGAAAAGTCTTGGGTCTGCAAAAAGTGAGTTACCTCCGTAAATGTACAATTCAAGTCGAATTGTTTACAGAATTAGTTCTAAAACTGCTCAAAGTGCAGTCTGCATTCAGAATCACAATCGAAGACATTATCAAGGATCCCTGGTTTGTCACCGATATTCCAGAAGATGATGAATTTGAAATCGCAATGCGTGGAAGAGAGACGCTTGTTTAGTTTTGGTACCTGTGCTATCTTTTTTGATGTTTTGCTAACTTAACCGAAATAATAATAAAAATAAAAATTCAGGTTTATGAAAAGGTGGCAGAAAAGAGCATAATCATGGTCTAGTACAAAAATTGACTTGTTCAATGATTTTGGGAAAAAAAGTTCACAAAATGAAATAACGAGACACATCAAGTCTGGGTGGCAGGGAAATGGGCTTTTTACAAATGATACGGTAGAGATTTTCGAGAAAAACGGAGAATCTGAAGGACCATGTTGTGCTTCACATCAATCGTTTTGCTTGAACCAGACATGATTTCTGATAAATTGGAATGAAGCTCGATTTGCGGGATTGCAGTCGAGCATTTTGAGAACCAACGCTGGAAACGAACTTGTGAGAAACTGTGTTTTGTTTCGAGAAAAATCTTACTCGTGGCATTTCCAAGCCCGCCCCAATGAAATTTCATTCGATTCAAATCGTTTTGCGAGTACATCTTGAACTGCACATCTCTGAAAAAAGTCTGATAGTTGTGATTATATTGGTGAATGAAAACTCTGAAACGTCTCTTAAACTTCTATGCGTCTCTGAAATACAGTACAGTATGATAAGATTTACAAAACTGCATTTTTCTGTTGATTTTTGTCCATTTTGATCATTTTCAGGAGTCTGGAGATCAGATGCCAAGTTTCCGATCGTAATTTTTTCGATCGCTTTGAGGGTGGGCAACAGATTTTGTTTTTTCAGGGTTTCAATACAAAAACATGCCAAAAATTGTGTCTGTCTTTCAGAAATTGGTTAATTCGAAAAAGTCGAAATTTCAAAACAAAAAAGAGAATCGAAGTGTCTAAAAACTGAACATTTTTTTCGTATATTTTAACGACCGGTACTGTAAGTACATCAAATCCCAATGAAAAAATTTAAAGGAAGCTACCGTAAAACATTTAATAGAAAGGCACCACATTGTCAATATTGAGCTGATTTTTCTGGACTTCTATTTAAAAAATCAAAAATACGTCAATTGATAGAATATTTTTGATATTGTGATAAATAGTTTATCAGGTGACAACTTCTTTATATCTTTGACAGTAATCAAGTTGATTCGATTCAAAGTCATTTTATGGCTAGTCCTTTAGCTAGCTGAAAACTCACCTCTCCTCAGCATCCTTCCACGGCTCGTTTTTCGTGAGCATATTCATCAACACAATTCCAGCAGCCCAGATATCCACAGGTGGTCCTCTCCATCTCGAATTTTCCACTAAGATTTCCGGTGCCATGTAACCGTGTGTTCCACGTGATCTCTCCAGCATAATTTCATCTCCGTTGTCAGTTTTGTTTGACCTTGCTAATCCGAAGTCTCCAATCTTGAGCACATCTGAGAAAATAGCTGAGGTTACAATGAAAAATGACTTTGAGATTTTTTTTTCCATTTTAGAGAGCACTTTGAAACTAAAACTTGAAAGAGTAGATTTCCAGAATTCACAAAAAAACATTTTGGAACCAAGAAGAAGAAAGAAAATCACTCACTATTCGCTGAGATGAAGAGATTCTCCGGTTTTATATCGAGATGGATAATGTCCTTTGAATGCATGTGCTGGAGTCCGACGATCAAATGCTGGAAGTAGCGATGGCACGGGACAACAGCCGGAGATTCAAAGATAACGTGGTGCAGATCACCCATCGAACCGAGCTCAATGAAAAACACGGTTTGTAAGCCTACTTTTTCCATGGCTATCATTTTTATGATGTGGTCCGTTCCTTCGTTTGCCTTCATATGGGTCGTGAATTCTCGTTGATTCCGGTCCAAATCCTGTTTCACCGTTTTCATTACTAGTTGAAGCTTCTCCGGATCTTCATTTTTTTCCACCACAGAAACATCGACGAAACATCCCGAAAACAAGTCTCGGCGCCATGTGTAGCCGAGACGGGGAGCGAGTTGTTTGTTGCTAAGCATCTGAAAGTAGATGGTATTCATATTTTGAAGTATGAAAAATATAAATATTTCGTCCTTCAAGATAATTTTGGTTCTTAAATAAAAATTAGGTATTCAAAAATAATTCTTATCCTTAACAGTACTTTTAGGTCATGTTCCCGAATTCATGCGCTGAATATGAACAAAAACAGTTTGAAAAAAAAGAACAGGGCAAAACAGGAACCAGGGGACCAGGAAAATGATGATCCATCTGATTCTTATGGCACTGACCTTTTCAACAGAAACAGAAATAAGAAGGAAGTTTGCATTAAACCATTAGTTTTCCGAAAAACACAAAGAAGGGGTGAAAAATAGAAGAATGATACTGTCTGTTGAGTACCGAAATTCTATTTAAGAACCAACAATCATTTCAATGACCACAATTACCGTGAACACTGGAATAGAATGCTTTCCAAACCGTCTACTTTGGGCTCTTGTATCTCACTTTCTCTTGAAAATACCAAAAAGTGGTTAACTGATAAAATTATGTTGATATTATGATGAACATTTATTCAGTTGAGCCCTAATTTATATCATTACCAGAAAATGAGATATTCAGGCTCAAAGGTGACGATTCGGATGACGTTCTATTAGAGTGATCACGGTATTTTAGGATCAAAAGTTTTTTGAAAGATGAAAACTATCTAAAGGGACCAAAAAAACCAAGAAGAGTCAAATATCTTATTGATTGATACAAAAGCGTTTAAACAAATATCTAGAGAAACAAAAAAAACGGAAATTTCTGTATAAAATAATGCGTTTCTCATACCACTGTTTGTTTTTCTACACCGTAACACATCTGCGTCTCTCATTTCGAAATGATATTTATATTTGATGAAATGTCGAGTAGCCAATGGGAAAGAGGCTGAGAAAATGACAATATAAAACTATGTAACAGAGGAATGCCAAAAAATGAGGGAACAAAAAGAACATCTGTGTCCGCATAGAGTATGCATCACGTGCAAAAAATATGCAGAAATGCTTAATTCAGTGAGACAGTATTGAGAAAATAAGGCTAATATTACAGTTTCCAAACCACTGTTTAATATCACTTTCTCTTTTTGATTTATGGATACCGTATTTGCTCTGATAAGAGCGCAACCTTTCCAAAGATTTTAAGCACAATTATCTCGGTTCATGTGAAAGATATTGAAAAGTAAATAACTGATAAAAACTTAATCATAATATGAGTAACATTTTATCAGTTGACCGCTTTTCAATATCTTTTACATGAACCGAAATAATGGAGTTGGAAGTGCAAATGGCTTCTATCAGAGAACACATCGGAATATGGTACTGTAATCAAAGAAAACTTGAACCTATTTTAAGTGATTCTAATAAAATATTGTTTGGACAGAAAAAACGCAAACTTCTCTGCTCGGTGTGTTTGGCGGTATTTTACTTGGTTTGCAGTATGAAAAACTCACATTAATCTTTGAAATCAGACAAGAAGCTGAAAATTTTGCCTCAAGCCGGCGCGTGGTTGTGGAGAGGACTTTCAATATCCTTCAACAGCTCGATATCTTTTGATAGCCAACCTGAGATATCAGAAAGATTAGTATGAAATGAAAAAAATCCTTATCGCTATTTTCATCTAAAGTTGGATTTGGGTGTAGCGTGCTTGTCCTGATCCTGAGACTGCTGATAAAATCTGCAAATGTTGATTCGAGACGGACCATCGTTGCTTCTTCGTGAAATGAACCTGAACATTGAAATGAACCAGAAAGAGTAATTTTGATTAGAGGAGAAGTAAAGATACTTAAAAATTTCGAAAAAAAAATGAAAAAAAATTACGGAATGGATTCAGGCAAATTCTATTTTTTCTGACAGTGATTATATTTGATTAATCAATTTTATCACATGCTTTAAAAACAAAACCATGCAAAAAAAATTCAAAACCCTCAAAAATTGCGCGTCTCTTTTTTGAAAAACCGCGTTTTTTTTGCGGCGGCGGCTTTCCTAGAAACCTTCGTGTTCTTCCATTTCTCCTTTCCCAATAAAAGGGCATATCGGAATCATAAAATTGAAATTAATCGGATTTACATCACGTTCCTGAAAAACTATTCGAAAACAATTTTTAAAAATAATGTTCCTTTCAAATAGGTGATGGCAATCGTTAGTAGCGGTGAAACTATGAAAACATGTTACATGTTATTGTCCAAATGAGGTCAACTTTGGCTCATTACAAGCGTAACGATCGAGCGGTGCTTCCCAAGTACTTCCAGAAAGAAATTTTTAGGAAACAGAGGAAGCATGAACCCCTCAATTCGTCATCTTTGATTGCATGTAACTCATGTTCTGAGAAAGATATCAAAGAGCGACCAACTAACAAAATGCTTATAATAATCTTGAAAATAATTTTTCAGTTAACTTATTTGCGATAATTTAAAAGGGGAGCCGTAATAAATTAGCTCAAAGTTGAAATTCCGGCGATGTGTTCCTTTTTCACATAACCTGCTCAAATTATTATTTGTACTTCTGCCTCAAAATCCATTAATCTCAAAAAATCTCCTCCCGTTTCCAGTATTAGTTTCGAAATGAACAAATGTTCTTCTTTTGAGACCAATCAACCATATCTTATTTGATTTAACGCGTGAGCGCTTTATTTCAAACATGGGCGGGGCCAAGAGAGTTACAGGATCCCGTTTTTCAATTTTGTCAGTTTTCATTTCTGCCTAGGACATCTGTTGCGCCACCGAGCTTAGAAGATGACCGCTCAGAACTCCTCGGCTCTTGAGCATAATGAGGAAGAAACATCACAAGAGCACATGTTTAATGTGGAAAACATCTTGGTTGTAACAAGCGCGATTTTCATTGTTGCTTCTCTATTCTTCATGATTAAACTAGCTAAGAAAATCGGAAAAGTCAACACAAAAGCATTTGCTTTTGTTCGGAAACAGCGAGTCATTTCATTATACTTTGTTATAGGAAATGTAGGTCATATTGCTTCAATTTTGTAAATCTCAAAACGTTTTCAGGTTTTTCTTATACTGTTATTTGATTTTTTGCTTGTCCGTGTCCCAACCTCTGGTTTAATTCCATCTTTGTGCTACTATCCTACAGTTTCGGAGACATTTCATCTTCTCATTCTTCTCATTCATTTTTTATACCTTGTTCAAACAACCCAGTATACGGTAGTCAGAGTCATCCGTGTATACTACAGGCAAGATCTTTATCGGAAACTTCTCGTCGTTTTCGTGATTCTCGTATCCTTCATCGTTATGATCCCTGTACTCATCTTCGCAGCACCTCAAATTAATCATTGTTCTCTAAAAAAACCGAACACGATGTCTTTGAATATTGTGGTTGGGTTTGGGGTAAGTCTCATATCTTGAAAACTGTTAAAGTTTGCATTTTTAAGAACATTATGAGGCAAATTAACTTCGGGTTTACCCTCTCTTGCCTTACTGTAAATGTTCTTGGTTTTCTTTTCAATATCTATCAAGTACGATATGACATTATTTATGGAACCACTGGTGGAACAAATATCCTAGAATTTCAAGCAGAAAAAGCGTGGACATACGTCGCAGCTTTGAATTTTCTTCCATACTCCAAACTTCTCTTCTCTGTTGTAAGTTTCTAGAGATGAGAAAAGCATTTTGGGCTCAATTGTTCAAATACAAAGTCCAATTTGTTAGACATAATGAATTTTGGATGACTGCTCATTGAGAACTTTCTAATCAAATAGTGAACGCGTTCAGTTGGAAATCAGCCCAGTTCAGTTGGGCGGAAAGTTCAAATGTTTTATTTCTGATTATGCTCAAGGAAACGTCATTAAGAAATGAAATACTAGATAAATTTTTTCAGATATCCTTTGATCCAGTCATTTCTTCATGGATTATGTCTCTCCTTTATAATTTTGTAACTCTGCTTATCCCTTTAATTTTTCTCAATACTCATCCGGAGGTTGCCAAGAAGAAAAAGAATTCAGTAGCTACAGTATCTGCGTGGAATTGAATATAATTACCTTATTGCATAATTTGACCAATTAAAAATGAATCGCAATCATTTTTTTCATAAATTGTATTTACATTTCTCAATTTCTGTTCATCAATTTCAGTGAAGAAATAAAAATATTTTTCCAAAATATCGTTCCAAGTGACTGCGAATCAAATTCTGATCAGAATTCTTTTTCACATGATGATTAATCTGAAGAAAAATTCTTGTACCTGTGTGAACTTGACCGAAACATTTATTTTCCACTTGCCTCATCATACAAATTAAAATATCTCTATGCTCTCGTCGCCGTGGCTGTCACCATAAACAGCTGGAGATCGAAGACCAAATTAGAGATTCTCAATGACAACTTTCCCAGATCTGAAACATTTTTCCGAATAAATCCGTCCAAATATTATTTTCATAATTATGAAAATAAATTGATTTTGGATAAGCAGTTTTGATATTTTGAAATCCGAAGCTTGTTGGAACCAGAAATTTTAGTTGTGCGCAGTTTTTATGAATTATTTGGCGATATAATATCTAAAATTCCGAATTTCTAGACAGAAACTTGGTAATTTTCTCGTTTTTTTTCAATTTTTTGAGTTGTTTTTTTTGGCTGACGCATTTCTTTTTAGCGCAACCTATATGTTGAAAACGACTAGCTCATTCGCTCATTTCTCACTACTATTTCGCTACACCTACAACCTATTTATTCATATTTTTCTAACAGCGCTATTTGTTTTTTTTTCTTTTTTTGTGAGTTGTTTTTGCGCACTTTGCTGGTTGATTTTTATTTGTTTATACTTGTGTTTGTACTTGTATTTTGAAGAAAAAAAAACGATTTCAATTCATAACATTTATTTATCAAGTTGAATGAGTATTCATGGCACAAGAAAGGGATCAAAACGAGTAGTTGGTCTCATCGGGAGTTGCCAAACAGATCGAGTTAGGTGAGTACAGGATTTCCATCCTCCTCAGTCAAAGTCAAAGCACTACTAGCATTCATCTCCGGCAAGCATTGCTGGATACGTTGTTTCAACAGATCATGATTAACCGGGAGGATGTCGATGAGTTCTCCTACTTCTTCAAAGAATGGTGTCAAGAACTTCAACATCAGTGGGAGAGTTTCGCCCGGGGCACGGATCTGAAAATGTTAATATTTGTTTCTACACTTCTTATATTCTTACTCACCAACTCCCTTTTCCAGTTCATCAATTCGTTA
Organism: Caenorhabditis nigoni; assembly: GCA_027920645.1. NCBI lineage: Eukaryota > Metazoa > Nematoda > Chromadorea > Rhabditida > Rhabditidae > Caenorhabditis > Caenorhabditis nigoni. The sequence continues at coordinate 28,124,238 of CP115869.1, read as the reverse complement.
TCAGGTGATTTGAGCTTCTCGTGGAAATCGAAGCCTCCAGCATACAAGATAGCGTATCCGGCCATGATCACATCGTCCTTGGGAGCAGGGTCCAATCCCAAACATACGTCGTAAGATGAGTATCGCATCTTCTTGAACACAAAACCTCTGGGATCCTCTTTGAGATTTCCCTCTGCGTCAGAATATTCGTGGCTCATGCCAAAGTCCAAGATCTTTACAGATACTTGATTTCCAGGTGTCTTTGGTTGGGACAGGGCGAAATTCGAAAGTTTCACATCACGATGAATCAAACGCTTCTCGTGAAGGGCTTGAAGACAATGGACCATTTGATAAGCCATGCGAATCAAAGTTGGACGTTGACATGATTTCCATGGTGTTGATTCACGAATAGATTCAAGATCATAGCCAAGGAGTTCCATTCCTAAAAATATTTTTAAATTATTATATTTTCAATCACAGATATTATTTATTCTAGAGGTCGTATTCATGAACATTCACCAAGGCATTTATTTTTGAAACAAAAATTGAATTATTTATTCAAATTTAGCTAAATAGACGCGTGAAAATGTACTGAAAATCTTCCAATCTGGATGTTTTTCCTGTTTCTGATATGGAAAAATGACTTTGAACCAGTTTTTCTAAATCATTTTGAATTGAGAAATTCTTATTTTTTGACACAGTACTGTAAATTCTATCATTCATGTAATTTGTATCAAAAATCAAAATTTTTAGTGGAACATCAACGAAATTTGGAGTTAAAGTTAGATAATAACGTTCTTTTGATACTATTCAATCGTTGCTATAATTTTTTTAAAATAAAAGTTTTTCGAATATTGAGTGTGAATATCAAAATTTAATAGCACAACTACTTCATGAGAAGCGGCGTATTTACCGAAAAATAATTAAAATATCTCAAAATGTTACGTTTTTCAGTTGAGTTTATCAAGGTAAATGTTTTGCCTAGATAAATAATCATGAATACGACCCCAAAAACTAGTATACTTTCCAGCCTACTTGATTTTTTATGTAAGAAAAAAAAAACTCACCGATGATGCTATATGGACCATATCGGCCAGTGAAATGGTATTTCGGGGAGATGTCACTGTAATACAACTTCTGAAGTGTCGCTGCTTCGACAAGAAGGTCTTCTTCCTCGGTAGACACTTTCATTGCAATCGTATCCGAGTTGCATTTCGCTTCGTAAACGGCTCCGAAAGATCCATGGCCAATTAAACGAGTGAGCAGGTACCCACGAATGTGGGTTCCATCGAGAGTCATTAACGTATCGTAACACATCCTGAAAAAAATAATATTTTTGCTTTTTAATGTGGAAATTTGTAAGTTTTCATGATTTTTTCTAACTTTTTCTATTTTTTTCGGCAATTTTATGAGTGACCTAATTATTTTTAGACGTGACCTACATTCCAAAATATGCTCAACCCTTTTGCCTAACTATTTCTATAATTTTTTCTGGTTTTTTTTCTGATTTTTTCGCCATTTTTTTGGTGACCTAATTATTTTTTTGCTTGACCTATATTCCAAAAAATGAAAAACATTTTTTCCAAACTATCACTTATACACACCAACTACTTGTCATTAAAAAAAATTAAATTTACCTTAAAAACTGACGATGGGAGCGCGAGAAAGCGGAAAAGTCACCAAACCCTAGGGCGAAAAAGAGCAAGAATGATTTTTCTGAAGGATTTTCCCCCCTCATCGACTGTGAAACGTGGAAGGTCACCCTAAATTGTTTTGAGGGTACCAGGTTTTTATTATTTTTGAGGGGTGAGTGACTGGGGGTGGGTGGTTATGATGGGTGGGGATGAAGATAAAAATATGAAATTGGGTCAGATGTGAAACTAGGTCACATGATACCTGTATCTAGGTCAAAAATGGAATTTCGCCGGTTTTAATGGTAGAGGTACCATATTGAATGGTTGGAAAGAGCAATTAGTGTAAAATTAAAATTAGGTCATCAGACAACAGTAACTAGGTCAAATGTGTATTTTTGTTGGTTTTATAGGTAGCGGTCCCAAACCAGGGGTATGGGGTCCTTGAAGGATGGGAATTCAAAATTAGGTCAAACTTTTCTGAAAAGTAGGTCACCGACGTTTTTTCGTCCTATGTAAAGACGGAGATATCATATTTCGTGAACGGAATCCTTGAGGGAAGGGAAATTTCGATCGGAAAAAGTCTTACAGAAGAATTCGTTATGAGACTATATTTATGAACAATATTCCTAGGAAAACCGTTCTTCTCTTTGAAAGTTAGCTGGAAAGGCTTGAGTATCAGAAGAGAAAAATAATTTTCTTTCTGGAAAATCGGTAGATTATCATGGAATAGGGATACTAAATTCGTTTCGTGTTCTCACTAATGATGATAGAATCATTCGATTTTTGAAGAGCGAATTGAGGCAGTAAAATTTTCGGCTCTTTCCGGGAAGAATGGTCCCATCTTTGGACCACCGGTCCCAACGATCTTCGACAACGATCATATAGATCCGATAACGGTCCCAATGGTACGACATTGGTCCCAACCCGGCTTGTTTGGAAAACCCTTTTTGGAAATCGAATATTCGATATGTGAAAAAGGCGTTTCAGCCTAAGCCTTAGAATATAAATTGTTATATTTTTATTCTGCTCATATTTAGGAATTTCAGTGTTTTTTTTTCAGGATATTTTCAGAAATCGACTTTTTTATTTTGTATTATAGGCTTAGGCTAACACCTTTTTCTGTTAAGGTGAACTAGGCTTTTCAGCATAAGCCTATAATTTCAGATTTAATGAAACACTTTGACAAATATCCTGTTAAAAAAACTGAAATTTCAATAATCAGCGAAAATCGCAATTTTGTCGCTGGGGACCGTTGTTAAAACGTTAGGGCCGTTGTCGAAATTCTCGGGATCCTTGGTCCAAAGATGGGACCGTTCTCCTGGGAGAGATCCGATTTTTGTTATCTTTTGTAGAAATGGAGATGATCGAGCCAAAACTTCAAATATAAGTTGAACTCCTATTACAGGGTGGCTTTTAATTACCGGCACACAACTTTGGTGCCACGGTTCTCGTGGCTGGTACGCAATAGGCGCATCAAATTTTGTACATTGATTTATTGATTCATAATTAGTATTTCTGTCAAGTTTCAGATTTATTGGTTGAGTTTCAGCTAAATGGCGAGACCTAATGTAACACCATACGACGGTCATCAGCCTTCAGAAGTAGGGTGCTAGTCGAAACGAGATCATTAAACGCATTGCGATTGCAGACATGTGGTTTTTTGAGGTAATCAGAAGATTCACCGAGTCTGGATCTCTATTTGATCGCAATAGGAGAGAAAGAAATTCTACGGTGACATCTTCAGAGAAGGTTGAAGCTGTTCGATATCAAATCAGGAGTAGCCTAAAAAGATGGTTCAGAAAATTGGCCATTGATACGGTTATCTATTGGTTTTTGGTTTAAAAGATAGCCCGAGAAAAGCTTAATCTAAAATGCTTTTGTTTCTCAGAAGCAGTCATCTTGTCGGAGAGCAATAAGCAATTGAGTCTGAAAAAGGCTAAATTTCCTCTGGAAGGCACGCAGTGAGGAGACCATTTGGGGTCCGTTATCTTTGACGAGCAATGTTTCACGATTGAAGAAGAGTTCAATTTTCAAAGCTATTGTGCGTTAGCCAAGGATATCAAAGAAGCTCTTGAGAAAGAAAAAAACCTTTCCTGGAGTTTTCCATCCAGCCAGCATTACGGTTTTCCATGCGATATGCTCAAATAGCAAATTTCATAAATAAAAACGTCCGCATCGTCGAAAAAAAGTAGATTGAGCAATTCTTGAAGAAGAATCTGCTCCCACAGACCAAATACTACTTTGAACGGGAACATTTGGTTCACCAGAACGACGGAGCTCCAGCCCACACCGCCAAACTCACCCGGCAGTGGTGCGATGCGCACCTGCCTGGGAGGACGAATGACCGGCCTACTCGCTGGATTTGAAACCCCTTGACTATTCCATTCAGAGTTTTGCAGAACAAGGTCTGCTCAAGACTCTATCCAACTTTCGCGGCTCTGGAAGAAACACTTTTCGAGAAATGGGACAAACTTTGGACCGTGCCAACATCAATGCCTACCGAAGACGTCTTCAGGCCGTAATTGAGGCGATGATGACCGAATTGAGAAATTCTTTTTGATTATGATTTTTGTACGTCCAAATAAATATACTGTTGAGTTTCATAAGTTTTCGGCTTTTACTTTTTGAGAAAACCTCTTTCAAACATGTGCCGGTAATTAAAAGCCACCCTGTAGAGTGTTCGTGGTATCTACATTAAAAAGAATGAAGAGATTCGGAAATTCGATCTATTAGACTAATTTTGCTCAAAACAACTCAAAACTTTTTGAAAATTCGAAAATTGAAAATTAATTTCAAACATTGTTATATCTTGGACTACATTCATCGAAAACGACAAGGTTTGTAAAAACAAAGAATCAGAATTCAAAATATCAGATTTTCAAAATTTTCAAAACATGGAAGTGTCAGAATGGTACAAAGAAAACGGATAAGACTAGATTTGTTGGTCATAAAAGCGGCCAGCCGCAAAGATAAAAATGTTCGAGAAAATTGGGGAAACTTGGTACTTTCAAGAAAAAATCATGAAATGCGGACAACGGTGATTGAGAATAACGGAAAATTCGATTTCTCAACAAGAGATCCTATCACGAATTTTGCCACCCCACTTCACATGAAATATGTTGTTTCTCCAGCGAACAGATGGTTCCATTAGGGCCTTGATGAAAATCACTGGAGACGAGAATTCTCGGAGAAACCAAAAACCAATAAACTGAATGAGTGACATTGTAAGCGGACCATTCTGAAAATAAATATTTTAATGGAACCCTGAACTTTTATTTTTCTATACCTGCATAACTCTCATTATCATATAATCCATGAAAATCCAGAACAGAAAATTCAAGAAAATTGTCATTGGAATGTTAAAATCAAAGAGATAATAAACGCTGAATGCCATGATAATGCCAGCTGGGAAGCAGTCCTGAAAAATATCAATCGAGGATTAAATACCGTATTAACTTTAAAGGTGGTATGCGGTGAAAAATTTTATTGCTTTATTTTGTGCAGAAATCTGTGTAGATCCCCATAAAAATGAAGAAAAACTTCAAAAAAAAAATCCTAATATGCGAAAAACCGCGTCGAAAAAGCGACGATGTATCCGGTGGCCTAGCGGCCAGGTGTGAGTTTTCTAGACCAACTGCCAGTAAAAGCGCGCGAAATTCAAATTTTCATTAATTTTCAGTGTTTTCTCTGATGTTTTTTAAAGATTTTAAAATGTTTTTGTTAACTTCCTCCCAGGTGTATGAAAAAGCCTGTCAAAATCAGAGAAAACACTGCAAATCAATGAAAATTCGAATTTCGCGCGCTTTTACCGGCAGTTGGCCTAGAAAACTCACACCTGGCCGCTAGGCCACCGGATACATCGTCGCTTTTTCGACGCGGTTTTATTTCGATTCCTGTGAAAGAATTATCAAAGTTCTGTCATTTGATATAATTTTGGGTGATATTGTGATAAACAATTCATCAGTTGCAAATTGTTTAATATCTTATGAAAGAACCTTGATTTTGACGGTTTAGGTGTTACTTTATCAGACAAATCTGAACTGTGTTACCTGAAGAGGCTCGACCAAAATAACTTGAGGCATCATGGCGATTCTCAACTTGGCCCATCTGCCCACCCTATTAGCAAATGACGTGAAGGTTGTAGCCGCCGAATTTTGAAGCGCTGGTTGGTTGGAGATTCCAGATTTGTATCCACGGGAAGCAAGATTTTTGCCAAAGAAGTAGTCTTCCGCCATATAATCTTTGAATGCTGCCATTCCTCCACATTCTTCAAGAGCTGCTTTTTTGAATATCGATGACATTCCAGTAGGGCAATTGAATCCGAGGAAGTTTCCAGTTAGATAGATCTTGGCATGGGGTGTCCCAAAGAAGACCTGAAGTATTTTATTTCATCTCTTAAAATTTGAAATTACCTCAAACCTGCTCAAAAGAATTAGCCTTTCCAACGCGATCCATGCAATATGGAATCTGTGTTATCAAACCCAATTTTTCATGGTTCATAATCCTTTTAGCCAGGTCCAAGATCCCGTCGGGCCTCATGAAGATTGTACTGTCACTGATCATGATCAGTGGGTACTTCGCGACCAGATATCCCGGATTCATGTTATTGATCTTGGGATTGAACCCGATCTCGTGTTCTTCTAAAAAAAACCATCCGAAAAGTTAACAAAAAATCAGCTAACTTACGGAAGCAGATGGTGGCGTCTACGTTGGGATATCTCTCGATGAGGGCTTTCACGACGGGAACAGCAACGTCCTCCGGGGAATAAAAGCAGAAAATCAGTTCGAACTGATGGTAATCAGCGGTGAAGAAGGACGTCAGGTTTATGTCCAAATTTTCATCTGTTCCCATTATTGGCTTGATGATCGAGACTCCAGGAAGAGTAGCATCCGGTTCATTGACCTTATGGAGATGAAAGAATCTGAAAATCTTTTCTGTAGATTTTGAGCGAAAAGAGATTATTCGAACCATTTTTTTCAGTATGGCAGCGCTGGCGGCAATTTCGCGCCTAATTAGTCATTTAATGGATTATGAACAATTTCAAGTTTTTAAAAAGTGTTTACTGATCTGATTTATCTGAAGCATTCTTGAATTTTAAAACAAATGTAGAACTTTATTTTTATAGTTGACCACTTTTCTGAACAGTTCGTACCTAGCAAACATACATACATCATATCAAACCGAAAGCAGTCAAATCACTACTGGAATTTGTTGAAAAACATTTTTTAGGCCGATCGGATAAGTAAAAAAACTTTTTTAGAAACTCAATGTTGATTGTCTTCAATCTCGTCGGTTATTTTCGAAGAGAGTTTTAGTTAGTTACTGTTCAAAAACATGAATTCTTAAAAAAAAACCCCTGAAAATTGTTAAAGAAATCTAATAAACTTCTCACCCATAACATAAAGCAATCACATGAATCAGATACAACGCTCCGACAAAAAGCACACCAATAGATGCTAAACAAGTAGTGATGTCCAGATTCTCAATCATGTTTTCAATTTCCAATACGATCCAAGGCACCAAACTCGAGACCGTCGCAAAGAAAGACAATTCCATGGCCGGAGAGGATTTCGTGCTTGACGGAATCTCAGAAATTTCTACGAAATTTTGCTTCGATTCCATTGTGGGCATTTCTATAAAATGGAAATTTCGGGATTTCGATTTCAATTAAAAAATGAAAAAATCTTTCTAGAGCTTAAAGAAAAAGAAAGATGATGCCACAAAACTGAAGGATAAAAATAATGAGGAACGAAAATTGTTTATATTCATTTCTCTCGGCCCTCTCAAGATTTAGGATTTTTCAGATCGGAAAGAAAGAAGAGAGAAAAAAAACTCAAAATAGTTCAGGAAGACTATGAAAGCAGATTTCTGGGCTCGTCACTCCGCCCTGTCCGACAAAAACTTCTGGAAAAAAGAAAATGCCATACAATTTTTGTATTTTGGGATTTAAAATAAATTCCCAATAACTATAAACTATTGAAGATGAAATAGAGATAAAAATAATCTAAAAGCCCAAAAAAAAAACGGAAATAGAGTCAAAGGGAAAACTCAGACATGACTGTTTTTTTTATTGTTTGTAAAACAAAATAAAAGTCTGCTTACCTTTTTGGACCAATTTCAAAATAAATGGAAGAGTCATATTCCACAGAATATAATATAACACTTTCCATATCCGAGTCAAAGTACAAAAAATGGCTAGAAAGGCAAAACAAAATAACCATTTTTTCATCTTAGACTTTCCGACAAACTGAAAAGTCGGCAGACAAGCGTTATACAATTAACCAAAAGAACAATAACTATAAATATTCGGAGCAGCGCCAAACTGATAAGAAATGATAAAGAAAAAGAGTGCACTTTACAGTGAGAAGAGAAAAACTAAGTGTTTTCTTCTGCTGACTTATTATACTTTGATAACAGAACACGCACACAGGTTAAAATTTTTTGCACAGTTCACTTCTAATATGAGATAAGAAAAAATGGTAAAGAAAAAATGGCTTTCGCCTTCAATAAGTCTAATAAATCTAAGTATGATGTATGAAAAACAAAATTTCCAGATTTTTGTATGATTTAAAAAACTACAGTATGTTTCTAATCTTGAAAGCATTTCATTTTCAGAGGCTGTTCAATAAAGAACGTGACTATATTCTTCTGTTCAACTGGTGCGGTGACCCAAATTCTGAAGCTTGGAACTTTCGGATCTTGATTTAAAAAATCCATTTTCTCTATGCAAGCTCTTCACAACATTGTTCACAAATACAACTACATTCAATAATTTGTCCACACTGGTTCTATAACTGTATTATGCAATGTTAGACGTTTTAGTGAGTCACGTGCCACTTAACCACAGTTCGGGTCTTGTTTTTTACAAAATTTGTTTCTCTGACTCACTATCACATCCTCACATTTTTGTGAATCAGATTTTTATGAAATTCGAAAATGTCTGTTGTTTCACTATTCGATATTCTTTTTTATTCTCAATTGTTCATCTCACTCTTAAAGCTCACTCATACAATGTGTGTCTCTCGCACCTCCAATATTCATTTTTTTCCGAAACCAATTTAATCTCACTCCGACTAGTACCAATAGAGAATAAAAAACTGAATGGCTTTATGATTAGAATGTTGAGAAGCGGAAATTTGAACAATCACTTCAGTTTCCAGTTTCAAGAAACGACCAGAGTTGTTATAATTTTTGATACATTTTACCAGTCGGTTTGAGCCCCCTGCCGGGGGCTCAACCTCCTGGCTTTTGTGCACAGTATCTTACACTGGAATTACTAATTTCTGAATATGCCATTTCAGAGTGCCCGAACCTTTAAGTATTTCAATTTTCAAAAATCTTTATGTCCACCTCTGATAGAATCTCATGTCCACCTCTGATAGAATCTCACCCTGGCTAGGCAGTGTTTCCGAGTTTCTTCATGGCAGACTGCCTGTCTCTGGGTAACAGAATACAATTTTTCGAATTTCTAAAGTCTCTAATTTCGAACAAAAGTTCGAAATTTCTTGAATTTCTTCATTTTCCGAGTTTTTCTTCGGGTTTTCTGAATTTCAGAAGCTTAGAATTAAACACATGAATTACTTTATCTAAGCCTTCGGTTTTCGATTACACTAAAAGTATAGGAAAGCTAGAATATTTTCCGGATTCCCTGTTTCCCGGATGCAAACATTTCAGAAAGTTCGAGACATTTCTGGAATTTTTCGAATTTTTCTGGAACTTTCTAGAATGTTTTGGAGTTTCCTGAAATTTTTTGGAAACCTCTACATTTCTGGACTTTCCCGAATTGTTCTAGAATGTTCGGAAATTTTCTGAAATTAACGGAATTTTCTAGAATACCGTATTTCCTCTAATAGAAGTCCACCTCTATTTGAAGCCTACCTCTAATAGAAGCCCACCCCGCGAGATGCTTCGAAAAATAGAAACCCACCCTCTAATAGAAGCCCATGGACTTTTTTTCAATTTTTAAATTTCTCAATTTCTGATCTACACAGTTGCTGAATATTGAATTTCGAGATTTTGAAATCTCAGAATTTCATAAATTCGGAATTTTGGAGTTTAGGATTGTAGATTGAAAACTTCGAATTGAAAAAAAAAACACCGAATTTCGGAGTTTTTCACTTCCGAAAAAATAGAAGCCCATGGGCTTCTATTAGAGGAAATACGGTATTCTGGAATACTCTTGAATTTCCAAGACTATTTCAAAATTATCTCGAGCTTTCTAGAATGTTTTGAAACTTTCTAGAATTTTCTTGAACTTTCCAGAATGTTTTGGAATTTTCCGGAGTTTTGTCGTCATTTTCTTTATGTTCTTAATTGTCATTTTCTTTATGTTCTTGAAAACTTCTGAAACATTCTGGAAACGTTTGGAAATTTTTGGAATTTCCCGGATTGTTCTAGAATGTTAATGTTCTGGAACTTTTCAGAATCCCTTCTTTCCGAAATTTTTCTTGTTTGAGTTTCCGATGTTTCCGAACAAAAAACGTGAAGTTGAGAAGTTGAGAAAATCCAAGTTCAGAGGTTTGGTTTTGAAACTTCATCAGTTTGAAAATTGTTATATTTTTTCGAATTTCAAACATTTCTGTATTTCTCACTTTCTGATTTTTTCGAAAGTTCCAAAATTTTGAAACTCAGGAAATCCAAAACCGGAGATTAAAATTCTTTGATATTTTTTAAAAATCATTTTTACATTAATGATTTTCATTTCTAAATTTAAATTTCGACTTTTTGGAATTCAGAAAACGGATTCCGAATTTTTTAATTTGAAAATTGAGCAATCAGAAACTAAACCGTTATAAAGCTTTGGAATTCAATGGCTTCAAAAAACCAAACCTAAAGAAACTCCTGTGTTCTCTTGGAAAATCATTTTTGTTGATTTTTGGATTGAAAATGATTTTCGAAGAAAAAATTTCAAGAATACGGCCTCAGAAAGTATTAGAAGTGTGAAAATAATAGCGGTAGAACCAAATATACTATAAGACGCATTTCCAATACGCCAAATCATCGAAATTGAAGTGAATAACGAAAAAAACGAACATTTTTCAAAATTTTTAATTTTTGATATTTTAGCTCATTTTCATGTGGGTAGCACATAAATATGCCAAAAACCTGTTTTTCAGATTTTCCTGAAATTTTTGTGAGTTTCAGCATAATTTTGAAAATTTCGATTCTCAACTGTATATGTTCCTTATTAGCTAGAAGGCCCAGGACACCATGGGCATGAAGCGCTCGGTAGTCCATGACTACATACCACACACCACTATAGAAGTCCCACGTCCCTCTGAGTTATTCAAGTAAATGTCCGAGACAGACACACACACAGACACACAGAAAAGTTTCCTTAGTAAGAAGTAGATAACTTTTGAAAAATTTGACACGTAAAATGAAATTAATCATAAAACCCCATTTATAGCTTGAGCTCAATTATCTTATGCTCTACAAAAGATATAAAAAATCTGCCAACTGATGAAATATTAGTGACATCATGACTCACATTTTATCAGTTGACAGATTTCCAATATTTTCTCAAAAAATCCGCAAGACTTTCGTAAACAAACCACCATACAAAAGTCAAGTTGAGGACAACTTCGAGCTCAATTATCTCGGTTTCTTCGAGAGTTATCAAAAAAATTCAAGTCATCTTTTCTAAACTTAAGATTTATGCACACTTCTCTGATAATAATATTATCTTCTAATATTAATCTAAAATTATCGACGCATTGATTTAAAAGTTTGGACAGTGGTAAACATTGTAAATCAAAAATGAGTAAAGCGTCTCTCACTGTTGACATCTCATAATGATATCAAATTACAAAAAACCGTCATATCTTGCGGTTTTATCTGAAGGAGCACTTCTTCTTCCCTTTCTGTTTTTATGATCCTCATCTGCTCTTCTATGAATATAAACAGATATTCAAAAGGTGGAACCTCCTCTGAAAGCTGGAAGAGAAACTCGGTTTTCATTCTGTGACTTTTTGTCGTTTCTTCATTGTTACGAATTAACGTATTTCCTCTTGTAAAAGCCCACTCAAACAGCCAACTTTGAGCTTAATTATCTCGGTGCTATCAAAAAGTTGTCAACTATCAAAATATTGGCGATATTATGATAAACATTATATCAGTTGACACATTTTTTATATCTCTCATAGGAATTGAGATCATTGAGCTCAAAGATGACAGAGTGGGGCTTTTATATGACAGATTCCTTGATATATTCAATTTAACGGCGTAATTTTTTTTCTCATTTGTTATGTTTACATTCAGATGATTTCAAATCCAGATATGGCCATCAAACTTGGGTATAGTTGGAGATGGAATTTGAGGAATGGCGGATTCGGAAATGTTTCAGTTGTAGACAAACAATTTGAGAATCAGGAGAAAAGAGTGTTTGTGATGAAACGAGTCAGTACTTCAAGTCGATATGATCTGGAATTCGATATTCATCGATCAGTGTTTGGATTTGGAAGAGAAGCTGGATCAGACCATATCATTGAAATGTTTGCTATGTATGTGACTGGCACTGAAGCGGTTTTCATTGTCGATTTTGCTGATCAAGGTGATTTGGGAAATAGATGCACTCTACCACTCCATCCATCGCTTGCCCAGAATTATTTCCGTCAATTGATTTGGGGACTTGATTTCATCCACAAGAAAAACATTGTTCACAGAGACATCAAACCATTGAACTTGTTTCTGAAAAGTCCAAGTAAGAGAATAACGATGAATGGTTATAACAAAGCGAAAAAATCATTTTTAGACAAATTGAAAATTGGTGATTTTGGAATGGCCGAGCGATATCGAACCGACAGTGGTAAGCAGCTCTGGTTGAAAGGCAGACGAGGTACGTGGACTCACCTTGCACCTGAACTCTTCATCAACGGAATGGAGTCAAAAGGACCTCCATTGGATGTATGGGCTTCTGGAATCGTGCTAGTGGAGTTGCTTACAATGAAGCGGTTGTGGAAACAAGCCAACTTGAAGTGAGTTTGTCAATTTCTAAAGATTTGGAAGATTAGCATCGATTTTTTAAAAGATTAGCCCAAGTTTTTTTTGAGATTAGTTAGAAATGAAGGCTTACTTGAAAGGAGGCCAGACACGAAAGTCTACGGGGTTTTCTCGGGGCGAGATCATCGCGCCGCGCTTATGTAGGTCATCGGTGGGCAACCGCGTTTGCGCCCCCGTAGCTCAGCCGGTAGCGGCGCTGTACCCCTGAGCTGCCTGTCATAAGTTCAACCCCTCATGGGGGTTCTCTATGCAAAATATCAAGAAAACTTTTTTTTTATGTCTGGCCTCCTTTAAAATAGTTTTGTTACGGAATCCGAAAAACTCTCAACAAGCCTAATTTCTTTGCCAGCAAAACCCATTTTAACGAGCATAGCACTATTTGGAGTGTAACTTTAAATAATTTCGATACAATTACTTTCAAAATAGCGCCAAACTCGCAAAAACAGGTTTTTTTTGAATACCGAAAACTGTCATTTTTTGAACTTCAGGGTTTTACAGAATTCCCGAATAAAATTTTACGTCTTTAAAAATTTACGGATGTCTAAAAATGCTGTGAAGTCCGTAAGCGTGAAATCTCAACCCTGTTAGAAACCCTAGAGCCACATTGTCAAAATTTTAATGAAAACAACATTTTTATCTTTAGCAATTAATTTTTCAGTGACAAAAACTTCATGAAGTATTTCGATGACAAGTACAACCAAATGGATTTCGAGTGGAAGAGTCTTGGGTCTGCAAAAAGTGAGTTACCTCCATAAATGCTAAATTCAAGTCGAATTGTTTACAGAATTAGTTCAAAAACTGCTCAAAGTGCAGTCTGCATTCAGAATCACAATCGAAGACATCATCAAGGACACTTGGTTTGTCACCGATATTCCAGAAGATGATGAATTTGAAATCGCAATGCGTGGAAGAGAAACGTTTGTTTAGTTTTGGGATCCACGCTATCTTTTTTTGGTGTATTGCTAACTTAAACAAAAAACTCAATAAAAATGAAACTACAAGTTTATGAGAAAGATGGCAGAAATGAGCATAATCATGGTCTAGTACAAAAAAAAACTGACTTGTTCAATGATTTTGGGAAAAAGTTCACAAAATGAAAAACGAGATACATCAAGTCAAGGCGGCAGGGAAATGGGTTTTTTACAAGTGATACGATATAGATTTTTGAGGAAAACGGAGAATCTGAAGGACCATGTTGTGCTTCATATCAATCGTTTTGCTTGAACCAGACGTGGTTCTCGATGAAGTGGAATGAAGCTCGATTTGCGGGACTGCAGTCGAGCATTTTGAGAACCAACGCTGGAAACGAGTTTGTGAAAAACTGTGTTTTATTTTGAGTGAAAAACTTACTGGTGGCATTTCCAAGCTTGCCCCAATGGAATTTCATGTGATTCAAATCGTTTTGCGAGTACTTCTTGAACTGCGCATCTCTGAAAAAAGTCTGATAGTTGTAATTATATTGGTGACTGAAAACTCCGAAATGTGCCTTGAACTTTTAGGCTTCGCTGACATAAAGTACCGGATAGAAAGATTTAAAAAACCGAATTTTTCTGTTGATTTTCGTCCATTTTGATCATTTTCAGGAGTCTGGAGATTAGATGTCAATTTTTCGATTTGAAAAATATTTAGGGTGTGAAAGAGACTTTGAAAAACAGGTTTTTCAGGTGTTCTTTACAATGACATGCAAAAATATGGTGTCTTTCAGAAATCGGTCAATACAAAAAAATGCAATTTCAAAAAATTCTGTGAATGCAACGTGTTCAATGGAAGTCTGTTTTGCACCCTTCAAAATTTTCAAAGTCATTGGAAACTTGACTACCGAGCTCCAGACTTCCAAAAATAATAAAACCGGCCAAAAATCAACTGAAACTGTTCTCGTTTATTTTAACGACCGGTTACGACTGTAAGTACATCAAATCGCAAAAAAAATTCCAAGGGGCTACCGTTAACCCTATAATAGAAAGGCACCCCACTGTCAAGTTTGAGCTGATTTTTCTTGACACCTATGCAAGATATCAAAAATATGTCAATTGATAAAACGCTTTTGATATTATGATAAATAGTTTATCAGTTAACAACTGCTTTGTATCTCTGACAGGAATCAAGTTGAATCAATTCAAAGTTACGAATTACGGACAGATGTCATTCGATGGCTAGTCCTTCAGTTAGCGGAAAACTCACCTCTCCTCAGCATCTTTCCACGGCTCGTTTTCCGTGAGCATATTTACCAACACAATTCCAGCAGCCCATATGTCCACAGGCGGTCCTCTCCATCTCGCGTTTTCCACTAAAATTTCAGGTGCCATGTAGCCATTCGTTCCCCGTGATCCCTCCAGCAGAATTTCATCTCCGTTGTCAGTTTTGTTTGGTCTTGCTAACCCAAAATCCCCAATCTTGAGCACATCTGGAAAAATAGCTCAGGTTACAATGATAAATGAATTTGAGATTTTTTTCTTCCATTGTCAGAGAGTATTTCGGAACTGAAACTCAAAAGAGAGCAGGTTTCCAGAATTCACGAAAAACATTTTGGAACCAAACAAAGGAAAGAAAATCACTCACTATTCGCTGAGATGAAGAGATTCTCCGGTTTTATGTCGAGATGGATAATATCATTTGAATGCATGTGCTGGAGTCCGGCGATCAAATGCTGGAAGTAGCGATGGCACGGGACAACAGCCGGAGATTCGAAGATTGCGTGGTGCAAATCACCCATCGAACCGAGCTCAATGAAAAACACGGTTTGCAAATCGACTTTTTCCATGGCTATCATTTTTATAATGTGGTCCGTTCCTTCGTATGCCTTCATATGGGTCGTGAATTCTCGTTGATTCCGGTCCAAATCCTGTTTCACCGTTTTCATTACTAGTTGAACCTTCTCCGGATCTTCATCTTTGTCCACCACAGAAACATCGACGAAACATCCCGAAAACAAGTCTCGGCGCCATGTGTAGCCGAGACGGGGAGCGAGTTGTTTGTTGCTAAGCATCTGAAAGTAGATTGTATTCATATTTTGAAGTATGAAAAATATAAATATTTCGTCCTTCAAGATAATTTTGGTTCTTAAATGAGAATTAGGTATTCAAAAATAATTCTTATCCTTAACAGTACTTTTAGGTCATGTTCCCGAATTCATGCGCTGAATATGAACAAAAACAGTTTGAAAAAAAAGAACAGGGAAAAACAGGAACCAGGGGACCAGGAAAATGATGGTCCATCTGATTCTTATGGCACTGACCTTTTCAACAGAAACAGAAATAAGAAGGAAGTTTGCATTGAACTATTAGTTTTCCGAAAAACACAAAGAAGGGGATGGAAAATAGAAGAATAATACTGTGTCTTGAGGACCAAAATTCTATTTAAGAACCAACAATCATTTTAAGGACCACACTTACCGTGAAAACTGAAATAGAATGCCGCCCAAACCGTCTACTTTAAGCTCTTGTATCTCACTTTCTCTCAAAAATACCAAAAAGTGGTTAACTGATAAAATTATGTTGATATTATGATGAACATTTATTCAGTTGAGCCCTAATTTATATCTTCACCAAAAAATGAGATATTCAGGCTCAAAGGTGACGATTCGGATGACGTTCTATTACAGGGTGGCTTTTAATTACCGGCACATGTTTGAAAGAGGTTTTCTCGAAAAGTAAAAGCCGAAAACTGATGAAACTCAACAATGTATTTATTTGGACGTACAAAAATTATAATCAAAAAGAATTTTTCGATTCGGTCATCGTTCGCCTCGATTACGGCTTGAAGACGTCTTCGGTAGGCATTGGTGGTGACACGGTCCAAAGTTTGTCGCATTTCTCGAAAAGTGTTTCTTCCAGCGCCGCGAAAGTTGGATAGAATCTTGAGCAGACCTCGTTCTCCAAAACTCTAGATGGAATAGTCAAGGGGTTCAAAATTCGGCGAGTAGGCCGGCCATTTGTCTCTCCAGGTAGGTGCGTCGCGCACCACTGCTGGGTGAGTTTGGCGGTGTGAGCTGAAGCTCCGTCATGTTGGTGAACCAAATGTTCCCGTCCAAAATGCGATTTGGTCCATAGGAGCAGATGCTTCTTGAAAATTCCCTCAATATACATTTTCTTGGTCATACAGACGTCTTGATCTGTGAAATTTGGAATTTGGGCATATTGCACCGAAAACCATCGTGCCGGCCGGGTGTAAAACACTAGGAATGGTTTTTTCTTTCTTAAAAGGTTCCTTGATATTCTGTGCCAACCCACAATAACTTTGAAAGTTGAATTCTTCTTCAATCGGGAACCACTGCTCGTCAAAGAAAACGGGTCCCAAATGGTATCCTCGCCGCGTGCCATCCAGAGGAAAATTAGCCTTTTCCAGACGCTATTGTTTATTGCTCTCCGACAGGATGACTGAATTTGGAATACAATAGCATTTTAGATTAAACTTTTTTCGGGCTATCTTTTAAACTAAAAACCAATAGATATCCATATTACTGGCCAGTTTTCTGAGCGATCTATGTAGGCTACTCCTGATTTGATCTCGAAAAGCTTCAACGTTCTCTAGAGATGTCACCGTAGTTTTTCTTCCTCTCCCAATCCGATCAAATAGAGATCCACACTCGGTGAATCTTTTGATAACCTTAAAAAACCACAGTTCTGCAATCGCAATGCGTTTAATGATCTCGTTTCGACTAATAACCTACTTCTGTAGACTGATGACCGTCGCATGGTGTTACATTAGGTCTCGCCATTTAGCTGAAACTCAACCAATAAATCTGATACTTGGCAGAAATACTAATTATGAAACAATAAATAAATGTACGAAATTTGATGCGCCTATTGCATACCAGCAACGAGAGTCATGTCGCCAAATTTGTGTGCCGGTAATTAAAAGCCACCCTGTAGAGTGATCACGTTATTTTAGGATCAAAAGTACTTTGAAAGATGACAACTATCTAAAGGGCCCAAAAAACCAAAAATAGTCAAATATCTTATTGATTGATAGTGTTTAAACAAATATCTAGAGAAACAAAAAAAAACGGAAATTCCTGTATAAAATAATGCGTTTCTCATACCACTGTTTGTTTTTCTACACCGTAACACATCTGCGTCTCTCATTTCAAAATAATATTTATATTTGATGAAATGTCGAGTAGCCAATAGGAAAAGGGCTGAGAAAATGACAAAATAAAAACTATGTAACAGAGGAACGCCAAAATATGAGGGAACAAAAAGAACATATGTGTCCGCATAGAGTATGCATCACGTGCAAAAAAATTATGCAGAAAGGCTTAATTCAGTGAGACAGTATTGAGAAAATATGTCTTACAGTTTCCAAACCACTGTTTAATATCACTTTCTATTTTTGATTTATGGACACCGTATTTGCTCTGCTAAGAGCTCAAACTTTCTGAAGATTTTGAGCTCAATTAGCTCGGTTCAAGTGAAAGATATCAAAAAGTGATCAACTAATAGAATTTTAATCATAATATGAACAACATTTTATCAGTTGGCCACTTTTTGATATCTTTTACAGGAACCGAGATAATGGAGTTCGAAGTGCAAACTTAGGGACGGCTTCTATCAGAGAACACATCGGAATATGGTACTGTGATCAAAGAAAACTTGAACCTATTTTAAGTGATTACCATAAAATATTGTTTGGACAGAGAAAACGCAAACTTCTCTGCTCGGTGTGTTTGGCGGTATTTTACTTGGTTTACAGAATGAAAAACTCACATTAATCTTTGAAATCAAACAAGAAGCTCAACATTTTGCCTCAAACCGGCGCGTGGTTGTGGAGAGGACTTTCGATATCTTTCAACAGCTCGATATATTTCGATTTCGATATCTTTTAATAGCCAACTTGAGATTTCAGAAAGATTATTATGAAATGAAAAAAATCCTTATCACACTTCTCATCTAAAGTTGAATTTGTGTGTAGCGTCTTTGTGCTGATCATGAGACTGCTGATAAAATCTGCAACTGTTGATTCGAGACGGACCATCGTTGCTTCTTTGTAAAATGAACCTGAACATTGAAATGAACCAGAAAGAGTAGTAATGATTTGAGGAGAAGAAAAGATATTAGAAAATTTCGAAAAAAAAAATGAAAAAAAAAATATATAAATTACGGAATGGATTCAGGAAAATTCTAATTTTTATGACAGTGATTATATTTGATTAATCAATTTTATCACATGCTTCAAAGACAAAACCATGCAGAACAAATTAAAAAACCCCAAAAATTGTGTGCATGGAAGAAAACCTCATTTTTGAAAAACCGCGCTTTTTTGCTGCGGCTGGCCTAGAAAACTTCGCGTTCTTCCACTTCCTATTTTCCCAATAAAACGGCATATCGGAATCATAAAATTGAAATTAATCTGATTTACATCACGTTGCTGCGAACTTATTAGAAAATAATTTTTTTTGAAACCTATGTGGCCTTCCACGTATTTTGTTGCGACGCCGAAACGAATGGTCAACTTTTTTGTTCAATTTTTGAAGTTTTGGTACTCATTTGAATGCATTTTTGCTGAAAATGATGAATTTCATAAAGGTTTGTGATGATTTTCAATTTTGTAACATATAAATTCCACCCTTTCGGAATTTCCGCGTGTTTTCTGCCGAGGTCGAGCGGGGGTTTCTAGGCCACGACCACGCGAGGAAAGTGCGCCCCGCTAGATTTTTATCGCATTTTCTTCATTTTTTGTCGTAAAATCGTCTTGAAACTCAAATTTCTTCCGTTTTTTGTTCGAAAAATTAGATAGAAAAATTCTCCGAAGATTTTTCTACTAGGAAATCATCGCTTTGAGAAATTCTCTCCCGTAATTTCTAGGTCACACCCATCTTTTTGTGTTTGAGCTTTTTTTTAATTAAAAACTTTATTTTTTTTTACTTTTTTGTTATTTTTCAGCTGAAAATTTCTACTCTCTACTTCAAAAAACTACGTCAGCAGCAGAATCCAGACGCTGTGTCTATCAGCAACAACTCAGACGCCGACGAAGAGATTCCGAAGAAGAAAAAGTAGCAGCAGGTAGCTTTTTCACCTTTGAAAATCAAAAATTCGTATTGTTTTTAGGAACCAGCGCCTCAAGAAAAGGATTTCGCCGACGCTGATGACATCTTTGACGTTGACAGAGCCGGTGGAGACGAGGCCTTGAAAAAAGGCAACTTTCAATCTTCAGACCTTCTCGGGACATCTTATTTGGAGCCTTATGAGATGTATAAGGACCTGAAGAAGCTTCTGGACAAGGTGGTGGTCGGACCAAAGTTTGAGAATAACCACCAGCCACAAACTCGACTTCTAGGCCAAAATGCGCTGGCTAGGCATAAGAAGGTGGGATTTTTATTATCTTTCTCTTATAAAAGTCTGAAAAGTTCTAGGTAGAAGGAGAGAAGACCAAGGGCTCGGACTGGTTTAATCTCCCAGCTACAGAGCTCACCGAAGAGCACAAGAGGGATCTTGAGTATCTCCAAATGAGGTCAACTTTGGATACGTTGGCTCATTACTAGCGTAATGATCGAGCGATGCTTCCCAAGTACTTCCAGGTAGGAATTTTGATGCATTTAACGTCGAAAACGAGCAAATTTTCAGGTCGGTAGAGTTGTGGACTTAATCGGCTTTCCTGCGAAAAAGTGTCAAAAACAAATTCAAAAGTAAGTTTTCTTTCAAATAAATTGTAGAATTCGTTAGTAGCCAAGAAATATGAAAACATATCATTTGTTATTGTGTGCGGAAGAAAACCTCTTTTTTGAATAACCGCGCTATGTCACGCTGGCCGCTGGCCTAGAAACCTCCGTGGCCTCGCACTTGTTTTATTGCGACGTCAAAACAAATTCATCCAGTTCTTTCATTCCAATGGCGAAACGAATTCACCCAGTTTTATCAAAATTTATTAGACTTTGGTCAACTTTTACGCGAGAATGAACCAAAACTGATTTGAAAGTAAGTTTTTTCTCTAAGTTGAATCGAAAAAAGTGGCAGAATGTGCTAATAGAGGAGAAATTGCGAAGATCTAGAATTTAGCAAACTATTCTTCTTACAGGCGGAATACACATGATGAATAGGACTTCTTTGCGGAACTCCAGATTGGACCGAAGGACTGAAGGTGTTTTCTTCACAGATTAGGTCTTCCTCTAGACTCTACATGATGAAGAATAGTGTTTTTTTGCGGTTAGTGATTGTATCAAAACTAATGGTACTCTCCGATGTGATTTTTTTCAGGTTCCAGTGAACGGGCAACACAGCAACATACATCTCTGAAGTAAATGAAGATGGCACGAATGAAAATTTTTCCCTGCATACGTCTCATCATCTCATCACTTTTAATTTAGGAAAACCTCGCTTGATGGTGCTATCGGTGTTGAGGATTTAAAATATGGCACAAGGATCATGAGCATTTTGCGATAACCGTGAGTTTTCATACTTCAAAGTTTTCAAGATTCTCGAAAATTGTATTATTTTCAGACGCAAGACGCTGGCTCGTGAACCCTCTCAACGAGTTTCGGACAATAATGAAAGGACAACACCGTAAACCACCAGGTCCAAATAGAAGAACTTGTTGGTAGAGGAAATACTGTGAAACGATAGGATGGCAGTGAATCATTGGACGGGCCATCAACATTCATCAATTCAAGCCTTATACAGAAGATTCTCACGGACCACACTACCAGCAAGATCAGACAACTTGGTTCAATTGATTTTTCGAATCGTGGGAGTTACCCTGATAAAAAACACATGTAATATTGTTCAACAATCCTTTGGTCCTGACATTGGTGCAAGCAATGTTAAAAGAAAAACAAATTAAACATTGTTCCCTACAAAAACCGAACACGATGTTTTGAATATTGAGATTGGATTAGGGGTAAGTCTCCTATCTGGAAAACCGCAAAAAACAGTTGGCTTTTTTTCAGAAAATCATGGAGAAAATTGATTTCTCGTTCACCTTCTCTTGCTTTACTGTGAATGTTCTCGGATTTCTTTTCAATATCTATCAAGTACGATATAACATTATTTATGGAACCGCTGGCGAAGCAAACATCCTAGAATTTCAAGCAGAAATAGCGTGAACATACGTCGCAGCTTTGAATTTGCTTCCATACTCCAAACTTCTCTTCTCTGTTGTAAGTTTCTAGAGATGAGAAAATCATTATGGGCTCAATTATTCAAAAGAAAAGTTCAATTTGGTAGACATAGAAACTTTTTAGATGACTGCTTATTGAGAACTTTCTAATCAAATAGGGGACGCGTTCAGTTGGAAATCAGTTTGCGTTAGTGAAGCGAAAAGTTAAATAGCTATTTTTTCTGATTATGTTCAAAGAAATTTCAGAAAAAAGTAATGAAATAATAATAATAATAAATTATTTTCAGATATCCCTTTATCCAGTCATTTTTTCATGGATAACGTCTCTCATTTATTGTTGTGTCACTCTGCATATCCCTTCAATTTTCCTCAATACTTATCCGGGGGTTGCCAAGAAGAAAAAGAATTCAGTAGCTACAGTATCTGCGTGGAAATGAATCTAACTATTTCTTTGCTTAATTTGACCAAATAAAAACAGATAGCAAATATTCTTCCCATTAATTGTATTTTCATTTTTCATCAATTGTTTTATCAGTTTCCGACTCATAATGAACCAATAAAAATATTTTTCCAAAATGTTTTTGTTCCAAATGACTGCGAATCAAAGTCTGATCAGAATTCTTTCTACCTAATGATTAATCTGAAGAAAGATTCTTGTACTTGTGTGAACTTGACCGAAACATTTATTTTCCATTAGACTCATCATAAAAATTAAAACATCTCTATGCTCTCGTCGCCGTGGATGTCACCATAAACAGCTGGAGACCGAAGACAATTTTTTGGGATTTTTTTCAACAACATCACCAGATCTAAAACAATTTTCTGGATGAATCAGTTCAAATATCATTTTTATAATTTTGAAAAAGCACGTATCTGATTAGCGAATTTGAATGTTTGAAATCCGAAACTTGTTGAAACCAGAAATTTCAGTTGTGTGCGGTTTTGATGAATTATTTGACGATAAATCTACAATTCTGAATTTTCATTGAGTTGTGAAAAAAAAATTAAATCTGCTATCTAGACAGAAACTTGGTAAATTTCTCGTTTTTTTTTCAATTTTTTTGAGTTGTTTTTTTAGGCTGACCCATTTCTTTTTAGCGCAACCTATGTTGAAAACGCCTAGCTCATTTGCTCATTTATCACTTATATTTCGCCAAACCTACAACCTATTTATTCATATTTTTCTAACAGCGCTTTTTGTATTTTTTGTGAGTTGTTTTTGCGCACTTTGCTTGTTTGTTTTTATTTGTTTGTATTTGTGTTTTGAATAAAAAAAATACAATTTAAAAGTATAAATATTTATTGAATCAAGTTTGATGAGTATTCATGGCACAAGAAAGGAATCAAAACGAGTAGTTGGTCTCCTCGGGAGTTGCCAAACAGATCGAGTTAGGTGAGTACAGGGTGTCCATCCTCTTCAGTCAAAGTCAAAGCACTACGAGCATCCATCTCGGGCAAGGAATCCTGGATGCGTTGTTTGAGGAGATCATGATTAACCGGGAGGATGTCGATGAGTTCTCCTACTTCTTCAAAGAATGGTGTCAAGAACTTCAACATCAGTGGGAGAGTTTCGCCCGGGGCACGGATCTGAAAATGTTAATATTTGTTTCTACACTTCTTATATTCTTACTCACCAACTCCCTTTTCCAGTTCATCAATTCGTTATCAGGTGATTTGAGCTTCTCGTGGAAATCGAAGCCTCCAGCATACAAGATAGCGTATCCGACCTGGATCACATCGTCCTTGGGAGCAGGGTCCAATCCCAAACATACGTCGTAAGATGAGTATCGCATCTTCTTGAACACAAAACCTCTGGGATCCTCTTTGAGATTTCCCTCTGCGTCAGAATATTCGTGGCTCATGCCAAAGTCCAAGATCTTTACAGATACTTGATTTCCAGGTGTCTTTGGTTGGGACAGGGCGAAATTCGAAAGTTTCACATCACGATGAATCAAACGCTTCTCGTGAAGGGCTTGAAGACAATGGACCATTTGATAAGCCATGCGAATCAAAGTTGGACGTTGACATGATTTCCATGGTGTTGATTCACGAATAGATTCAAGATCATAGCCAAGGAGTTCCATTCCTAAAAATATTTTTAAATTATTATATTTTCAATCACAGATATTATTTATTCTAGAGGTCGTATTCATGAACATTCACCAAGGCATTTATTTTTGAAACAAAAACTGAATTATTTATTCAAATTTAGCTAAATAGACGCGTGAAAATGTACTGAAAATCTTCCAATCTGGATGTTTTTCCTGTTTCTGATATGGAAAAATGACTTTGAACCAGTTTTTCTAAATCATTTTGAATTGAGAAATTCTTATTTTTTGACACAGTACTGTAAATTCTATCATTCATGTAATTTGTATCAAAAATCAAAATTTTTAGTGGAACATCAACGAAATTTGGAGTTAAAGTTAGATAATAACGTTCTTTTGATACTATTCAATCGTTGCTATAATTTTTTTTAAAATAAAAGTTTTTCGAATATTGAGTGTGAATATCAAAATTTAATAGCACAACTACTTCATGAGAAGCGGCGTATTTACCGAAAAATAATTAAAATATCTCAAAATGTTACGTTTTTCAGTTGAGTTTATCGAGGTAAATGTTTTGCCTAGATAAATGATCATGAATACGACCCCAAAAACTAGTATACTTTTCAGCCTACTTGATTTTTTATGTAAGAAAAAAAACTCACCAATGATGTGATAGGGACCATATCGGCCAGTAAAATGGTATTTCGGGGAGATGTCACTATAGTACAACTTCTGTAGTGTCGCAGCTTCGACAAGAAGGTCTTCTTCCTTGGTGGACACTTTCATTGCAATCGTATCCGAGTTGCATTTCGCTTCGTAAACGGCTCCGAAAGATCCATGGCCAATTAAACGAGTGAGCAGGTACCCACGAATGTGGGTTCCATCGAGAGTCATTAACGTATCGTAACACATCCTGAAAAAAATAATATTTTTGCTTTTTAATGTGGAAATTTGTCATTTTTTCATGATTTTTTCTAACTTTTTCTATTTTTTTCGGCAATTTTATGAGTGACCTAATTATTTTTAGACGTGACCTACATTCCAAAATATGCTCAACCCTTTTGCCTAACTATTTCTATAATTTTTTCTGGTTTTTTTCTGATTTTTTCGCCATTTTTTTGGTGACCTAATTATTTTTTTGCTTGACCTATATTCCAAAAAATGAAAAACATTTTTTCCAAACTATCACTTATACACACCAACTACTTGTCATTAAAAAAAAATTAAATTTACCTTAAAAACTGACGATGGGAGCGCGAGAAAGCGGAAAAGTCACCAAACCCTAGGGCGAAAAAGAGGAAGAATGATTTTTCTGAAGGATTTTCCCCCCTCATCGACTGTGAAACGTGGAAGGTCACCCTAAATTGTTTTGAGGGTACCAGGTTTTTATTATTTTTGAGGGGTGAGTGACTGGGGGTGGGTGGTTATGATGGGTGGGGATGAAGATAAAAATATGAAATTGGGTCAGATGTGAAACTAGGTCACATGATACCTGTATCTAGGTCAAAAATGGAATTTCGCCGGTTTTAATGGTAGAGGTACCATATTGAATGGTTGGAAAGAGCAATTAGTGTAAAATTAAAATTAGGTCATCAGACAACAGTAACTAGGTCAAATGTGTATTTTTGTTGGTTTTATAGGTAGCGGTCCCAAACCAGGTGTATGGGGTCCTTGAAGGATGGGAATTCAAAATTAGGTCAAACTTTTCTGAAAAGTAGGTCACCGACGTTTTTTCGTCCTATGTAAAGACGGAGATATCATATTTCGTGAACGGAATCCTTGGTGGAAGAGAACTTCGATCGGAAAAAAGTCTTACAGAAGAATTCGTTATGAGACTATGTTTTTGAACAATATTCCTAGGAAAACTGTTCTTCTCTAAGAATATTATCTGGAAAGGCTTGAGTATCAGAAGAGAAAAATAATTTTCTTTCTGGAAAATCGGTAGATTATCATGGAATAGGGATACTAAATTCGTTTCTTGTTTCCACTAATGATGATAGAATCATTTGATTTTTGAAGAGCGAATAGAAGCAGTAAAATGTTGGGCTCTTTCCGAGAAGAATGGTCCCATCTTTGGACCACCGGTCCCAAAGGCCTTCGACAACGATTATATAGATCCGATAACGGTCCCAATGGTACGACATTTGTCCCAACCCGGCTTGTTTGGACAACCCTTTTTGGAAATCGAATATCCGATCTGTGAAAAAAACGTTTCAGCCTAAGCCTTAGAA
Source organism: Caenorhabditis nigoni (assembly GCA_027920645.1). Taxonomy (NCBI): domain Eukaryota; kingdom Metazoa; phylum Nematoda; class Chromadorea; order Rhabditida; family Rhabditidae; genus Caenorhabditis; species Caenorhabditis nigoni. The sequence continues at coordinate 28,098,293 of CP115869.1, read as the reverse complement.
AATAAAATTGCTATATTTTTATTCTGCTGATATTTAGGAATTTCAGTGTCTTTTTTCAAGATATTCTCAGAATTCAACTTTTTCATTTTGTATTATAGGCTTAGGCTAACGGTGACCTAGGCGTTTTAGCATAAGCCTACAACTTCAGATTTAATAAAACACTGTGACAAAAATCCTGTTTAAAAAACTGAAGTTCCAATTATCACAAAAATACGCAATTTTGTCGCTAGGGACCGTTGTCAAAACGTTGGGGCTGTTGTCGTAATTCTCGGGACACTTGGTCCAACAAATGACCGTTCTCCTGGGAAAGATTCAATTTTTGTTATATTAGGTTGTTCGAAGAGTCTTTTCCATTTTTTATCTGTTGTTTTCAAACATTGATTTTTCAAACGGGGGGAAAGCGAGTAAGCTGTCGTTTCGTCAGTATGCTGGTGGGGTCTTATAGTGTCTACACCCAAACGGAGATCATTCTCCTCTTTTTCTGTGGTGAGATATGCCCGCCGTTTTCACCTCTAATAATTTCCATTTTTGGACTACCTTCTTATTTGTTTTTCTATCTGACCTCAGATTAGCTGAAATCGATCACCAACTAGTAAAGGTTAACAACGGGGATGCACCCTTTCGAAAAACCATCACAATCTGGATTGATCAATTTGAAAAATGAGCATTGTCGTTGGACGAAAATCTCCCTTCAAAAAAGCAAACGGGCTTGGATTTGTATGCATTACGAACGGGGATTGAAAGGGACCCGTCTCAAACTGTGCAGGATATATAAAGTACATCAGTGGCAAGCTTTTCATTAAAAAGACGTGGGTTGGAAACTCTCGGCAAAGTCAAAAAATAGGGAATACATTGACCACACCATTTTGGCTCAACGCAACTTTTTTCCCGGGCGGGCACCTGTTCGAATCTTCTCATCCTGCGTTGCACACATGAATGTTGGAATGAAATCATTACTAGTGGTGATAAATGGGTAATGTATGATTACAATAAGCGACATGCCAAGTGGGTTGACAAATGCACTCAACCACCAGACGTCGCAAAACGTGAAATTCGTGTTAAAAATGGGATGTTGTCAGAATGGTCATCTACCAAGGAATGGAGTATTGGGAATTGCCAGATAATAGTGTCACTTTTACGACCGTGACCTATTCTTGTCAGGTGACATAATTCAGTCTCAATGTGGAATTCCATTGCAGAGAAACACAGATTTTTGTTTTCAAAATTAAAACTCGCAATTCCGTGCGGGAAAGAAGACCCATGCCGGTCTCGCTGGATAGGGCTGAACGAATCTGTCTCATTTACTGTATAGTCTGAACCTTGTACTTTCTGACTACCACCTATCCAGCCATTTCTAACGTCATCTTGATTGAAAAAAATTCACTTAAAAAACAAGATATCAAAAATGGGTTGCCTTGATTTTCAATCGCTGTGACCGGAGATCTGGAAGTAAGGCATCCACAATTCAGTGGGACGTTAGCAGAAAGTCACCGATAACAATGGTCATTACCTTCTATTTATCTGACATCGTTTTGGCATTTTTTACATTGAATGTATCGGACGCTAAAAATGGAAAGGACTTTCCGAACAACCTAATATTTTGTAGAAATGGAGATGATCGAGCCAAAACTTAAAATATATGTTGAACTCCTATTAGAGTGTTTATGGTAACTACATTTTGAAGAATAAAGAGATTCGGAAATTCGATCTATTAAACAAAGCTTGTCCAAAACAATTCGAAACTTTTTGAAATTTTAAAAATCGAAAATTAATTCAAAACATTACTATATCTTGGACTACATTCTTTGAAAACGACAAGATCTGTAAAAACAAAGAATCAGAATTAAAAAATCAGGTTTTTAAAACTTGCAATTTTACAGTGACAGAGATCTGTGCAATTATCAGAACTTTACAAAAAAAAACGGATAAGACTAGATTTCTTGGTCACAAAAGCGGCCAGCCGCAATGAGAAAAATGTTTGAAAAAATTTGGGAAACTTGGGACTTCCTAGAAAAAATTATGAAATGCGGATAACGGTGATTGAAATAATTTCGATTTCTCAACAAGAGATCCTATCACGAATTTTGCCACCCCACTTCACATGAAATATGTTGTTTCTTCAGCGAACAGATGGTTCCATTAGGGCCTTGATGAAAATCACCGGAGACGAGAGTTCTCGGAGCAACCAAAAACCAATAAACTGAATGAGAGACACGGTAAGCGGACAGTTCTGAAAAAAATATTTTAATGGAATCCTGAACTTTTATTATTCTATACCTGCATAACTCTCATTATCATATAATCCATAAAAATCCAGAACAGAAAATTCAAAAAAATAGTTATTGGGATATTAATATTGAAGAGATGATGAACACTAAGTGCCATGATGATTCCAGCTGGGAAGCAGTCCTAAAAAATATCAATCGAGGCACAAATACCGTATTAACTTTAATTGAAGCTCTCTCAAACAATTGAGCTCAAAAGAGATTTGAGCTCAATTATTTCGACTCCCGTGAAAGAATTATCAAAATTTCGTCAGTTGATAAAAAATTTGTGGTGATATCGTGATAAATAATTTATCAACTGCAAATTTGCCTTGCCGATAGTCTGATCCGTGGAAGCCTTCATAACCTGTTTCTATGTACTTTCTCGTGTCTGGAAAAATAAATTGAAATTGCTCCTCTACTTTGTTAAGCTCACCAAAGGTTCCAATCTTGAATTTCCACGTGATCCGTGATATCCGTCGATCATGTGCTACGCAGGATTGTTCAATTTGAGTGGAAGATTCCAGGTTGAACATGACGAATACGTAATAAACATGAGAAATACGGTGTTTATTGAAGAATGACCAGGAGATGATGCAGTCAAGTTTGGCATTGAGAAACGCCCTGATCGCCGACAAACTTATACCAAAAACTCAAAGGTTGAGAGCATTCCACGTGTCAGCGTTTTGCGTCTGAAAAAGATAGAATTTTTATGAATCAGGAAAACTTCTAATTTAGAAACTCACAATATGTCTATTCTTTTTCCGAAAATAGTGCAAACCTTCGAATCCTCAACACCAATAAAACAGTGCGAATCCAACACTTGCAGGGAAAAATCCTCAATTTTTTGAGGTTTCTTCATTCATTTTTTCAAGTGTTCTTTTGTTAAAATTTGCAGCTGGTGCCATTCCCGTTCACTCGAACCTGAAAAAAATTCATCTCGGAGAGTATCATTAGTTTTAATACAACCACTAACCGCAAAAGACCATAATCTTCATCATTCAGAGTCTTGAGGAAGGCTTAATCTGTACAGCAAACATCTTCAGTCATTCAGTTCAATCTGGATCTCTGCAAAGAAGTGGTACTCATCATGTGTATTCTGCCTGTAAATAGAATATTGTGCTAAATTATCGATATTTGCAGTTTTTCCTCTATTAGTACATTCTGTCAACGTTTCCGATGGGTTAAAGAAAAAAACTTAATTTTAAATGAATTTTCTGATATTTATAGCAGAAAAACTAAAGAAAATCCAACGAATATCAGTTGAATCATCCAAATTCGTTTCGCCGTTGCAACCAAAACAATTGCGAGGCCACAGATGTTTCTAGGCCAGCGGCCAACAAGACATAGCGCGGTTATTCACAAGAGAGGTTTTCTTCGGCACACAATAACTAATTATTTATTTTCACATTTTTCGACTCATAACGAAATATATCACTAATTTGAAAGGGAACTTAATTATGAATTTGTTTTTTACTCATTTTCGCAGTGAAGTCAATTAAGTCCACAACTCTACCGACCTAGAATTACGCTTGCAATGAGCCAATGGATCCAAAGTGGACCTCATTTGGAGATACTCAAGATCGCTCATGTGCTCTTCGGTGAGCTTGGTAGCTGGGAGATTGAACGAGTCCGAGCCTTTCTAGACTGAAAGTTGCCTTCTTCCGAGGTCTCGTCTCCATCAGCGTCGGCGAAATCCTCTTCTTGAAGGGCTGGTTCCTGAAAACAATAGGAATTTTTCATTTTTAAAGGTGAAAAAGCTACCTGCTGCTGCGTTTTCTTTTTCGGAATCTCTTCATCGGAGTCTGAGTCGTCGCTGTTGGACACATCGTCTGGATTCTGCTGCTGAAATAGTTTTTGAAGTAGAGAGCAAGCATTTTCAGCTGAAAAATACCAAGAAAGTCGAAAAAAGCGAAGTTTTTAATAAAATAGGGCTCAAACACTAAAAGATGGCTGTAGCCTAGAAACTACGAGAGCGAATTTCTCAAAACGATAACTTCAAAGTGAAAAAATCTTCGGAGAATTTTTCTAATGCATTTTTCAAACAAAAAAACAAGCAATTCAAGTTTTCAGACAATTTTACGACAAAAAAATTAAGGAAATTTGATAAAATCTAGCGGAGCGCACTTTCCTCGCGTGGTCGTGGCCTAGAAACCCCAACTCGACCTCGCCCGAAAAAAAACGCGAAAATTCGAAAAGGGTGGGATATATATGTTATAAAGTTGAAAATTATCACAAATCATTATGAAATTCACCATTTTCAGCAAAAATCCATTCGAATGAGTACCAAAACTTTAGAAATTGAAAGAAAGTGGTATATTTGTTTCGCCGTTGCAATAAAAGAAGTGCACCGCCGCAGTTATTAGGCCAGTGGCCGGCGAGACATAGCGCGGTTATTCAAAACAGTGGTTTTCTTCCACACACAATAACAAATGATATACAGGGTGGCTAATAAGTATGTGGTTTTTTTTTGTGCGAGCCCCTGGCGTATGAGATGCATATAAGAGGTCTATAGAACCTATTGCCATCACTTTTCATTTCTATTCTTTCTATGCAAACTTATTCACACCGTACTAAAATTTTCAAGCTTTAACACTAAAAATACGATGATGTTGGACACTTAGCGTCGGTCAGCCGTTAGCTCAGGAAATCGCCAAACAGTTTGAAACAGAAGAGTATTTAAATGAGTAACTAAAAAAAAAACAAAAATCTCGTTTATTGAACATTTGTATTATCTGTGGGATCCTCCAGAAGAGAACGATATGTAGGTGCGCCGCCACTACTACGTCATATGGACCTGTGAGGAGATTTCCACCACTGAGTCGCTTCCAGGAAGCAGAAAAAATTGGCAAACGTCGTTAAAAGATGACTCGAGATCCCCTAAACGTTTTTCGGTATAAAAAGGACTTTTCCCAAAATCTTTCATGGCCTGAGCACGGCTGACAACTGAAGGTAGAGCTTTACTGGTCTTCATTGACAAACACGTGAAGATCAACTCGGATACCTACCAAAATATAGTTTTGAAGGGTTTTCAATTCACCTGAGTTGCTAGTCATGTTGGCCAGAAACAATTTACTATGAAGCAATATTCGGCACCGCCTCGAAGCTCCAAATTCACGAAATCGGGGGTCGAAGCTTATTTTACGCGATAATGGGAGAAGGAGTTGAAGCTTGTCTCGTCGCCCGATCTCAACCCCCTGAATTGCCATTTTTGGGGTACGATCAAGACTCGCTCTTGCCCAATTTTCGACTTGCTCAAGCGATCACTTCTCAAGTTATGAGATAAAACAGACGACAACTACCTGCGGCGCATGCCAACTTTTTTCGCGAAGCGTCTGAAGGCCTGCATCAAAGCCGAAACATTCAACTCAGATTACGTACTCAAATAATTATTCAATTGGTCCTATATCATCAGAAAATGAACTTAGTTCGAATTTCATAAGCAAATTTTTTTCCAGGGAACTCCAAAACAAAAAATCACACACTTATTAGCCACCCTGTATTATTATATTTCCACCGCTACTAACGAATTCTGACACTTTTTTGAAAGAAAACTTACTTTTGAATTTGTTTTTTCCCCATCTTTGCAGAAAAGTCGGCGAAAATCTGATAAACTTCAATTATATGATCGTAATATGCGTTTTCATTGGGAATAATGAGGTTGAAGAGCGCGAAGGTTTCTAGGCCAGCCGCCGAAATAAAGCACGGTTTTTCAAAATGAAAATTTTCTTTAGCCCACAATAACATATGATTTATTCTCATAGTAACGAATTCCACACTTTCTGGAACTAATACGGAAAAAATTGTTTGGAAGTACATTTTCCACTCATTCTCTCAGAAACCTTGGTTGAAATCCAATGAATTTCAATAAAATGATCTTTTTAGAGTATTGGTCCAAAATCCTAATTGAGGAAAGATTTATAGATTCTCATAAACTCGCAATAAAGTGAGAAAAAAGGGGTAAAATAATCAAATTTTATTCAAATTGTATTGACGTCGATAACATTGCATCCGGATCTTTGAAACTAAGAACAAAAGACAAATATCGCTACGGAAAATTGAGCAAACTTAAAACAAGACCAGTGGCATAAGTGGGAATTTGAAACAATAAAGCTATCCAGAGTTAATGAAAAAAGAATTCTGAAATATAATAAAATTCACATTTGGAAATGTATACAAACTGAAAAAAGTCAGTTTCAGAATCAAGGAACTTTTAAAAATAACAAACAACAGAAGTGTAATCCACCTTGCAGTTAGACGAGATAAACATAATTTCAGAAAATGAAAAGAATACTAAAATAATTATGAATAATATGTACAAACTTCTACCAGCCATTGAAGAACCACGCGCAACAGAAGTCATGAACACCATCCTTCGTAAGAAATCCTGGAAATATATAATCTTTTCGTTAATCGAATGAGTTTATGATGAATTTCAAGTTTTTTTAAGCTGTTTCAAAATTTTCATGTTCAGAAATAAAACTCCAAATTTGGTTTTGGTTCGATTCAGTTCAATTTTAAAATTTTCTCATAATATGCTTGATTCGAGAAATCAACTCACCTTTTAAAATACTCCAATCGACCAAAATGCGTCCAAGAATGATAAAGAACCCATAAGATGATGAAACCCGAAAAATGAGATCTTCAAAACAATACATATTTTATTGAAACATTTTTCTGTTCCATACCTTTGAATACTAAATTGAATTCCAACAAAAATCAAGAGGGAGAGAGAGGCCATCCATTCACAAGGAAGCCTAAAAATTAACTTTTTCTGTGATAATGAATGGATAAAACTCACCAAGAAAAAATAAACGTCTCGAAAGACTCGATGGACCTGCAAGTAACATTCAGCTTCACATCGTGACGTCCGACACCAAAAATGAATGTGCTTCTCTCTAGTGTGCTGTGTGCCAAACACTCTCCATCGTTCCTGTGCTATTTTTTTGCAGCTCGTTCGTCGTGTTCTTCCTCGGTACACGAACTGGCACTGCGTTTTCCGGAAACGGCGAGAAGGGATGAAAAGAGAAGAAAGATGAGAAAGATAACAGAAAACTGAGAGGGCACATTTTCTCTGAAGAAATTTTATATGCGTTGAGAAGAGCGACGCTTTTTTCCGTCCGGAAAATGTGGTGCCGGTCGGTGGACCGGGGAGCAACGTAACAAGAGAGCTTACAAGAAATAGCACACAAATTATAGAGAGTGTTCAACACCCAGCACTTTGAGGAGAAGCGCTTTCATTTTTTATTCTCCAACGTTATGATGTGAAGCTGCACATTCTACTCGCGCTTCGATCAAGTCTTTCAAGACAAATCTATTTTCTTGGTAGGTTTTAACGTGTTATTTTTGATGAAAAATATGATTAATTTTTTTTCAGGTTTCCTTGTGCATGGATGGCCTCTTTCTCTTTTGATTTTTGTTGAAATTCAGTAGAATATTTGAAGGTATGCAACAGAAATATTTTTCCAATTAAAAAAAATTTTTTTTTGAAGATCTCATATTGCGGGTTCAACAACTTAGCGGTTCTTCATCATTTTTGGACGCAATTGCTTAAAATAGAACTTTAAAGAAGTGAGTTGATTTCTAGAATCAAGCCGGTTGATAGAAAACGTTAAAGATGTTAATTCCAATAAAATTTCAAACTTCAGCGTCTGGATCTGTGTCCGATGTATGAGAACCGACTACTTGAAATCGGCATGTTGTCCGGATGCTTGAAATGGGGACCGAATCTAGTAAATCAATGCTTTTTAGATCCTTTTTTGTAATTTTTTTCTCTATATTTCTTTGTTTTTCAGTTGCATTCCCTTCCTCGAAACTGTCCGCTCTTCTCGAAATTCTTTTTTTCAATGCGGAAAAAGTCCAGAAATTTGATATTGGTTTTAACTTAATATGCTGTTTAAATAAAAATTTTGTTGAAAAGAAAAACTGTTTTTGGAATTTTTTTAGATTTTCAGAGACTTTTAGAATCTCGGATTCCCAGAATCCTTCAGAATTTCAAAACGTCAAGTTTTCAAAATTTCGTAATTTCAGAATTTCAGAATTTCAAAATTTCAGAATTTTAGAATTTCTGAATTTCTGAATTTCTGAATTTCTGAATTTCTGAATTTCTGAATTTCTGAATTTCTGAATTTCTGAATTTGTGAATTTCTGAATAATTAGTGGTAAAATTTATAAAAAACGGTAAAACTATAAAAATATATTTGTTATTGTGTGCGGAAGAAAACCTTTTTTGAATGACCGCGCTATGTCTCGCCGTCCGCTGACCTAGTAACTGAGGCGTTGCACTTCTTTTATAGCAACGGCGAAACAAATAAACCACTTTTCTTCAATTTTTGCAGTTTTCGTACTCATTCGAATGGATTTTCGCTGAAAATAATGAATTTCATAATGGTAAGTGATAATTTTCAATTTTGTAACATATTTTCTCACCCTTTTTGAATTCCCGCGTTTTTTCTGCCGAGGTCGAGCTGAGATTTCTAGGCCGCGGCCACGCGAGGAAAGTGCGCCCCGCTAGAATTTCATCACATTTTCTTCATTTCTTGTCGTAAAATCGTCTGAAAACTCGAATTGCGTCCGTTTTTTTTGTTTGAAAAATGCGATAGAAAAATTTTCCGAAGATTTTTTTACTGGAAAAGCATCGGTTTAAGGGATTGCCGTGATTTCTAGGCTTCAGCCATCTTTTTGCGTTTGAGTCTTTTTTTAAATTAAAAACTTTGCTTTTTTCGACTTTTTTGTTATTTTTCAGCTGAAAATGTTTACTCTCTACTTCAAAAAACTACGTCAGCAGCAGAATCCAGACGCTGTGTCCATCAGCAACAACTCAGACGCCGATGAAGAGATTCTGAAGAAGAAAAAGTAGCAGCAGGTAGCTTTTTCACCTTTAAAAATCGAAAACTACTATTGTTTTCAGGAACCAGCACCTCAAGAAGAGGTATTCGCCGACGCTGATGACATCTTCGTCGTTGACAGAGCCGGTGGAGACGAGACCTCGAAAGAAGGCAACATTGTAGACCTTCTCCGGACTTCTTATCTGGAGCCTTATAAGATGGATAAATCCCTGCAGGAGCTTCTGGACAAAGCGGTGGAAAATTTCGAAATTCTCTGACTATGGATAAGAAGGTGGGATTTTTATTCTTCTTTCTCTTATAAAATTCTGAAAAATTCTAGGCAGAAGGAGAGAAGACCAAGGGCTCGGACTGGTTTAATCTCCCAGCTACAGAGCTCACCGAAGAGCACAAGAGGGATCTTGAGTATCTCCAAATGAGGTCAACTTTGGATCCGTTGGCTCATCACTAGCATAATGATCGAGCGGTGCTTCCCCAGTACTTTCAGGTAGGAATTTTGATGCATTGAACGTCGAAAACGAGCAAATTTCCAGGTCGGAAGAGTTGTGGACTCAATCGACTTTTCTGCGAAATTGTGTCAAAAACAAAATCAAAAGTAAGTTTTCTTTCAAATAAATTGTAGAATTTGTTAGTAGCGATAAGACAATTAAAAAATATCATTTGTTATTGTGTGCGGAAGAAAACCTCTCTTTTGAATAATCGCTATGTCTTGCCGGCCGCTGGCCTAGAAACCTCCGTGGCCTTTTTTTATTGCGACGGCGAAAGGAATTCACCCAGTTTTATCAAAATTTTATGAGACTTTGGTCTACTTTTACTCAAGAATGAATAAAAAATTTATTTAAAAGTTAGTTTTTTCTCAAATTTGAATCGAAAAAAGTGACAGAATGTGCTAATAGAGGAGAAACGGCAAAGATCTATAATTTAGCAAACTATCCTTCTTACAGGCAGAATACACACGATGAATACTACTTCTTTGCGGAATCCCAGTTTGAACTGTAGGACTGAAGGGGTTTTCTTCACAGATTATGTCTTCCTCTAGACTCTACATGACGAAGATCAGTGTTTTTTTGCGGTTAGTGGTTGTATCAAAACTAATGATACTCTCCGAAGTGAATTATTTCAGGTTCCAGTGAACGGGCAACACAGAAGCATACATCTCCGAAGTAAATGAAGATGGCACGAATGAAGCCATTTTTCCTTGCAAACGTCTCATCACCTCATCACGCCTAATTCAGAAAAACCTCGCTTGAAGATGGTGCAGGTGTTGAGGATCCGAAATATTGCACAAAGATAAAGAAGATTTCACGACTACCGTGAGTTTTCATACTTCAAAGTTTTCAAGGTTCTCGAAAATTGTATTATTTCCAGACGCAAGACGCTGCTCGTGAACCCCCTCAACGAGTTTCGGACAATAATGAAAGGACAACACTGTAAACCACCAGGTTCAAATAAAAAAACTTGTTGGTAGAGGAAATACATACTATGAAACGATAGGATGGCAGTGAATCATTGGGCGGGCCATTAACATTCATCAATTCGAGCCTTATACAGAAGACTCTCACGGACCAGACTACCAGCAAGATCAGACCACTTGGTTCACTTGGCTTTTCAAATCGTGGGAGTTGCCCTGATAAAAAAGCATGTAATCTCGTTCAACAATCATTCGTTTCTGAAATTGGTGCAAGCAGTGGCCAAAGCGATCATGAGCTAGTTTATCCAAGATTTTCTGCAGCAACAAATCTGGAGATACGTCCAACCAGGCGTATATGAAATTTAAAGCAACATAGAAACGTCTAGAGAACGAATAAGAGGGTTGTCATTCAATTGAAGGACGGATGAACACAGACAAAAGTCTTTTTTAATAGTTAATGAAAGTTTTTAGAGTGTTATTCAATAAATTGTTTTCGATTCTTGTTCTTAATTTTCAAGCCTGACCATCAAAGAAATTTTCAAAACCATACATGTCGCGGGCCGGCCCGGCCCTGGCCCGGATTTTCGAAGCAAACATTTTCAAAAGCGATTTTTCGTAAGAAAAATGGATTTTTGGGAACATTTTATCAACATTTCTTTGTTTTCAGTTTTGAGAAGGGTCGTGAAATAAATTTCGTGCCTTAAAATGATGATTTTCACAAAAATTTATCAAAAATCAACAGAAAAATTTTGAAATTTTCGGAACCCGGGCCGGGATAATTTTTCTCCAGCCCGGGCCGGGCCGAGATTTAGCAAGTATGTTTAAAACTAATTTTCTACGATTACATGAAGTACTGCCGGTTCAGATGTTTTCAAATCACTTCTTTGTAGATTTACACAACTGAAGTTGCATTAAGACAGCGATCTTGTTTTATATGGAGTGTGAACTTCGATTACTGTCCAGAGGAGCCGATCCAGCAATGTTGTGAATTGGGAAACGATATTGATACATGTACCTTGTCGCTGAAAAGAGCTGTTGGAATTTTTGAAGTCAAAACTAAAAAAAACCACAGAATTTTTGAGTTCAGAGAAAACATACTATCTCTCAACCGGAGTTTCCATAGTCCGAAGTGCGATGACTGAAGGAGAAGATGATCGACAGTATGCTGCGAACCGAATTTCCAAGTTTCAGACGTCGTCAATAAGCTGAAGCAACTTTCGTGTTGACGCATTCAAATTGTGATTTGTGTTCACTCAAATCTGAAACAAATCACAATCGGAGAGTACCTTCAGTTTCAATCCAATCACTAACCGCAGTCGAATGCACAATAGTACAGCATTCCTCCATCTGACACGAAACATGTAGAATCCAGGTTTTTCAGCAAATACTCTTTATTCAGCACTTGGTTAGCTTCTCACGTTGTTTATTGATTCCTGAGCGCTAACGCTGTCGAGAAGTCATCTTAAATTTTTCAGTGCAGTTCGAAAGAGTGCGATTCCGCGAAGAAGTTATCTCCGTAAAGTGCTGTCTGCCTGAAATGAGAATATTTCTATTGATATCTCGTATTCCGCTCAATTAGCAGTTTTTGCGACATTTTTTAATCATTTAATTGAGAAAAAAAACTCACTTTTGAATCAATATTCGCATCTTTATTGCAGAAAAGATGACAGAAATTTGATGAAATCCGATAAAGTGATCTAAAATTGCTTTGCCGTCGCAATAAAGTAAGCGCAAGGCCACAGAAATTTCTAGGCCAGCCGCCGCAAACAAAGCGCGGATATTCAAAAAAGGGGTTTTCTGCCGCACACAATAAAAAATGATATATTTCTATAGTTTCACCGCTACTAACGAATTCTACCATTTGTTTGAAAGAAAACTTCTTTTGAATTTGTTTGCGACCCATTTTCGCAGAATAGTCGGTGAAAATTTGATAAATTTCATTTACATGATTCCAATACGCCTTTTCATTGCGAAAAAGGAGGTGTAAGAGAGCGAAGGTTTCTGGGCCAGCCGCCGCAAAATAGCGCGGTGATTCGAGAGTTTAATTTTCTTCAGCGCACAATAACAAATGATTTAGGTATGTTCATAGTAACAAACTCCACCATTTTTCCGAAGATGGGATTGTAGAAAATTATTTAAAAGTTAATTTTCGACAGATTCTATCAGAAAGATTGGTGAAAATCTAACGAATTCCAATAAAAGGATAATTCTTACTAGATATTGTTTTTCATGAACAGAAACAATAACAGAAAGAATCGAGAAATTATCAAATTTTATTCAAATTATTTTGCCGACGATAAAATTGCATCCGGATCTTTAAACCTAAAAACAAAAGACGAATCTGGCTACGGGAAAATGAGCAAACTGAAAACAAGACCAATGTCAGAAGTGGGAATTTAAAAACAATCAACGCTATGCGGATGTAATGAAAAAAGAAAACTGAAGAAAAAATAAACATAAGTTCAGAAAACGAATGGAATACAAAAATATACGAATTGAATATTGATAATATTTACAAATTTTATCCAACCATTGATCTCTAGAAAAAATTCTGAAAATATATAGTATTTTTAGATGAATCTATGGTGTGAATTGCTTAATGAATTTCGATATTTTTTTCCAAAAAATCACCATATTCAGAATTGAGTTTCGAAATTTTGTTTTAATTTGATTTGTTCTAGGTTTTAATTTTCTTTCAACCTGATTGATCCTAAGCGTCGACTCACCTGCTAAAAAATTCCATTTCACCAATTTGCATCCGAAAATAATTGAAGAATCCATAAGATGATAAACCCGTGAAATGAGATCTTCAAAAAATCTAATTTTTCATAAAAAAAAATTTTTTTATTTCATACTTTTAAATATTCAATTGAATTCCAACAAAATTCATGAGGGAGAGAAAGGCCATCCATGCAGAAGGAAGCCTGGAAAAAAAATGTAATTATATTTTTTCAATAAAAATAGAGCGGTAAAAACTACCAAGAAAAAATCATCATTTTGAAATACTTGACGAACGCGCGGATAAAATTTTCAGCTTCACATCAGGGATGTGATTTTACGTTCACGAATTTCACGAATTTTACGGATTTCAGGGTTTTCTGGCATTCGTAAAATTTTACGAGTGCCGTAAAATTTATTCCGTAAAATTCGTAAAAACTGAATGAGTGTTTTTGCCGTTTTTTTGTCCAAAATTGGCAGTTTTTAGATCCATTATCATGTTTTTGGTCTATTTTTGAGAAGATCTTTTCCAAAACTCTCATTTTTGAACACGAATGGAATGTTTGTTCAGAGACTGATAGGATTATAGAAATACAGATTCCAAAGAAATTTGTATATGAATAGGTTAATCCTATTAGGATTAGAAAATGTGCAGCAGATATTGAAGAAATCAGAAATCTTGGATACTGTAATTTAGAAAGTCATGCGCCCAAACAAATCCTAACTTTTCTAAACAGAACTTTTTCAGAACTTTAGAATTCACACATCATCTGATAAGAACTCTGAAAAATCGGATATTAAACCGGAAATTGGATTTTAAAGCGAGATCTGGGAGGCCGGTGGTCAGGTGAGCATATCTGGAAAACGAAAATAGCTAGCTGAAAACTATAAACTATCAAAATGTAGAGCAGAAAATTTTCTACATTTAGGTACCAAGAAAAACAATGTTGGTTATATGTATCTCAAAAGCCAATAATAATAATAATAACTGAAAGTGTTAACTATCAAGATGTAGTGCTTAAAATTTCCAACATTTATAGAAAAGCCTAGGGTTCTTCAAGCTCTGAAAAATCTGAAAACCTGAAAATCCGAAGAAGAAAACAAAATTTCCAACAAGATGATTGTTATTTCAACTGCAAAAAATGGACAAATATTCATAAAAATATGACATTGATATATCGATTGGGGTTCCTGGAGATCACATCTTATTTGGGCAGCATATCTGGATTATTTGGTTGTCCAACAATCAGAAGCGGCAGGCGTCGGTCAGGGAGATTCCTAAAACAAATACAATTTTTATTTCGCTAGCAAAATGTAGAAAAATTTGAGAACTACATTTTTGTAGTGTTCAGTTTTCAGGTAGGTTTTTTTGGTTTTTGAGATATAAGCGCTTCAAAAAGAAACCCTATTTTTTGAAAATCCCTTCAATATCGGTAACCCAACGGAATTTCATGGTTCTTATACCAAAATGTAGGGATTTTTGAATCAAAATTTCGAATTTCCTTACCTTCCGGCTTTGCTGAGCAATAATCTCCGCAAAGGTTGAACACTCGATTCTTGAGAGTTCTGCCGCATGGTTTCACAGCAACACCGTCGTCCGATTGCGCCAAGACGAGAGCCAAGGCAAGAGCACAGACAAAGGAGAAGAGGAAGAAGCGAGCCATGGTTTTTCTGGAAAAATGATAAGTTTTCGATGAGAAATTCTAAGAAAAAATGAGAGAGAAATGAAGATTCCAAAAAGACTCCTCAACAAAAAGTGGGTGGGATTTTCTTAGAAGACATTCCAAACCACGCCCACAAATTCCAAGGTCCTATTTTCTAAGGCTTATATCTCAAAAACGAAGATAACTACCTAAAAACTGTAAACTACATACATGTAGCCCTTAAAATTTCCTAAATTTTGGTATAAACTCTTCTACACTTTCCATATTTCAGCTTTCCGTTATGCGCCTTTAATTATCTTTTGCATTTGAGCTTGTTAACAAGTCTACGCTTCTCCTCTAGCGCTTATATCTTCTAGAAATCAACTCACCTGTCAAGAAACCCATTTCAAGCTGTTGTGTCCAAAAATGGTGAAGAACCCGTAAGATGACAAACCTGTTACTTGAGATCTTCAAAAAAATTAAATTTTGATTAAAAAGTTTTTTATCCCATACCTTTAAGTACTAAATTGAATTCCAAAAAAAATCAAGAAAGATGGAGGCCGTCCATGCACAAGGAAGCCTGGAAGAAAAATGTAATTATAATTTTTCAATAAAAATAGAGCGATAAAACCTACCAAGAAAGGAGCATCAGTTTGAAATACTTGACGAAAGCGCAGATAATATGTTCAGCTTCACATCATGACATCGAAGACTAAGAAAATGAATATGCTTCTCTCCAGGGTGCTGGGTGTTAGACACTCTCCATCATTCGTGTACTATTTTTCGCAGCTCGTTTTTCGTGTTTTTTCTTGGTCCACGAACTGGCACCGCACTTTTCGGAAACGGCGAGAAGGGATAAAAAGAGAAGATAGATGGGGAAGACAGCAGAAAACTGAGAGAGCACATTTTCTCTAATGAAATTTTATATGCGTTGAGAAAAGCCACGCTTTTTTCGGTCCGGAAAATGTGGTGCCGGTCGGTGGACCGGGGAGCAACGTAACAAGAGAGCTTACAAGAAATAGCACACAAATGATAGAGAGCGTTCAACACCCAGCACTTTGAGGAGAAGCACTTTCATTTTTTGTCTCCTACGTTACGATGTGAAGCTGCACGTTCTACTCGCGCTTCCATCAAGTCTTTGGTAAGCTTCATCGTTTTCTGTATTAATGAAAAATATAATTAAATGTTTTCCAGGCTTCCTTCTGCATGGATGGCCTCTCTCTCCCTTTTGATTTTTGTTGGAATTCAATTGTATATTTAAAGGTATGAAGTAAAAAACTTTCATAAAATATTCAGTTTTTTTTTGAAGATCTCAAACTACGGGTTCAACATTTTATGGGGTTTTCATCATTTTTGGACGCAATTGCTTGGAATGGATTTTTCAGGAAGTGAGTTGATTTCTAGAATCAAGCAGATTAATAGAAGAAGTAAATCAAGACTGAATTCTCATATCGAATCCAAAATAGTGAAATTCATTTCTGAACAAGATTTTGGAACAGCAACGAAAAATGTTTTGCAAACTTTTTATTAGTACTAGCTAATTTTTTATACATTTAGCTTATTCTCCAACATTTCGGTGTGAATCTTCAACGGTTGGATGAAATTTGAAGGTTTGGAACGGAAAAGCATTAAAAAATTATGAAAATTTATCTTATTTACGTACCTTGGCTAAGAGACGAACTAGAAAGACGAAATTTGAACTAAACGATGTTAATTCCAAAAAAATTCCAGACCTCAACGTCTGGAAACATGTGAGAATCGACGACTTGAAAACATTCTGCTGTCCAAGTGCTTGAAACTGGACCGAATCCAGTAACCAGATCTGCTTTTCTTTTTCCTTTTTTTCATACTAATTATTTTTTGTTTTTATGTTTCATAGCTTTTTCTTATCTTACTTACTCTTTTCGATGCAAAAAGGATTCAGAAAATTTTAGAGTACTTTTACCTTATTATGCTGTTAAAATAAATATTTTGTTTGAAGGGAAAAATGTGTTTTTAGACGTTTTTTTTTCATTATTTCATAGAGACATTCAGAATCCCGGAATCTCAGAATCCTTCAGAACTTCAAAACGTCAGAATCTAACCATTTCACAATTTCACATTATCAGTGTCTACCCAGAATCTCTGAATTTAAGAATTTCTGAGTTTTTGAACTTCTAAATATCTTAATTTCTGGATTTCTGAATTTCTGAATTGCTGAATTTCCGAATTTCTGAATTTCTGAATTTCTGAACTTTTGAATTTTTGAGTTTCTGAATTTTTAAATTTCAGATTTTCAGTGTTTCAAAAACTCAGAAATTTAGAATTTCAGAATCTCGGGATCTCAGAATTCTGGAAAATTTCAGAAATCTAAAATTATCAAATTTCAGAGTTTCAAGGAAAAAAAAGACAAAAAAAAATCATGGAATGAATTTAAACAACTTTTTTTCTGATGTCAAAGAACAACTCAAATTTTTGAAGTTTAGGTACTCATTCGATTCGATTTTTGCTGAAAATGATGAATTTCATAATGGTTTGTGATAATTTTCCATTTTGCAACATTTTTATCCCACACTTTTCCAATTTCCGCGTTTTTTTCTGCCGCGGTCGAGCTGGGGCTTCTAGGCCACGACCACGCGAGGAAAGTGCGCCCCGCTAGATTTCATCAAATTTTCATCATTTTTTGTCGTAAAATCTTCTGAAAACTCGAATTTTTTCGTTTTTCTGTTTGAAAAATGGAATAGAAAAATTCTCCAAAAATTTTTTTACTAGGAAATCATCGTTTTGAGAAACTCGCTCCCGTATTTTCTCGGTATCAGCCATCTTTTTGTGTTTGAGCCTTTTTTTTATTAAAAACTTTGCTTTTTTCGACTTGTTTGTTATTTTTAATCAGAAAATGATAGCTTTCTACTTCAAACAACTACGCCAGCAGCAGAATCCAGACGCTGTGTCCAGCAGCGACAACTCAGACTCCGATGAAGCGATTCCGAAGAAGAAAGAGCAGCAGCAGGTAGCTTTTTCACCTTTAAAAAGCAAAATTCGTATTGTTTTCAGGAAACAGTGCTTCAAGAAGAGGATTTCGCCGACGCTGATGAAATCTCCGTCGTTGAAATAGCCGTGTGGAGACGAGGCCTCGAAAGAAGGCAACTTTCAGTCTGTAGACCTTCTCGGGACTTTTTATCTGGATCCTTATGAGATGGATAAGGACCTGAAGGAGCTTCTGGACAAGGCGGTGGTCGGACCAAAGTTTGAGAATAACCACCAGCCAAAATGCGCTGGCTAGGCATATGAAGGTGGGATTTGGAGTATCTCCAAATGAGGTCAACTTTGGCTCTTCACAAGCGTAACGATCGACCGGTGCTTCTCAAGTACTACCAGGTAAGAATTTTGACTCGGAACACATCGGATTCTTATCAATTTTTCTGCAATAAGTATATTTATAAATTGCTTAAAAGTGCGTTTTTTCATTAAAGGAGGCCAGACATCAAAAAAAAAGTTTTCCTGATATTTCCCCTAGAGAACCCCCATGAGGAGCTGAACTCACGAGATGCAGCTCACGGGTACAGCGCCGTTACCGGCTGAGCTACGGGGGCGCAAACGCGACCGACGACCGATAGCCTAGATAAGCGCGGCGCGATTTCGTCCCCCAAACTGTCCCCCAAAATTTTTGCTGTCTCGCCTCCTTTAATACATCAAAATCTGCAGAATGTACTAGCAGGGGAGAAACTACGAAGATCGAAAATTTAGCGAAAATATTCTGCTTACAGGCAGAATACACATGATGAATACCATTTCTTTGCAAAATGCCGGATTGAACTAAAAGACTGAAGGTGTTTGCTGCCCAGATTAGGTACTTTTCAACACTGAATGAGGAAGAACATTATTTTTGCGGTTAGTGGTTGAATAAAAACTAGTGATACTCGAGATGGATTTTTCAGGTTCCAGAGAACGGGAAACGCAGCAACTGAATACTTCAATTTTCTCAGAACAATGAAAGCTTTTTGAAACGATTGAAGATGGCTTTGGAATATTTCCGCCTGCAGCTGCCTCATCATCTCCCTCTTATTTCGGAAAATCCTCGTTTGATGATACAATTGGTGTTGATTATTCGAAAAGTTTCACAAAAATCTAAAACATTTACAAATGTTGTCAGTTTTTAATGTAAGCTTCAAACTTGTCACGATTCTCGAAATTTGTCTATTTTCTAGATGCAAGACGCTGGCTCCTGGAACGACATCGGTTCTGTAGGAGACGTTTTGCAACACTTCGCCTTGCTGTATCATCTCCTGGTTGTTCTTTGATGAAAAGCTGGAATTGAAGTGAAAAAATGAAACGCCTGCCTACGAAAGAATGACTGGATACTGCGAGCTATTTCTAAGACAATTTTTAGGACTCCAAGAGTGAGTTGTAACTTTTGAGCCATTTCAAACCGATTATGTCAATTGCAGACAGTCGTTTCTTCCAAGAAATAGTCAGATGCTTCGATGTTGCACTGGTGACGGAGGATGTGCTGCCTAACGCGTTTATAGAAAAGGGAGCATTCTCTACGTGCAGGCTGATTACGTTTGATTGCCACCGGAGAACCTCTAACATCAGTGAAGGAAGACGGAACAATCAGAACTCTTACTAATCGGATTCAAGTCTGATGGAACTTTGCTACCATTTTGATACCATTCATCGGAGGGCAGAACAGAATGCCAGCACTAGCAAACCCGCCTGGAAAATGAAACCAATCATACCAACAATGAAATATTGTAGAAATGCTAAATTTCGAAGTTTTGATGACCAATGAATGTTTTCGGATCGTTTACGTTATCATTTATTTTTGTGTCCTGTTTTTTGGGATTGCTATCAAAAGAATATTTGAGCAATTTTTTCTGACTATTTCACAAAAAATACTCCCGTTTCAGATGTTTACAGAATACGGTTGCGCCGTCGTTGTAGATTCTCATAACTGAAAATTTTCATAACTTGAATTGAGGCAGTGATCTTGATTTTCATGAAGTCTGAACTTCGGTTACTGTCCATAGGAGCCAATCCAGCAATGTTGTAAATTGGGAAAAGATACTGATTGAATTGTTGAAGACTAGAAATGATTGTGTGCAACGAAAATAGAGGAGCCAATCCAGCAATGTTGTTCCTGGTAGCTGAGAAGAGCTGTTGGAATCCTTGAAGATTTGTATCTGGAGGAAAGTTGAAAAAAACTATAGCACTTTTGAGTTCAGAAAAACTTACTGTCTTCCAACCGGAGTAGCCAAAGTTCGATGACTGAAGGAGAAAATAATCAACTGTATGCTGCGAACCGAATTTCCAATTTTCAGACTTCGTCATTCATTTGAAGCAACTTTTGTGCTGATGCATTCAAATTGCGCTTTGTGATCACTCGAATCTGAAACAAATCACAATCGGAGAGTACCTTCAGTTTCAACCCAATCACTAACCGCAGTCGAAGTGATTCTCCGGTGGCGATCAAATGTGATCAGCCTGCATGTAGAGAATGCTCCCTTCTCTAGAAACGCGTTAGGCAGTATTACCTTTGTCACCAGTGCAACATCGAATCGTCGGACTCTTTCTTAGAACGACCAGGAGATCACGCAGCGATGAGAGTTGTTGCAAATCGTCTTGATCATCTACAGAATCAATGCTGTTCCAGGACACAGCGTCTTGTGTCTAGAAAACGTACAAATTTCTCGTCGTGACAAGTTTGAAGCTTACATTAAAAACTCAGAAGATTTGTAATATTTTTGATTTTTGTGAAATTTTTCGAATTGTCATCACCAATTGTATCTTCAAACGAGGATTTTCCGAAATAAGAGGGAGATGTTGAGGCAGCTGCAGGCGGAAATATTCAAATTTTCAGTCATCTTCATTTGTTTCAAAAATCTTTCATTGTTTCAGAAACTCGAAATATTCCGTTGCTGCGTTTCCCGTTCTCTGGAACCTGAAAAATCCATCTCGGAGAGTATCACTAGCTTTTATGCAACCACTAACCGTAAAAATAACGTTTTTCCTCATTCTGTGTTGAGAAGTACTAATCTGGGAAGTCAAGTTTGTGGCTGGTGGTTATTCTCAAACTTTGGTCCGACCACCGCCCTGTCCAGAAGCTCCTTCAGGTCCTTATCCATCTCATAAGGCTCCAAATAAGAAGTCCCGAGAAGGTCTAAAGACAGAAAGTTGCCTTCTCTCGAGGCCTCGTCTCCACCGGCTCTGTCAACGACCAATATGTCATCAGCGTCGGCGAAATCCTCTTCTTGAGGCGCTGTTTCCTTAAAACAATAGGAATTTTTGGTTTTTAAAGGTTAAAAAAGCTACCTGCTGCTGCTTTTTCTACTTCGGAATCTCTTCATCGGAGTCTGAGTTGTCGTTGCTGGAAACAGCTTCTGGATTCTGCTGCTGGCGTAGTTGTTTGAAGTAGAATGCAAACATTTTCAGCTGAAAAATAACAAACAACTCGAAAAAAGCAAAGTTTTTAATAAAAAAGGGCTCAAACACCAACAGATGGCTGTGACCTAGAAATTACGGGAGCGAATTTCTCAAAGCGATGATTTCCTAGTAGAAAAATCTTCGGAGGATTTTTCTATCACATTTTTCAAACAAAAAACGGAAGAAATTCGAGTTTCGAGACGATTTTACGACAAAAAATGAAGAAAATGTGATAAAAATCTAGCGGGGCGCACTTTCCTTGCGTGGTCGTGGCCTAGAAACCGCCGCTCGACCTCGGCAGAAAAAACGCGGAAATTCCCAAAGGGTGGACATTATATGTTACAAAATTGAAAATCATCACAAACCTTAATGAAATTCATCATTTTCAGCAAAAATCCATTCGAATAAGTACCAAAACTTTGAAAATTGAACAAAAAAGTGGTCCATTTGTTTCGCCGTCGCAATAAAAAAGTGCAACGCCGCTGTTTCTAAGCCAGCGGCCGGCAGGACATAGCGCGATTGTTCAAAAAAAGGTTTTCTTCCGCACTGAATTTCTGAAATTAGAATTTCAGATGTTCTGAATTAAGGACTTTCAGAATTTCAGATGTTCCGAATTTAAGACTTTCAGAATTTCAGAAAAATTGATTCATAAGGAGAAATCAAAGAAATTTGTAAACCAACTGATTTCTCTGAACCAGCGGCACTGATGAAAAAATGCGACTATTTCTCTGTAACTCATTTTGGAAACCTGGTTGAAAAACTTGATTGAGAGAAAAATTGTCGATTCTGATAAACGCAAAAAATGAAAAAAAAAACAACAAATTCATTCAAATTGTTCTGCAGCCGAGAACATTTCATCCTTTAAAAATGTAAACTAAAAAAGAAAAGGTTGGTTTTAAAACAATCGAAGGTTTAAAAAAATGTAGGAACTAAAACCAAACATTAGAGGTAACTGAACACATTTTCAAAACATTCAAAACTACTGAGAATAATAAAAAAAGAAACCTAGGTTATAAATAAATACAAATTCAGTGAATAAAAACAAAACTTAATGAATTATGAACAATATTTAAAAAATTTTTCCAACCATTGAAGACCCACCACCAGAAGAAATCCTGAAAGTATATGGTAAGTTGGAGAATTGGATAAATTTCTTTTTAAAAAACCTTTGCTTGTACATTTCAAATTCTTTACGCTGTTTCGAAATCTTCATTTTCTGTCATAAGTTTCAAAATTGTGGTTTTGGTACAATGCAGTCTAGATTTACGTTTTCTATCAACTTTCTAGATTCTAGAAATCAACTCACCTGTCAAGAAACCCGTTTTAAGCAGTTGTGGCCAAAAATGGTGAAGAACCCATAAGATGACAAACCAGTTATTTGAGATCTTCAAAAAAGAATCAAATTTTTATCAAAAAGATTTTTATCCCATACCTTTAAATACTAAATTGAATTCCAACAAAAATCAAGAAAGAAGGAGGCCATCCATGCACAAGGAAGCCTGGAAATAAATTGAATTGTATTTTCCATAAAAAGTCGAACAGTAAAACTGACCAAGAAAATAGCATAGAACTGCGAGTAGAATGTTCAACTTCACATCGAGACGTCAAAGACTAAAAAATGAATGTGCTTTTCCCCAGTGTGTTGGGTGCCAAACACTCTCCATTATTTGTGTGCTATTTTTTTGCAGCTCGTTCGTCGTGTTCTTTCTTGGTCCACGAACTGGCACCGCACTTTTCGGAAACGGCGAGAAGGGTTGAGAAGAGAAGATAGATGGGGAAGACAGCATAAAACTGAGAGGGCACATTTTCTCTATGAAAATTTTATATGCGTTGAGAAGAGCCACGCTTTATTCCGTCCGGAAAATGTGGTGCCGGTCGGTGGACCGAGGAGCAACGAAACCAAAGAGCTGGCAAGAAATAGCACTCGAATGATAGAGAGTGTTCAACACCCAGCATTTTGAGGAGAAGCACTTTCATTTTTTGTCTCCGATGTTACGATGTGAAGCTGCACATTCCACTCGCGCTTCCATCAAGTCTTTCGAAACAGTTATCTTCCTTTGGTGAGTTTTATTGTTTCTTCATAAATGATAGAGTGAATTTTTATTTTTTCAGGCTTCCTTGTGCATGGATGGCCTCTCCCCCTTTTGATTTTTGTTGGAACAGAATTTGAAATTTAAAGGTATGCAACAGAAAGATTTTTTAAATAAAAATCAGTTTTTTTGAAGATCTCATATTACGGGTTTAACATCTTATGGGTTCTTCATCATTTTTGGACGCAATTGCCTAAAGTGGAATTTTCAAAAGGTGAGTTGATAAACAGATTGATAGAAAACGTAAGTATAAACCGAATTATATCAGATCCAAATTTGCCGACTTCTTTTTGAACATGGAGGTTTTGAAACAGCAACGAAAATGTATAAAATTTTCCACCATACAACATACTTTCCGGATTTTTTATGGTTGGATAAAATTGGAAGGTGTAGAATAGAAAAACGTTTTAAAATCATTATAATCTCATCTAATTTTCGTATCTTGGCTTCAAAACAAACTTTAAAGACGAAATTTGGACTGAACGATGTTAAATCCACAAAAATTTCAGACTTCAGCGTCTGGATCTGTGTCAAACACATGAGAACCGACGACTTAAAATCTGCATGTTGTCCGGATGCTTGCTTTAAATGGATTGTTCAAAAAGTGAGTTGATTTCTAGAATCTTGCATATTGATAGAAAATGGAAATCTATACTGACATTGAGTATAATCAAAACCGTAATTCCAAATTTATAAATCCCAAACTTAGACAGATAACATTTGGACTAAAATACGTTAATTTCAAAAAATTTCAGACTTCAACGTCTGAACCAGAAAAATGAGAACCGACGACTTAAAATCTGCATGTTGTCCGGATGCTTGCTTTAAATGGATTGTTCAAAAAGTGAGTTGATTTCTAGAATCTTGCATATTGATAGAAAATGGAAATCTATACTGACATTGAGTATAATCAAAACCGTAATTCCAAATTTATAAATCCCAAACTTAGACAGATAACATTTGGACTAAAATACGTTAATTTCAAAAAATTTCAGACTTCAACGTCTGAACCAGAAAAATGAGAACCGACGACTTGAAGTACGCCTGTTGCCCAGATGTTGGAATCTGGACCGAATCCAATAAACCAATTGTTTTTTGTTTTATTTTTCTCGCAATTAAATTTTTTATTTCATAGTTTCCTCTTTGCATTCCCCTCCTCGAAACTTTCCGCTCTTCTCAAAATTCCTCTTTTTAATGTTTAAAAAATCCTTTAAAAATTAAAAGTAATTTTAAATTATATGTTGTTTGAATAAAAATTTTGCTTAAAAGAAAAAATGTGTTTTTGGAAGTTTTTTTAAAGTTTTCAGAGACCTTCAGAACCCTGGAATATCAGAAATTCAGAATTTCAGAATCCCGGAATCTCAGAATTTTGGGATTTCAGAATTTCAGAATTTCAGAGTATCAAAATTTCAGAATCCCGGAATCTCAGAATTTCAGAGTTTCAAAATTTCAGAATATCGGAATATTAGAATCCCGGAATCTCAGAATTTAGGAATTTCAGAATTTCAGAATCTCAGAATTTTAGAACTTCAGAACTTCAGAATTTCAGAATTTCAGAAATTCAAACAATATTTGAAAAATTCAATGAAACTGGATTGTTTCCGATTTCAAATCACAAACCTACATCTCCACGACAATTCCTTTTTATTTTAATTTCATTTTAATTCCAATCACCAATTTTGAACATCAATATTCGAAATCTATGGTCTACCGTACTCTTCATTGTTCTGCATTTCCATGCACCTGACATGTTGCTTAATTGTTCTTTTTTACACCTGTTCACTAGTTTTTTCTTAAAAGTTTCCGCCGTCCAATTATGAGATTAGCGTCCAATTATGAGGGCAGCTGCTTACACGCGGCATATCTAGGAACAATTAGCACCATTAGGAGATGATATCTTACAAAAAGGGACGGGAAAGGGGGAGGAGAGACAACTCACCTATATTTATAGCGGACCATTTTCTACGAACATGTTCATTCATTTTTCTTGAGTACACCTAAAGTTTGCTTACCCCTCTGCGTGAATTTTTTGCTTCTGTTTTTCATTGTTACAGTAATACGTACCCCTAATTTTCAGATATTCGCAATTTCTATTCGAAAATGAATCCCTGGAGGAACACTCAAAGTAATACTGGATGGGTTTCCAAAAATTCTATGGAATATGGTATATTAATAAGTATTAATTCTTATATAAATTTAAATTGAATTTCCAGTCAATAAAAGTGGGGCGAAGGAGGCAGTCATTGGCATACCTGCTAACACGACGGTCAAAATCACATATTATGCCAACAAGCAGCGGAAACGTGTGGGTCGTAGTTCACGCTACTCATCTCGAGATTCATCCGATCGACAGTAAGATTCAATAATTGCCTCTCAATTCTCATTTCTTAATAAATAACAGAGTTCGTCAAAATTCTCAAAGAACAAATTCGAGTCCAAAAAAGAATCAACAGAATGAAGAACCAATGCGTGCTTCAAGATCAAGAGTCCATTCTAATCAAAATGTTGCTATTCCTTCATATATACCGTAAGTTACAACAATTTCTAGTTGTTAAACAAGTTTTGGGAATTTTTCAATGCTATAATCAAACTTAGACTAACAAAATTCATCATTGTGGCTAGTGAATGTAGTTGAAAAATCTATCAAACAACCAAATATTTATTGAACATCCCCAACAAATATTTCCATTTCAGCTATATTCCTTCTCATTTCACAATGTCATCTCGTTCAATTGATCATTTGCAACATCCCTATGTTCACATAAGGTAAAAAAGGAAAGTCTTTAAAAAAAAGTATTGAGCAATTTTCAGAGAGCATCCTCAGACGTCAAGATATGCTCCGTATCATCTACGGTTTGCAAACCGGGGTTCGACACAGCCAGCACCCACAATCTCCAGGAATCATGCACCAATCGTAGAATTGCCCGGCCTTGAAATTCGATATGATGATGACAATATACGAAAATTCTTACATGATACCGCACCACCTAAAAAATAGGAATCTGGGATCATATTCCTGAATAGCTTGTTGATCTCATTAATATTCATACCAAATACCAAAAATACATTTTTCAACTAAAATGTCCAAATTTTGGCAATTTTTCGAAATCTAGTTTATACCACATTCTTCCTACCGTTTGCTATTTTGATTTATTTGCTATATATTTTTTAATATCTTTCTATATATGTTCTCACAATCCAAAACTTTTCATTGTAATTCAATTTTAAAAATGGGTTTATCTTTTCACCAATACTAATCATTCTTCAATAAACTTCACATAAATTTGATATCATCATTTGTGAGCCATGAAGGCCTATAGATTCCTTATCTGACATCATCACTGTCCAATTAAGTATGCAGGTGTTCTATCTTGACGAGATACTGTCAGTAGCATCTTCATAAGGTAATGGCACCTACATAATGAGACAGACGTTTTTATAATTGGCAAGAACAAAATCGTTAGTGTGCTAGATGCTGAGACAGATGGGGAGTAACAGGACAGCGATAAGACGCCGCTCTTTAGTCATGTCTGTGCGCAGATGCAGCTTATTATTTTCTTTTTTGTAGGCCGCTATACACTACCGGTTAGAATTCTATTCTGAACCTTGTTTTAAGCTCCAAAGCTCCGAGCTCCAAATTTCGTTATAAGTTTTAACGGAATTTAATCGGTTTTAGTAGCGGGTTTTTATTAACAAAATTATTAGGCTTTTGAAATTTTTTAATCGTTATTTCATCTAGATGATTATTAACTCAGAAAGAAAAATTAGATGAAAGTCGATAAATTGAAAAAACGTGATAGTTGAATTAGATTATTGTTATCGAAAGCGATTATTTTTTTTAAAAATAAATAAATTCTGTACTGTAAAAAGTTTTCATTACTTTCAAAGAATTACCGTAGACACTCTAATATTCGAATATTCTGATATTCCTATATCCGCCACTCGAATCGTTAATTTTGAGCATATGTATCTCATTTTCTGTGAAAGATAGCAGAAAGTGGTTAACTAATGAAATGTTGCTGATATCATGTTAACCAATTTATCAGTTGACAACTTTTTGATATAATTCAAAACAAGAGAGATATATAGGCTCAAAATGGATTGTCCGGGTGGCGTTTTATTAGAGTGTTTACGGTATATTCCATGAAATAAAAATATTCTGGTCCATCCCATTTATGCATAGTTTGAATGCCAAACTTCTCTTCATATGCGCAAATCTACTAGCTTCGTTTTCCTCAACAATGAGCACTGTGCAGAACCTTAGAATTATTCCAATTAGACAAAATTATGGTATAAGAGTGTCTCGCTTATTGAGAAATGGAGAAACATACGAATAGGGAACGATAATTGCAACTCGAAACCATTAGAAAATTTTAAATAGAAATTTAGCAAAGTTTTTGTGAAGAGACGATTGGTAATATTGCAGGTCTTAATTTTGTCTTTCTGGAGAATTTATTATTATTGCAACCATATTTAGAATGTCGAACTTTGTTAGGAATCTTTTTCCTTTTGAAAATGATGAAAACTAAATTGATACTTTGTTGTTAAAATATTCAATTCACTTTCTTCTTTCAACTTCATTTTTCAGATATTTTCCTCCACTGTGTTCATATGAGAGGTCATTGTCATAACACTTTTCCTGGTCTTCCAACGGGCGGTACTAGTTCAATGCTGGAATATCACCCGCAGTATGGTACGATCTACCAATACCATTTCCCGAAAATAAAAATACTTTCAGCCAATCGAAATTATCAGACTATGGATTCTTTCTACCAAGGATCAATGGAGGTACGTATCAACGAAGCAACCTGGTATTCCCAAGCTGGACCTGTACAGAAGTAAGATTAAAGAAATTGATTTTCAATATTGAGTGTGAAAATTACAGAAACATACCAAACGGGATATTTTCAAATAGCTACAATGTATACAACCAAGCAAGGCATAATACCAGAACTGCTTATTTTTCAAAGACACATCCTACGTTTTCTTCATTTCCACAATCTACGTTCTCTTCATTTCCAAACAATCACAAGATGCCTGAGTATCCAATGAATTTGCACGAAGCTCATTTCAGTCGTCAACTTCATTACCCAGAAAATTTATATTATTCCCATAACCCAACACAAAGCCCTCACAACAGAAGGTGATTTTAAATACTAAAAAAATTAAAATTGAGTAATTTTCTATATTTGCAGCTATCCACCAACTTCTCACGCTCACAATCAGATTCCTTATACCAATCAGCCACCGACAACTCCGAATCCGGTACCTCAATATACACCAACTTTTCATTATCACAAGGAGCCTCATCAATCATCTGCCTCAAAAAACCGCCGATTTCCACAAGAGTCAGTGGCAGTGCTTGAGGAACTGTACAAAATGAAATCTCGACTTGGTATATACGAAAAACGAGAAGTGAGCGAGGCAACAGGACTTACCATAAGACAGATCCATTGCTGGTTTACTCGTCGTCAAGAAAAATTCATGAAAGAAACAGGACGATACCAAACGGAGTTACAATCGGAAAGGGATTTTTGAGTTTTGTATAACCGCTATTGCATTTTTTGTAAAGCTTTTATTGCTTTATTCCCATCCCAAAATACAGAAACATTTTTTGTTTCTGTTAACACATGTTGCGCCCTCTAATAGAACGCCACCCAAACCATCAACCATCAACGTTGAGCTCGTATATCTCATTTCCTGAAAAAGGTATTAAAAAGTACTAAACTAATTACTTTGATAAACAGCTAATACTTTGATAAACATTTTATCAATTGATCACTTCTTGATATCATTAACACAAAACGAGATACATGAGCTTAAGAATGATGGTCTGGGTGCTGTCCTATTAGAGTGTTTTTCAGTCGCATCAAAGCCCAAATCTTAATTCACCAATTTTTCATTTCCATTCCATATTTTTTAAATCCTTCTGTTACATAATTGTTATATTATAAGAACATGATAAACGTATTATGTATGAGCATATCTTCCGCTCTTGTTCATTTTTGAAATTATTAGGAGAACTTCATTGATTCTGAATATGGTAACTACTAAAGTAGTGATTTTAATCCAAAAGATAAATCACATTGAATTGTCCCTTTGGTAACCTCAGGTTCGTGGAATGGCTCCAGGATTTTTTGTAGCGAAGAAATTCGCAGCCGAATCGTTTCACAGCTCGGACGTTTCGCAGCCGCTACTGTCTCAAATCAAGAAATCTCAAATTTAAATTATCGTTTTCTTGTATTTTCTTGCCCAAACGACAGGAGGTTTTTCGGAGGACTTTTGGAGCCAGAGTATGCATTTTACCGTAGCGGTGTACAACGGCTAATGATACTCTGCGTACAGCTGTCGTCCTCCCCCTTATGTTTACCATCGGGCGCCGGCCTTTTTGTTTTTTTTTAAAGATTTTTCGAACATTTTCGAATAAATGTTGGATTCTATCCACCAATTCTCAGAAATTTGAACAATATCAAAGAACAGCAGAACAACCAAAATGTAAATGCGTTCCCACGTTTTATGTCTATCAGACAGTGTTTGTTCGTATACGTTGCCCAGAGAAAAACCACAATTTACAAGCAGTTAACACTTTTCAAATGTTCCCAATGTTCAAAAATTCTGCTCCTTTTTCGAAAATCTGCTTATGTTAGTTGTTTTTAAGTGATAGGAGCGAAATTTCGAATTTTATTCAATTTCGTAATAAATCCTCATATTTACAATTTTCGAAAACATGATAACAAATAAAAATACAAAAATTAGGTGAGTCATGTTTGTGATCTTGTTTTGAATACAGGCCATAAGAAATTATTGAAAATCGATTTTTTTTTCGAAACAAGAGCTATGATTCATCCTCTTGTATTCCGGGCTGCTTTTTAGTCGGAAAGGCTTTCCCTCCAGTTGGACCGTTCTTTTTTCGTGGAACAAATAAGCTTTCTTCCAGTTTGATTGGTTTTCTGGAAATCATATCACGCTTTGTATGAAAGATTCAAACTTCCTTTTTACTTTTCTAATTGATACTTGAGTTTCGATGGTAATATTTCTATTGTTGGCTTATTGAAACACTCATACAGACCTTTTTCTCACGGTTTTATGATAGTTGTAGAGTTGTCGTTTTTTTGAATGCTAATTTCCTTTTTTCGAGTCAACTGAAATCTACGTGTTCTAGAAAAACAGTCTACATTTTTTCAACATTTTGTTATGAATAGATATAATTTTATACGAAGATATCCCTCTGAAAACTGAAACAATTTTTTTCAAATTTTCTTTTTTTTTGAAAATTGAACTCGAAGTAGTCTACCAAACTAAACTACCAAATCCCATTTTCTGTGCTAAATGTCATTCATTCTCCTATCGCCATTTTCACTTTTTTTCGTTTGCGCAACATTTAGGTAGTAGTGAGTTGTTCAATGAGAATACGCATTTCTCTCTCATTCTCTAATTTTCTAATTGTTGAATAAATCGATATACTGTTGTATGAAGTTTTAAGTTTTTTTCAGAATGAATTCGTCGTCTTCCTCATCCTTGGCTACTTCTTCTCCAAGAAGATGGCCAAATCGACGTATGCAATTTGTCGCATCTCTATTGGCCATGGGGAGTACCTTCTCCTTTGGTTTTCAAATGATGTGGGTGAACCCAGCTCGGGGGACTGTGATGGAGGTATGTTTTATGGCTCAAAGAAAATTATGTAAATTTGGTCACAAACTTTGACTCACAAAATCAGTTTATCTTTCAAAGGTTTATTATTATTTATTATATTATTATTACTACATTCGTTTGGGCAGTTAACAGGGACATATTAGGTACAAAAGTGGGATAGTCCAATCTGTAGAGCGCATTACTGTGTAGGTGATGCAGCAGCCGCGTCTTTTTTGTGCGTGTGTCTCAGAGACGAGGGTGTGTGTAGGCCGACAACAAACTAGTCGAATCCTGACATTTGGATAAGGTCAAATGATCATACATCTTACAGTGGTATATTTGAAAATGTTGATTCGCCTGTAGAAAAGTTTCAAAAATTGCTATCTTTGTCTGAATACTAGAGGTTTTTTTCAGTTCGTCAGAGCGACCGTGGACCACGAGGAGGCTGCCGAGGAATATGCCACGTTTCTCTTCGACACCGCCATGGCGATCTTTTTTGCCGGGTCCATTCTTGGAGGCTTCGTCATCCAACCGGCTGCGGAACAGTAAATTTCTAAAAATACTGAAATTAGCACATAATTTCACATTTCAGTTTGGGACGGAGAAAGGCTTACATGGTCGGTGTCGTCACGTATATAATCGCATGTGGAATTAAGATTATGGCGAAAGAGGTATTGTCGCTTTTTGTATTTCAATCCTTCTTTTTTTACAGTATGTGAGCTACTCGTTGTTTGCGGCTTCTCGTTTCATCAGTGGCTTTGGTATTGCCATTTCAATGGGGCTTTCGGCGATCATCACCGTTGAGAGCAGGTGGGTAATTTTTTGTTAGGGTTACGAGAAAATCATTCATCACCGTTTTTCTTGAAATTAATTTTCTCAATTTCGACATTAACACTGCTGACTAATATTTAATTTTTCAATTGACCAATTTAGTTAGATATGCCGGATTTTAAGTGCCTACAAAAGTGATTAAAATTTATCCGTTTGGTCTGAAAAATGCAGAGGTTATGAAAAAAATCAAAAACTTTATTTTTGTAGTTGACAACTTCTTTGTTTATTACTTTTCAAAAATCGTTACTTTTCAAAAACACAGTTTATGTAAAACGAGTATATCGACTTTTTCACCGATTTCAGTGTTGGTTTTCTAAATATGATTTACATGACGTATCTCTCTAGTAGGTAATTGTATTTAAAAGCTGTCAACTACAAAAATGAAACCCTAGATTGGTTTCATATTCCTTTAATGTTTCAGACCAGTTAGACAAATAATAAACACTTTTTCAGACACACAAAGTTGATCATTTTCGACTAAAAAACTAAACTAGACCCAAATACGTATTTCAGTATAAATGAAAATTTTTAGCTTATGATAAAGTCTAATAATTTAATTTATTTCTTCAATTTATACCTTTTCTGTTTTCAGTTCCGCTGAAACCCGCGGTGTCGCCTCGCTCGTCAATGGATTCTTCCTGCAAGTTTCCCTCGTCGTGACATCTGTGCTGGCCATGCCATTCTGCTTGGGCAACACTCGTCTCTGGGAGTTTTTATTCTGGTTCGAAATCCTCCTCAACGTCATTGTGCTCATCGGAGTTTTGTGCATCCCAGAAACGCCAACCTATCTTGCCAGCCAGAACACAGAAGACGAGAAGAAGCATGAAGATGACGTCACTGAATCGTTGGTCTTTTTCCGAGAAATGGATCAAGAAGATGCTCGTTTGGAAGCTAGGAGAATCATTGATTCTTATCAATGCTCTCAGAACAAGAAGCAGAATATCTTCACCCTCTGGAAATGCAGATTCACTACACGCGGCACACTTCTCGGCATGTTGATTATGGGCGCAATGGCTCAGTCCGGAATCACCATCATCAACTTCTATGCCGTGCGGATTCTTGTAGCCACGGGATTGAATGGGACAAACGCTTCGATTGCAAACTCGCTCCTCTGCTTGTTCGCCGTTGCTGGTATCACCACTGCGTTTTTCATTGTGGACAAATATGGCAGAAAGAAGCTCCTCTTGGTGACATTCGTAGCATTGATCATCATCAACATCGCAATCGTAGGACTCTTGTATCTGTGTGCCCATTTCCCAGTAAGAATTTGATTTCTTCATTAATTATTTTTATTATATCACTTATTTTCAGCACATCATCTTCAATTGTATGCTGATTGGAGCCATCTGCCTCTTCAACTTCTTCTTCTCAATGGGGCCTGGACCACTGTCCATGTTCATTGCCGGGGAGCTTGTTCCACAGCAATCGAGATCTGCTGCCTCCATTTACACCAGCGTGACCATGGCCGTGTGGTAAGTTTTTTAACATCCAAAAAATTAAAATGTGCAATTATTTCAGTCGCTTCCTCACATTGGTGCTCTACACTCGATTCCAAAAGGCGACTTCGGAAGCGATCGCGTTCGGAACTTCTTTCTTGCCGCCAATGGTATTTTTTAATTCCCGCATCCATCAAAAATCTCTCAATTTTCAGATCATCGCAGTCTACATCCTTCATCGCTATCTTCCGGAGACAAAGGGAACCACGGTGGAGCAACTTCAAGCCGAGTTCAATGTTGACAGTCGCAAGGAGAACACAGAGGAAATTGAGATGTTGGAAATTCAAAACTAAGTTTTTGAAAATGCTATGTTGATGCTCAATAATCTGATTTGTTTTTTGTATCATTAATTTTTAATTTTTGGAATCTCCTGTAGAACCCCGATCATCAATTTCACCGGTTTTTGTTGATATTTCCAATAAATAATAGTTAAAATTTGATACCCTTTTTTGGCCAGTTTCAGTACTGAAAACTTGAAATAAACCACTCAATACTCGAAAAACAGTCCATTTTCCTATCAAGAACATTCTTTTCAAGTTTTTCCCCCCCAAAACTGTTCAATGTTTTTATTAAGTTATATTAATCAGGTCAATGACCCACATCTGCTAATAGGCGGAGTTATTATCGGCCATGATCTGCTCGTAATTGATACTCTTACGATCTCCTCCTGTCGCTTTCTACTTTTTTGTTTCTTTGAGCGGCTGTAAATAACCGAGCGGCCCCCGACAGGCATCCGTCGAGCAGGCGTTACTTTGTGGGAGGAGGATAATATAAACCGTAAATGCGTTAATAGCAATAGTGAACACTTGCAACATCAGTCTAGTGAAATCTGCAGGGAACAAAACAAAAAGATAGTTTGTTTCCATTTTCCTCTCTCAGTTTTCAACATTTTCAGGAATTCAATAGCTCAAATGAACCACAAAATTTCGTTATTTAATTCCTAAAGAAATGTTTTTTTGATTTTCCTGGCTAAACTGAAACTTCTTTTAGAATCACTTTTCAAGAATTTTTGAAAGAAATTTAAAAAATCGATCACTTTTTATGAAACCTTGAAAATTGGTCATTTTTCATTTTCTCCCGGAAAAAATACAATACAGGATTATATAACCACTGATTAACTTTTCAAAATAGATTTCACTCATGTTGAATTCCCACAAGTTTAGATAAAAAATGTTGAAATTTTGCTCCAGACCTGCCACACTGAAATGGTAGATCAAAAATAATTTTTTAGTTCGGAAATCGTTTGTGGGAGAGCCGGCAATTCCAAAAATTGAAATTTATCTCATGACGATAAACCGTATCTTATGTTCAATTTAGGAAAAATGATTTGAGCAAATATTCAATTCAAAATCTCTTTTCTACGGGTTTCAGGAGAATTTTTACCTTATGTGATCTTGAAATTTTAGACTTCAAAAATGACAACGCTATTACAAAATCGAATTGCATCACTTTTTTTGAATTAATTCCGATTCATGTGGATTTCGATTTTTATTTCAAATGTTCAAATTCCTTTTTTATTGACATTTCCATGATATTATTCTCTAATGTTTTTTGCCCCATTCAGATTTTGAGCAAGAAAAAATACGAATTATAAGTCTAATTTTTCTTATGTTTCACATGACATATGATGAGAAAACCGTTCTTTTTTCTCAGCGTCTCTTGTACTCTGTTCCTCTATAGATGCATACATTATTTTCCCTCGTGTTTGTTTTAAATTTTTATGGGTTTTTGTAACTCTTTTTTGTACTTTTGTCATTGTTCTTTTTTTAGGCCTCCATTTCGAATCAACGGCTCTTTTTTGAAAAACGTTGTTTAGAAATGGTAAAAAACCGTAAAACGTTTTTGCTTTCAGTAATCTTATCCTCACATTTTCCCTCTTTTCTATGCATACCTTTAAGTTTCTCTCCATTTTCAGATGTCCTCTGAAATTACTCAAACAGTCAAAGAAAAGCATCCATCGAGAAAGCGGTCAACGAAAATGAAGTCGACGAAAAATGAGTCAACGAGAGCTCGAAAAGTTTTGCACGGAGCAAGGAAGAATGCTCGAAAACCGAAGAAAAGCATTTCTGATGAGGTAATTTTTTTTTCAAGTTTGAGCGAACTCTTGAACCTAAAATATAGGAAAATCATACTACGTGCACTCAAAAACAACAGAGCGATCATTGGTAAAATCATAACTATCCTATTTTCTCCATCCCCACTTTCGAATGGAATTTGATGATAAAAATTAGTGTATCTACGATAATTAGTCACCTCAAAAGTTCAAGCGATATATTTGATTAGCATTTCTATATCAGAACAGATTAGCTTTGATATTTTACATATTCAATGATTTTTTTCAAGTATCAATTCAAATTAAAATTTGACGATTTTAAGAGGATTTTCAACATTGAAACATATGTATAACTAACGCAATCAACATTCAACTGCCAAAGATTTGTGTTGATGAAGCCAATATTTTGGGTTACAAGTTTTGCAATTTTATGAGTAGCCGCGAAAGTCAGGTTGTCGAAGAAAAATGAGCGGCTTTTTGATTGGGTACTTCTGTCATAGGTAGGATTTGGCGGCCTGCTGGCCTTAAAGGTTTCTGGTTTGTATTTTTACCTAATTTACCAGCAAACACCCTATGAAAATTTTCAGAGTACTACCACCTCGACTGTGACGCCATCTGCATCACCACAGACTTCACCAAAGGCCACAGTTCCCCCAAAAACAAGGAACGGAGCAGCACGTGTAAGGACCGAAGGCTCATCTCGCCCAAAGAAAATCAATAAGGTTAGTATCAGTTCTTTTAAATCATTGAGGAGTTTTATCGGCTTCAGTATGGGTTAGGAGAAAAATAGTGATATTCTTAGACACTGGATGAATCATCCATTTTTTGCTGAAACAC
Organism: Caenorhabditis nigoni; assembly: GCA_027920645.1. Taxonomy (NCBI): domain Eukaryota; kingdom Metazoa; phylum Nematoda; class Chromadorea; order Rhabditida; family Rhabditidae; genus Caenorhabditis; species Caenorhabditis nigoni. Next base: position 28,062,071 of record CP115869.1, on the reverse strand, counting down.
TATTTTCTTTTGAAGTCTATGAACCTGCAATAATTCCCAAATTCGAGTACTTTTTGACTGAATTTGAATTCATTTGTTGCTATAAATCTTTCCGTTTGAAAACTGCTGGTAATCGACCGGTCTCCTGACTTCATGTGGCAAAAAAACGAACATCAATTGGCTTGAATTTTGAAATCTCTAATTCTCATCACTGTACATTTGAGAAATACCATAGACACTTCAATAAAATGAACAACCCCCCCCCCCCTGTCTCTCCAGGTTTCAAATTCGAGTCGATGTTTCTCGTTGCAAGATATTTTTAAAAACGTCAACTTACAAAATATTTGTGACATTATGATGAACATTTGGTCAGTTGGACACTTGTTGATGTCTTTTACAGAAAAGAAGATACATGGGCTCAAAGTTTACGGTTTGGGGTGAGCGGTTTTCTTAACGTGTATATGGCAACTCGAATGAGAACGGAAACACTGTTTCGAAAAGTTCAAAAAGTTTTAATTGGATATCAAAAAGTTTGATCTTTCAATCAACACGTTGCTTACAAGGATTAAAAAAAAGGAAAACAAAAAATGTTTAATTTCAGGCTGCACAAAAAGAGATTGATCACATGACTTGGAAAGGATTGCTTCTTCATGAAATTGGTGAGCTCCTTCGTCAAAATGGCTATTCGGGCAGTTTGGACACGTAAGTACTTACGATTCATCAGCCTATCACAATTATGATTACCTTCAGATCAATCCACATTCTAACTGCTGCAGCATTCATGCTCTCTGGTGGTCCCTCAAATGATACGGCACACTTATCTGTGAACTACAAGTTTAATGAGGACGACGAAGATGAGATGTTAGATAAAATCGAAGTTTATCTCGAGAAAACTGGAGTTATCGAGTAAGTGATAAAATACTTATCGTAGTTTCAATCACTTCATTTTTTTAAGGGGAGAGCCATGCATAATTCAAACGCTCACACAAGTGAAGTTCATGATTGAAGACATTGTCCAACAGAATTCGACGCCATGAACATGTCTGAATTAGTTTCTTAAACAAGTTTTTTCTCCGAAACTGCCATAATAATATTTGAAAATTTCTTGTTTGAGTTATATATTGTATCCATGCCCCCCCCCCTCTTCATTCCATCCATCGGAATAATTAATTTTTTAAATCGAAATCTCATAACTTTCTAGGCCAGTTTTGTATTTCGTAATCTTTATTTGTTCCCTTTTTTAGGTTTTATGTGTTTTTAAAATTTTTTGAGCCCCCCCCCCCCCTTCTTATTCATTGGTTTTGATTGGTTCTGTTATTCTATGAAAAAGTCTTCTCTCTCAAATCGTTCATATCGGAATGCGATTCGCGTAATTTAGAACGATCAACATTTCCGGAACTTTCAGTTTGCAAGCGAATGGCATTTTTTCTCACACCTCGGTGATTCCAGTATCCGGCTTGTTACTATCGAAACGTGAGAAAATGAGTCATCGGAATATAAAGGAGCAGGAAGCTGCTAGAACTGAATGAATCAAAATTAAAAATCAGTTTCAAATTTGAAAACAAATTCACCCAGTTTCTTTAAAAAACAAGGACTGCTCGGGTCTATCCCAAAGAAAGGCTCCGTGACGGGATTATCGGCCCCATGCCCAAAATTATGTCTCGTTTTGTTCCGGAAAAGTTTTTTTCAAAATGGCAAACAAATTATAAAAAAATTTTAGGACCGATTTTCATCAATATTAATTTGAAGACAGGGTTTTACTGGAGTCACAAAAATGTAAATTCTCCAACAGAAACAGACCAAATACTTTCATTTTAAGCTCAAGTATCTAAATTTCTATAAGAGATATCAAAATTTTGTCAACGGAAAAAATTGTGGTGATAATATGATGAATATTTCATTAGTGAATCACATTTTGATAATTTTTATAGGAAAGGAGATAAATAAGCTCAAAGTTCAAATAGGATGGTGTTACTTAAGGAACGTATCAAAAGCACGAATCGTTTTATTGGTGGACTGCAGAACATAATTCTACAAAACTGATTTTCAAAATCTAACTTTGAATTTGGGCACAAGCTAATTAGCTCTATCGGAATGATTTTCAGAAAGAAATCAATTAAGATCTTCCTTGTTTTCTCCTTGCTTTTGTTTCCAGATGAATCTAGATAAGTTTCCCAACGCTTCTCTATAGAATTGTTGGAAGTATTGAAACGGTGTTTTTAATCCATCCATACTCTGATTTTTCAAGTTTCTGAAATCCAATTCCCAACAAAAAAACCAAAAAGTCAATTTTCCTATTTTAGGCAGCGCTTTTTTCCTGAAAAAAACATATTGTGTATCCAAAAGTTAATTAGTCACTACACTAGAATTTTCCCAAGCCATGGGAAACTCATACGTATTGTTTGTTCACCAGAAGAAGAAAACCACTATTTTTGAATTAATTTCCGTTGTTATCCATTTCTTTCTCACATCTTCTGATTGTATTGAGCACGTGATGAGAGTTAGAGTCATAGACAAAAATCTGAATAGTCAGGTCTGAGAGGGCTAGTAGGAATAGAAACGTTTTTTCTTGAAAAATATTGTTTTTTTTTCACCGTGAAACAGATAGCACTGAAAATCAGTGTGATCACCATTCTTTTTCAATTGTAATTTGACATACATAAACTCAAAAAATCAGGATCCAGGTTTTTCACATTTGAAAAAATCGAAAATGAATGACTTCGTTTTTCAAACAATGGTTGTTCAAAGTTGTTAGATATAAATTTTAGAATCTAACGCTTATCATTTTTTGATGTGAAATGCGCTTCAATTTTTCCAGTTTTTTTCTGCTTACCTTCTAGACAATCAGAATTCCTTTTTCTGTAAAGTCAACAAAAGCCTCCGAAGCCAGATTTTCTAATTTTCAGAAAATGACTAACTTGACATGTGGTTCTCGAATCGATTTTGAGCGATTCACCAGCTACAATTTCATCATTTCTCTCATTGTTGGAACCTCTGCTGTGGTCTCTACATATATCACTACTGTAGTGGCTATATACGCAATTGCAAAACGTTCCATTTTCGAGATGTCCACTAAACTTCTTCTCTATCAAATTTTATTCAACGCAGTTTTATATCAATCCGCCTACCTTTATGAGGTGATTCAATTGTTCTACAAATCCTTCTTCAAACTTGATCAACCCTGTGAGCTATTGAAAACTGAGGAAGATTGCTTTCTGCATTTCAACGTTATCATTATTTCAACAAGTGCGATGATTTACGGAAAAACTGGATTAATGTTGGAAAGAGCCTGTGCCACCTTCCTCAAAAGCTGCAACAAATCCATCCGTCTTAAAATTTCCATAGCCATATTCATATGCGTATTCGTACTCAGTTCCCAAACTGGTTTGATGTTGACCTGGGACGACCCACTGGATGGTCCTGCATACGCCTGTTATGTGGTTCCAAAAAAGAGCGTCCCGAGGGCCACAAGGTTTTTTGTAGTGTGTACAATACTAATATTGATAAACATGTTACTTTTATTCTTGATTGTGAGACATAACAAGAGATTCCAATATGCGTAAGTTTGACTTTAATTGGGATCCACTAACTTTTTGATTTCAGGAATAGGTTTAGTGTCAATGAACGTTTTCATAAACATCAAGTTATCGAATCAACCACGACAATCTGTATTCTTAATGCCGTCTTGTTCTTCTTGGTACTAACTTATACAATTGGAATCGGGGTTCTTCTAAACATTAGGTCTATTTTATCATCGTACTGGTTCACTGCTGTTATTTCGTGGGTATATGTAAGTTGCGAAAGAATAATTTCCTTTAAATGAACTTGCGTTTCCAGACAACCCCATATATGGCACTAGCAATTCCAGTAATTCTCATAGTACGTATCAAAAGTTCACGGGCCACCAGGATCCAACTCATTTCGGTTATTAGTAAAACCCAGCAAACTCAAGATGACCATATGAATCAGATGAAGAAAATGTGGGAATGATTTATTTTTATTTTCTACAATCGAATATTTTAATTTTTTTACCTCATAAATTATTTTTTCATTCTGTTTGCAAATAAATAAATTTTTAAAAATAAGAAAAAGTAAAAGATGTTTTCGATAATTTTTTAAATACTGCGTTTCCTCTAATATTAGGTTGAGCAAAAAGTCTTTGTAATTTTTGAGTTTTTTTCGAAACCGAATTGATTCAAAGAAAACTGTTTTGATGGTGTGATATATTTATCATTAGTATCAATGACTTCTTGCCAACGCGATGGAAGTGGAGTGATTCCATTAGCGTAGAACTCGGGAGACTAGGAGGCAAAAAGGCCGTCCAACCACTTTTTGACATCCTTTTTGTCATGAAATTTTGACCGCCAAGGTGATTCTGCAGGGAACAGAAATAATGAAATTCAAGTAGGGCCAGGTCTGGTGAATACGGTGGATGACACGAGATTTGGACTCCGAGCTTCTGGAGCTACTGGCGGGTCTTCAAAGTAGTATGTGATTTTGCGTTGTCTCGAATCGTTAACAAGTTGAAATTTTTCGGGCGATTTTATCGATGAGCCTGAGCCACTATTCTATTAAAGTGCAGTCTGAGTTTGCGTTGTCAGTGACACCGTCTGGAAGAAGTCTTCTGAAGATAACGCCTTCACTGTCCCACTAAATGAACAACATTACTTTTTATCGTAAAGCGCTCTTTTGATGTCAGTTTTGACGTTTTCATCGGCCGGGGCCCTTTGCATTTTTCTACTCGTCTTCAGTGATAACATTCCCCATCCAATTGATCCTACGTTTTATAGTAAGCAGAAAAAGTGCCATGTCGCAACGCAATAGTTTTTGTGATTCCGTCAAATGGTGAGGAACTAGTTGACTAAACTGTGGCACACTTTCAGATTTATGATTATGATCAATGGTGGTTCTTTGGGGACGTTCGAGACTTGGTGAAAGCTCACGTGACGTTACTCTTGGTTCTTCTTCCAGCGCTCAGGAGATATCTTCTTCGAGATCTTTCCGGATCTTGGTTTGTCTTCGAGATCGCAATTCTCTTCGGCGAATCTGTCGAGCCAAAACTTAATCGTAGTGTAGGGCACATTGTTCTCACCTAATTATGACCACAATTTAGGACAAGCTACGCTGCGTTTGTGACCTTGGAGAAACTTGTACTAAAAAGCACCCCTGAGAGCATGGTGGCCTGTGAGCAAATTCTGGGGCATTATGAACGCTGTCGGTAATTTCAGCAAATGTTTCAAACGTGCACAACTAGTACTACAACATAGTAAAAACAGAATAATGAAAAGTTGAACCAACGCTGAGATATGACCATCCAAAAAAAATTACAAAGACTTTTTGCTCAACCTAATAGAAGCCATCTCAGACCGTCAACTTTAGGCTCAATTATCTCGATATCTGTGAAAGATATCGAAATTTTGCCAACTGATGAAATGTTGGTGATAACATGATAATTTATTTATTAGTTAAAAAATCTCTCGTATCTGTCACAGAAACCGAGATAATGGAGCTCAAAGTTAACGGTTTGGATGAGGTTTTATTGTGGATAATACGGTAGATAGATTTTTTGAGAGTTGGTCACTAATATTGTGTTTCGAAGTTGTGAAAAATCTCGAAGCTGAGCAGAATGTTTCGGTCTTGTCACAGAAGAAATACCAGGGTTCTTTGACAAGATAATAAACGTTGGCTGATATATTACTGTCATCGAAACAAGTGTGCTCATTTTCAAGCCTAATAATGAACAAATTAAAATCAGCAGCTTCTATTTCTTATTTCTTTTTCAACTCACAGTTTTGAAGTAACTATTCTCTACGTTTTTTTCTTCTTCTTTTTAGTCGGTGGGCAGACTCTCCGTTACCCCATACCATAAACACTATTCACACCACCTCCTCGCTCTGTCTGGCGTTCTCATGATGACAATCCACCATTTTTCACATGGGTAATCCCCCACTTGTCACCTCAATGACTACTTCATACACCTGAAATGATACTTTGAAAAGGCAATAACATTTCAAAATGATGAATACATTACTGTAATCAAATGTGCAAAGTATAAAATATGTTGCACTCGTCTATCGAATAATGCGTTGCTCCACCTACTTGGTTGCGAGTGCCCCATCTTTCTCATTGTTTCCTTATTCTCGTTTTTGGTACACGAATTTCTATAAATTCAATGGATCAAAGACCACGATTTCCGATTCTCCGCGTGGACAGCTTGGTGTTCAGAAACATTATCTCAAACATCGATCCGTTTGATCTGTAAGTTGTTTCTTTTTCAGTCGATTCCAAAAGTTCGGTTTTTGTGATCACGATGTTAGTACATCTTTTTTCGAAAAAACACCCCTTTTTAATTGTACTTCGAAGCTTAACTAGTGATAGGATATAAGATTTCACATATTATAGAATAATGCAGAATACATTTTATCTCCAGTACTGGTCCAAAAAATTACAAAAACGTCTTTTTGAGTTGTTGCTGACCGTTTTTAGGAGACTAGAGCTCAGTTGACATGTCCTCAATCATTTTGAAATTTTCTAGTTTTTAAAACTATTTGCCGATTTCTTGAAGACATCTGTTTTTTAATCATTTCAGTACAAAAACAGGTCAGATCGGCATATAGCTAGAAAAGTTGGACTTTTTAAACTTTTTTCAAGGTGATCCGACAGCTTTCAAAAGAAGTGAGCCATATATGCTCAAAGTGTACGATCCGAATGCCGTTCTATTAGAGCGTTAACGGCATCTTATTGACTAGTACTGTACAAAACAACATTCACAGTACTTTTAAAGAATCATTGAAATTTCAGTTTATCATTTGCTCAATCTTCCGAATGGTGTGAAAAAAATATAAAGGCCAACAAGTTTTTATTTCAACATTTGAAGTTTGCAATAATCTGCCACGAAAACGAGCCTGCAGGAATGAAGTTTAATTTTAAAGAATTTTCGTATGAGGACGATGAAATTAATAATTCTAACGATGGAAGTTGTAGAACACAATATATATGCACAACGACCAAAAGTGGTGAAAACATACCAGTGAGCACTGAAGCCTCCATTCATTATTTTGATTTCTTCTGTGATCTATTAATAAAGGATAATATCATTTCTTATGTATCGATTTTTGAGTGGACTGGCGATTTGAACAAAATTTTTAATTGGATTTCGACACGACAAAAATCAGTGAAGAAATTTGATCTCTTGTTGAATCATATCAAGGACAGTGATCTCGATTATTTTTTTGAAAATATCAAAGTAACCGGTACGCTTGAAATGAATGTTCTGCCCAGTTTGGAGTATCGAGCCCAATGTTGCCAACAATTGGATACCATCGATTGTCAGAATGTTTTTTGGTGGCGAGTGGAACATTGTTTGATGTTCGATTGTAGAAAAATAATGCTCGAAGACACACACTTGACCAACGACAACATTGTATGGCTCCTCGAATGTTGGATGGATGGCTCTGGATTGAAAAGACTTCAAAAAATGGCAATCAATGGGAATAACTTGAATCGGAATGTTATAGTCCGCAAAGTGAAACACATTTTACTGGACAAAGAAGCGATTTCGAACATGTCTGAGTGAGTTGTTAATTTTTCCCAAATAAAAACTTTTTTGACATTTTTAGATCGGTCATCCCTGAAATCGCAGACGGAGGAGCAATGATAGAACGTGACGACGGAGTTAAAGCCATTATTCCTTTCATCCTACCTGGTCGCATGGTGATTCGTCAGTTCGAATTATACGTCCTAGACAAACCAAACCAACAGGAATAATTGTTTTTTTTTTTTGTGATTATTCTATAATTTTATAGAAAACGCACATATACATATTATTTGGGGAAGAAACTGTTTTTCTTTTCAGAAACTATATTCGTTCAAAACATTCTACAATAAAGTTCGTTTCGAAAAGTGCATTTTTCTCTCCGGGATGGTTTGCCAAAAAAGCATCGATAAACAAATCATAATTCACATAACAAACACCAAAAATTCCCTTTATGCTTTTTTAGTTGGTCAGGAAACCTTGACTCTGAAAGAAACGATGACAAAGCCCGCTAGGGCTCGTTTTTAACTAAAATGTTATTAAAGAATAATAAAAACACCAGCTCTTTTTGCTAATTTCACTTTTTATCTCTGTTTCCAAATTACTTATCTCTCTTGATGTTTTTTTCTCTTCTTTTCAGTTTGCAGGTACTTTCTTACACCACACCATAAACACTATTCACACCTCCTCGCTCTGTCTGGCGTTCTCATGATGACCATTCACCATTTGTCTCCTGAATAATCCCCCACTTGTCACCTTAATGACTACTTCATACACTTTGAAATGATACTTTGAATTGCAATAACATTTCAAAATGATGAACTTATGACTATAATCAAATATGGAGATCATGTAATCTGACGTGCGCCCCTGTCGAGTAATGTAGCTCCACCTACTTGGTTACGGGTTACCCATCTTTCTCATTGTCTAATTATTCTCGTTTTTTGTGATACGCATTACTATAAATTCAATGGATCGGAGACCTCGTTTCCCAATTCTCCGCGCGGACAACTTGGTGTTCAGAGAAATTATCTCAAACATCGCTCCGATTGACCTGTAAGTCGTATTTTTCTATTTCACACTGTTCCGAAAGTTTGATTTTTTATCTCGTATGTTGGAAGATCTTTTTAACTGTGAAAAATAAGGTTTCATGAGTGATAGTGACATGAAAAATGTAGAATTCATTTCGAGAAACATTAAAATTTCAGCGCATCGTTGGCTCAATCTTCTAAACGTTGTCAACTGAAAATAAGATCCAACAAGTCAATTTTTCGTGCTTTAAATATTGCAATACTCTTCTACAAGGATGACCCTGCACAAATAGAACTTAGTTTCAAAGAATTTTCGGAGGAGGGCGATGAATCTGAAGAGTTTGAAGAAGAATTTGAAGATGCTGAAGATTCTGAAGACGAATTTGAAGATGCTGAAGATGAATTTGAATATGCTGAAGATGAATTTGAAGATGCCGAAGATGAATTTGACGATTCTGAAGATGAATTTGACGATTCTGATGGTGAATCAGAAGATGCTGAAGATCAACCTGAAGATTCTGAAGGTGAATCCGAAGATTTTGAAGATGAAGATAATAAAACTCAAGATAGAATTCGATATTACTTATACACAAACACAGAAAATGGCGGAAGGATACCGATGAGCACTGAAGATGTAATTAAGTATTTCGACTTCTTCTGTGATCTATTAATCGAAGATAATTCAATTTCAAAGCTATCAATTCATTTATGGACTGGCAATTTGGTCAAAATTTTTAATTGGATTTCGACTCGACAAGAATCAGTGAAGAAATGCAAAATCAATTTGAATCATATAAAGGACAGTGATCTCGATTACTTTTTGGAAAATGTGACAGTAACCAATCATCTCGATATGAATGTTTTACCCAGTTTGGAGTATCGGGCCCAATGTTACCAACAATTGGATACCATCAACTGTCAGAACGTTTTTTGGTGGCGGCTAGAGCACTGCTTGATGTTCGATTGTAGAGAAGTGTATCTCAAAAACACACCCTTGACAAACGACAACATTGTATGGCTCCTCGAATGTTGGATGGATGGATCTGGATTGAAAAGACTTCAAAAAATGGCAATCAATGGGCATAACTTGGATCGGAATGTTATAGTCCGCATAGTGAAACACACTTTACTGGACAGAGAAGCGATTTCCGCCATGTCTGAGTGAGTTCTTAATATTTACCACCTAAAAACTATTTTGACATTTTTAGATCGGTCATCCCTGAAATTGCAGACGGAGGAGCAATGATAGAACGTGAAGACGGAGTCAAAGCCATTATTCCTTTCATCCTACCTGGTCGCATGGTTATTCGTCAGTTCGAATTGTATGTCCTGGAAAAACCAAACCAACAGGAATAATTGTTTCACAAGTTGTATTATATTCATACGAAAAATTCGAAAATGAAGTTTTTTGCGAAAAGTTCTTTTTTTTCAGAATGGTTCCCAAAAACCTTAATAAGAAACATAATCATTTTCAATTTACTTCAATGAGATAAATATAGCCGCCCGGACGCATATTCAGATATGATGAAAACAACTCTTTTTTCCAGTTTCGTTATCATCCTAGTTTTGTTTTCGTGGACTAATACGTTGTATGTATTGTCCTAGTTGGCAGACCTTCACGTATCCCACACCATAAAACACCTGTTGTCCTGCGTTCTCCGTGTCTACTTATTACCCTGTCTGGCGTTCTCATGGTGACTACTCATCATTTGTCACTCAATTAATACAACACATGTCACCTCAATAACCACTCTAGGCAACGCGAATGGCTATATACAAACAGACGATAATATAATCTGATGTACGCCCCCATCCAGTGAGCTCCACCTACTCGGTTACGGGTGGTCAATCTTTCTCTAGACTTTATTATTCTTCTTTTGGCTACTACTCCGCTCTATGGATCGTCAAATCCCTCGTTTCCCAATTCTCCTCGTGAACAACTTGGTGTTTAGGAAAATTATTGCAAACATTGATCCATGTGACCTGTAAGTAGTTTTTTTTCCATAAGCCGGTAATTCGATTTTTCTAAACCTCGCTTTTTAAAATTTCAATTAAATTAATGTTGCTTCGAAGCTTTTAAGAATACAGCTGAAATTCATAAATTAACTATCATTAAGCGTCTGAAAGTCCTAACTAGAAATCAAACATTGGTTTCGAAAAAAAAAATCAACATGAAAAACATTTTACCATAGTGGCGTTCAAACCAGATTAGTCACTCCCAATGCGCCATCTTCTTCCCGCAATACCACACAACCGATATTTCTCTCTCACGTGGAAAGAGGGGGGGGGGGGCAAAATCTACGTGAAGAATGTGGGAGAATATTTTCAGACAAAGTGTTTTACATCTTTGGCTTTTACTGAAAACATGCTAAAACGTTTAGTAATCATAAAGAAAATGTTTCATAATATAAGAATACAAATTTTCAGCATATTCTCAACCAACATCTAAAAACGTTTTCTTGTGAGAGATACTGTACATAGAACACGCTTCATAGATGAAAATTTTTTTGCATTTTTAAGAATTATTGAAATTTCAGCATAAAGTTCGCTCTATCTTCTAAACGTTGTCAGCGGACTATTAAGGCTAACAGGTCAGTATTTCGCCATTTAAGTATTGCAATACTTCTCTACAATAATGACCCTGCACAAATGGAACTCACATTTGGAACATTTTCGGAGGATGGATCGAATATGGACAAAATTCAAACTTTTTGCGTAACGACTGGAAGTGGTGGAAAGAAACCAATGAGCACTGAAGTCGCTATTCAGTATTTCGATTTTTTTACTGATCTATTAATCAAAGATAATATCATTTCGAAGATATCAATTTATAAGTGGACTGGCGATTTGATCAAAATATTCAATTGGATTTTGACACGACAAGAATCAGTGAAAAATTTTGACATCTATTTGAACCATATCAAGGACAGTGATCTGGATTATTTTTTTGCTAACGTGAGAGTAACCAATAAGCTCAACATGAATGTTCTGTCCAGTTTGGAGTATCGGGCAAAATGCTACCAACAAATGAATATCATCAACTGTCCGAATGCTTTTTGGTGGCGACTAGAGCACTGTTTGATGTTCAATTGTAGAGAAGTATTTCTGAAAAAGACACCCTTGACAAACGACGACATTGTGTGGCTTCTTGAATGTTAAATGGATGGTTCTGGGTTAAAAAGACTTCAAAACATGGCAATCGATGGGAACAACTTGTACCGGCGAACTATAGTCAGCAAAGTGAACCACGTTTTGTTGGACAGAAAAGCGATTTCAGCGCTTCCTGGGTGAGTTTTTGAAAATTTTCCCTCAAAACTGTTTCAAAATTTTTTAGATGGGTTTTCACTGAAAACGTAAATGGCGGGGCAATGATAAAACGTGAAGACGGAGTTAAAGCTGTTATTCCGTTTATCCAACCTGGCCACATGATTCATCAGTTCGAATTGTATGTCCTGGACAAACCGAGCACGCAGGACTAATTTTTTGTTTTTGCGGTTTTTTTCTAAAATCGCGTAGCAGTTACTTTATCAAAAGAAGACTGTGTTTTTCAAAAAGTTCTATAATAAAGTCCGTTTCGATGAGTGTTTGTTTCTCTCCAGGAAGGTTTACCAAAAAGAAAACTCGATAAGCAAATTTTCTATTGCATTACGAACAGCGACATTTCCTGATCCGGCTTTGAATAGCAATTAAGAAACTAAAAAAAGACTCAGAACTCAAAATTTGGTGCGTTTGTGTAGGGGAGAAAGATTCCGAAATGCTTACTTTTTTTGAGTCCTTTGTTTAAAATATTATTTAACCATCTCTCTATTATCCTTGAATAACAATCAACGTGGCCGAAACGGACAAATGACGGACCAACGCCAGGAGTCATTTTTGGGCCGTTTTCAGTCAATTTTGAGTCATGATTAATGATTTTTAGACCATTTTCAGCTAGTTTTAATTCACTTTCGGCCCCTTTTGACCCCAAACTCACTGCTCTGCGTATTCTCCGGCAACATTTGAATCTGTAGCAGTTTCATTTTCGAAAGGGATCAACAGACGAAAAGTCTGGCTAATCAGTACAAGTTTCGCAACTGGTCATTTCGGAAATTGACGATATAGAACCGTCCAGTTGCGGAACGAACATCCAAAACGTCCAAGACGCCCTAGAACCCCGGTCATTTCAGAACCGCGATGTTTCAGCACTAGTCATTTTGCAACCGCAACGTTTCAGAACCGGTCATTCCGCAACCAGACAATTTAGGATAGTTCTAGAACGTCCAGCATCAAAAATGTTAGTTCTAAAACGTCCGATTCTCAAACATCATGGTTGCGACGGGGAATCCAACACTCCCCTTGTGTGACCTTTCCACGGACCATCTTTTACCCCACACTATCCTTTTTTTTCCTATACCAAAAAACCAATACACACCTGTCTCTCTGCGTTCTCCGTGTCTAATTATTTCTGTGTCTGACGTTCTCATGATGACTCCTCACCATTTGTCACCTGAATAATACCCCACTTGTCACTTCAATAACCACTTCATACAACTGAAATGATACATTGAACTGCAATAATATTTCGAAATGATGAATTCGTGACTATAATCAAATATGGAGATTGTATGATCTGATTCACGACTGTATCGAATTAGCTCCACCTACTTGGTAACGAGCGACCCATTTTCCCATTCATTCATTAAGTAATACAGGGGTGGTCGATCGTTTTCTATTTTTCGTTATTCTAGTTTTTGCTACACACGTTTCTATCCGCTCGATGGATCCTAGAAAAGGACGTTTCCCAATTCTCCGCGTCCACAACTTGGTGTTTAGAGAAATTATCTCAAACATCGCTCCGTATGACCTGTAAGTTATTTTCTCTATTAGCCGGTAATTCGATTTGTGTGAATTCGAATTTTTTAAAAACATGATAATATCAATGATGCTTCAAAGCTTAACTTGTGGTAGAATATGAGATTTCACATATTATAAAATCATGCAAAACGTAAAATACATTTCATAAACAGTAACGGTTAATAAAATATATAAATACAAGTTTTTCATATGATTTTAGACATTTTCGGGAGTCAGCAGTTCGGCTCTTGAGTTTTCCATTACTTCTAAAATTTTGGAGGATGTGAAACAGACGTAGATTGAGAACACTTCGAGAATTTTTTTGAAAATTCTCACATGGAATGACTCCCAAGTGTTACCCTCGAAAAAAATCGAGACCTATATGGTTGGATAGAGCGTAAAAAGTTATCTTAGAATCCAAGAGGAATAGATGATAAAAAATTTTTATAAGGAGTTATGGACCAAAACGTACCAAAAAAAGCTGCAATTTTCAAAAAATCATAACTTTGTCAGTTTATGCCCGTTCGTTAAAATTTAAAAAACAGTAGATAGATAATCAACTAAACTTTCAAAAAAAAAATTTTCTTGATTTTTTTCCTATTGATTGGAATATCGATTTTTTGAAAAAATCAAAAAAAATTTCAAAATCTCAAAAATCCCAAGTTAACTTTTTTTCTCATTATGACCATTGAATTCAGCACACTTGATTTACTATAGAAACATATCAATACCCCGGGGGAAATCATGCTCACACAAGTTATGCCGAAAAATATCGATTTTTGGCACTTTGCTGCTTTGCATTCGATGTCCTCGGCCGCCGGTATAGAGAGGGGCATACCTCTTTTTGTGGTTTTTACATGCGTATCGTTTATCTAAAACGTTTTAAGTAATATTCTGCGACATTCAACACCAATTATGCGAATGCCGTCCCATTTCTTAAAATCGTCACTTTGAAAAAATCAAAATTTTGACATGTAAACAGGCACATCTATCTTCAAACTGAACGGAAACAGTCAAACTCTTTTTTTAACATAATCAGAAGAACATAATCTTATCAATTTCTTGAACAGAATTTTGATTTAGGTCCTCGGAATGAAAATATTTACGATTATTAGAGCCTGACCCCTTGTTTTGGCGAGGTGGTACATGTAAACAAGCACATCTATAGTCAAACTTGGTGGAATCAGCCAAGATTTTGTTTTAACATAATTAAAATGACAAAATCTTATCAACGGCCTGTACAGAATTTTGAATTAAGCCCTAAAAATAAAAATATTCACTGATGATGGGACACCTCTTGTTTTGGACCATAACTCGAAAACGAGAAATTTTTTTCGAAAACTGTAAATGCCATTCGATTTAAAATTAAAAATTACTATTAAAAAAATAATTTTAGTTTGGTCCGCCTGGTGCAAGTAGGTATGACAGATAATTGTCGAATTCGATAATCCAAAACTGATAGGATACCTTTCGGAAATCGTTCATTTCACCTAATTAGACCATAGGGAACAAACCAATAACATTTGTCTACAGGTAGTTTTCAATTTTAAATCGAATGGCATTTACAGTTTTCAAAAAAATTTTCTCGTTTTCGAGTTATGGTCCAAAACAAGAGGTGTCCCATCGTCAGTGAATATTTTTATTTTTAGGGCCTAATTCAAAATTCTGTACAGGCCGTTGATAAGATTTTGTCATTTTAATTATGTTAAAACAAAATCTTGGCTGATTCCACCAAGTTTGACTATAGATGTGCTTGTTTACATGTACCACCTCGCCAAAACAAGGGGTCAGGCTCTAATAATCGTAAATATTTTCATTCCGAGGACCTAAATCAAAATTTTGTTCAAGAAATTGATAAGATTATGTTCTTCTGATTATGTTAAAAAAAAGAGTTTGACTGTTTCCGTTCAGTTTGAAGATAGATGTGCCTGTTTACATGTCAAAATTTTGATTTATTCAAAGTGACGATTTTAAGAAATGGGAAGGCATTCGCATAATTGGTGTTGAATGTCGCAGAATATTACTTAAAACGTTTTAGATAAACGATACGCATGTAAAAACCACAAAAAGAGGTATGCCCCTCTCTATACCGGCCGCCGAGGACATCGAATGCAAAGCAGCAAAGTGCCAAAAATCGATATTTTTCGGCATAACTTGTGTGAGCATGATTTCCCCCGGGGTATTGATGTGTTTCTATAGTAAATCAAGTGTGCTGAATTCAATGGTCATAATGAGAAAAAAAGTTAACTTGGGATTTTTGAGATTTTGAAATTTTTTTGATTTTTTCAAAAAATCGATATTCCAATCAATAGGAAAAAAATCAAGAAAATTTTTTTTTTGAAAGTTTAGTTGATTATCTATCTACTGTTTTTTAAATTTTAACGAACGGGCATAAACTGACAAAGTTATGATTTTTTGAAAATTGCAGCTTTTTTTGGTACGTTTTGGTCCATAACTCCTTATAAAAATTTTTTATCATCTATTCCTCTTGGATTCTAAGATAACTTTTTACGCTCTATCCAACCATATAGGTCTCGATTTTTTTCGAGGGTAACACTTGGGAGTCATTCCATGTCAGTTTTTCAGCTTTTTGCCAATTTCTGAAAGGCACCCCTGTTGGCCCGTTTTTGTAAAAAAATGTGAAAAAGCCAGTTTTTTTTCCAGTAAACTGCGAATAGCTAAAAAACGGCTCTTTTTACTTTAGAGGTCCCAAAAAAATTTAGAGGAGGAAAAATGTCGGCAAACATTAATGTCTCCGTGAATAAGCGTTCTCTCAGGCTTAGATAATTTTCAAAAATATGCATCCCTAAGCTTATTAGAAATATAAAATATATCATCAACACTTGTTTGTTAAATAAGACCCTAGAAATTAAATTTCTTACACAGTTCAAATTCTTTTACGCTATTCCAATATCTGCGCATTTTTTTTTTCAAATTTTGGACCTCTGTTTTTTTTGGGATCACTAATTTTTTTCGGACCCCTGGACTAGAAAACATCCAAAAAAAACTAGCCATTTTCAAGGTCGAAATCAACTGAGAAACACATTTTAGTGTATCTGACTGACAAGAGTACTGTACGAATAACGCGTTTTATACCGAAAAAACACTTAATCCCTATTTTAAGATTCATTGAAATTTCAGCGCATCGTTTGCTCTATCTTCTAAACGTTGCGAGCGGACTATAAAGGCCAACAAGTCAATATTTCGTCATTTAAGTATCGCAATACTTTTATACAATGATGATTCGCCACAAATGGAACTTGAATTTCAACAATTTCCGGAGGATGGACCTAAAGATTCTAGCAACCAAAATGGCAAAATTCAAAATTATTGCGTAACGACTGGAAGTGGTGAAAAGAAACCAATGAGCACTGACGTCGCCATCATGTATTTCGATTTCTTTGTTGATCTATTAATCAATGATAATATCATTTCAAAGATATCAATTTTCAAGTGGACTGGCGATTTGATCAAAATTTTTGATTGGATTTCGACTCGACAAGAATCAGTGAAAAATTTTGACATCTATTTGAACCATATCAAGGACAGTGATCTCGATTATTTTTTTGCCAACGTGAGTGTGACCAACCAGCTCAACATGGATGTTCTGCCCAGTTTGGAGTATCGGGCCAAATGCTACCAACAAGTGAATATCATTAACTGTCAGAATGCTTTTTGGTGGCGATTAGAGCACTGTTTGATGTTCGATTGTAGAGAAATATTTCTCGAAAGGACTCACTTGACAAACGACAACATTGTGTGGCTCCTTGAATGCTGGATGGATGGTTCTGGATTGAAGAGACTCGAAAAAATGGCAATTTATGGGAATGGCCTAAATCGGATGGCTATAGTCGTTAATCTTAAATGCTATTTCCTGGACCAAGAAGCGATTTCTGCGCTTCCTGGGTGAGTTGTTAAAAATTTTCCCTCAAAATTGTTTTAACATTTTTCAGATGGACTATCACTGAAAACGTAATTGGCGGAGCAATGATAAAACGTGAAGACGGAGTTAGAGCTGTCATCCCGTTTATCAAGCCTGGTCACATGGCTATTCGTCAGTTTGAATTGTATGTCCTGGACAAACCGAGCACATATGAGTAATTTCTTGTTTTTGCGGCCATTCTAAAATCGCGGAGCATATATTTTTTCAAAAGAAAACTTTGTTTTCAGAAATTTGATTTTTTCAAAACGTTTTATAATAAAGTTCGGTTCGAGAAGTGCGTTCTTTCCAGTATGATTAGCCAAAAAAAAAGTTGATGGACAAATAATAATTTACATAACAAAAAGTATCAAAATCAACTCACGAGGGAACTCTGGAGTCGTCTCTGAGTTATATGACCTGTATCATTAGAAATCCCATGAAGTTCTGATTCGAAATGTGTATTCTGTTTTTGCTAAAAGTCCGTGAGATTCGAGAAAATTAGATGGAAAGGTAGCTTTCAGTTGATTTCAATCGGGTTTTGGCTTGTTGAAGAGGCTCGCGGATCCAATCGGTCTGCCAAATTTTGTGAGAATGATATTTTATTATTTCGAAACGTTTGAAACATTTTTCAGCACTTTTCAAAAAATTTTCAAAAACTCATTTCTGATGTGTGGAGTGACGTTTACTGTGATATATGTATTTTGTAACACAAGATAAACAGACAAGATTTTTTTCAAATAATTTTTATTGAGATCGACATACAAAAAAAGGAAAAGGTCACATGAAGGCGTTATAACGTGGAAATTCAAAACTTGAAAACGGTTAAGGTAGATAACCTTGAGGTAGTCGAGAAAATAATTTAATATAATTACATCTTCGTGGTGGGCGCTTTTCTCGCACATTCCTCAACTTTTCGCCCAAACTGCTCCATGGCGTCTGACATTTGCTTCTGAAAAATATCAAAATGTGGACATGACGCTAACAAAATTGGAAAAAAATAAATTATTTTGGAAGTGCTTTTTTGAAGATGTGAACCCCTTACTCACCTTTCAAATCCAGATATTATTCCAATAAAAAACAAGACTAAGAATCAGAAAAATCAGAATATTCAGGCACATAAACACTGCGCCATTGAAGTATAAAGTATAGAATGAAGACGGCCAGGAAGCTTGCCCTCTATCTGAGCCGTTAGGAAAATAGTACATGGTAGAGACGCTCAGTTACGCATGGCATATGATTAATCGCATGTCCGCTTTGTGCTCAGAAAGAAGGCAGATGAAAGGTTTCTATGAGAAGCAAGGGACATAAATTCAAAGCACACATTAGATTGACACATTTGCATTCAGAAACGTTAATTAATTTTAATTTTGGCCGCAGGAGAAGAGCGGAATGCGGACAAAGGGGTGATTTCTTTTGATCTATTCACGCCTCGACATCTGCCACACGTTGTCGGACCCCGTTACCGTAGTTCCCTCGATTGAAACCAACCAATGCCGTCAACTTTGAGCTTAATTATCTCGATTTCAGTGAAAGACATTAAAAATTTGTTGACTGATCAAAGATTGCTAACAACTTGGTGAATAATTTGTCTGATAACTTGATGATTTGATGAAAATGCTGATAACTTGATGAATACCGTAAAACCTCAAATAGACCGTCACCTCTAATTGAACGTCACCCCTAATAGACCGACACGAGAAATCGCATTCTAAACATAGACCGACAGCCTCTATTTGAACGACAGCCTCTAATAGACCGTCAGCCGCCTACCCCTAATAGAGCGACACCCTTTCCAAAACTATTGTAGCGACGCAAACACAAGACATCCGCGCGGAAGTTCCAAGGGGATTGGATGCATTTAAAAGAGCACGCATGGAACGATCATTGGAGAAATTGGAAGATCTGATCGAAGAAGTCGACCTCAGTGAGGAAGAATATCAAGAAGATAGTGACTCTTCGCTCATTTTTGATTAAAATTTTGTTGTTTTTTTACAACCAGTTGATCTTGTTGTTGCTCTTTTTCTGATAAAATTTTTGTTGTGTTTGGTTTTTTTTATTGAAAAATAGAACGACAGCCCCTAATTGAACGTCACCTCTAATAGAGCGACGAGAAAAAAGTCGTTTGAAAAATAGAGCGACATGTCGGTCTATTTGAGGTTTTACGGTAATTTGTCTGTGGATCGAGTCTCGTTATCTTTCACTGGAATCGAGCTAATACAGCTCAAAGTTACCGGTCTGGGTGGGCTTCCAATAGGGATATACAGTAATTTAGAAATTTTCTCGTGTAACGTTGCCATCAGCTTTAAAATGTTTAAATCATTGTGTTCTCAGAAGCGACACAACAAAAATCAGTGAGAAAATTTGAAGTGTATTCGAATGAAATCAGGACAGTGATCTCGCTTTTTTTTGGCAAACATCAATGTGACCGATAAGCTTGAAGGGAACGTTCTGCCCAGGTTAGAGTAAGGGACCCAATGTTACCAACAATTGGATACCATCGATTGTCAGAATTTTTTTGGTAACGACAGAAACACTTTTTGATGTCTATGAGAAGAATCTATGAGAAGCCAGGGACATAAATTCAAAGCACACATTAGATTGATACGTTTGTCTTCAGAAACGTTAATTAAATTTCAATTCGGCCGCAAAAGAATAGCGAGAAGCGGCAAGGGGGGGGGGGGGGAAGTCTTCTGTGATCTTTTCAGGTCTGGCCACCTGCCACATCTTGTCGGGCGGACCCTGTTACCGTAGTTCCTTTGATAGAAACCTGCCAATGTCGTCAGCTTCGAGCTTATTTATTTAGATTCCTGTGAAAAACATTGAAAATTCGTTCAATGATCAAAGATTCCTAATAATTTGGTGAATAATTAATCTGTGGACCGATTTTGATGTCTGATACAGATATTGAGATAATCGAGCTCCAAGTAACCGGTCTGGGTGGACTTCTGTTAGAGGAAATAGGTAATTTATCATACGTAGTTGCAAAAGGCCGGGCCCGGCCCGGCCCGACCCCAGGAGGCAGATGAAAGGTTTCTATGCGAAGCGAAGGATATAAATTCAAATCACACATTAAATTGAAACATTTGTCTTCAGAAACGTGTATTAATTTTAATATGGGCCGAACAAGAAGAGTGGGAGGCGGCAAGGGAGAGGGGGGGGTTCTTGTGATCAATTCAGGCCTCGCCATCTACCACTCTTTGTTAGGCCCCGTTCCTTTGATAGAGACCAACCCATGCCGTCCACTTTGAGCTAAATTATCTCGATTCCTTTGAAAGACAAAACAAAATTGTCTACTGATCAAAGATTGGTGATAATATGATGAATAATTTATCAATGCTCAGATTGTTGATATTTTGAACATGAATCGAGATAATTGAGCTCAAGTTACCCGTCTGGGTAAACTTATATTAGAGGAAACATAGTAATTCAAAAATTTTGGGTTAAAACATGTCCATCTGTTTCAAAATGTGTGATCTTTGGGTTTTGAAAAACGAGTCCGGACAGATAACATTTCTGGCGTTGAAATTATTTATTTGAGAAGAAAATTTAAAAAAAAGGAGTTTTCGTTTTCACAGTAAGGAAAGTGGAAGAAAAGTGATTGGTCATGAATCTTTGAGATAAAAAAGTTTGATCACAGCAAGACAAGAATTACAGTTTGAAAGTTTAGAACAACGTTTCATGGGTGGACTTCAGCGACGATGAATTCCTCAATGACGATTAAGTCCTCATCAACCTTAATCACTGTGACGGTAACAGTGACACGCTTCCGATCATCAATTCGAATAGTGCACTTGCCGTCGGTTTGATCTCTGAAAACACAGTTAGAATAATTTTTATAGACTCATTATCACTCACTCGATTCGTTGTGAAAAAAAGTCGGTAATCAACTCGAATGTTTCATATCCAAACATTTGAGTGTTGAGCTTCGTTCCTATTTCAACGTCTATAGTGAACCAATAGGCTATGAAGATAAGAACCGTAATTGGGTGATTGATGTTACGCAGATTCCAGGTTTTCACTGATTTGAGCTGTAATGATATTCGTAGTAAAAATTAGAAAAATTGCCAATAAGCTTTTTGAGTCTTTATTAAAAAGTTTTTTTTCTATTTTTCGTTTATTTTAGCCTTTTCTGGAATTTCTTTAGAAATTAAAACATGTTTATAGAGAATTTCTACCGAATTTCTTAATTTTTTCTCATATTTTTTCAACAGACTGTTTGATTTGTTTTTGAAATTTACTTGTTTTTTGGTTTTTTTTTATTTTTACGAAGACGATTTGGTCAAGATCCAAAATTATGTTTTTTTATGAAAAGAAACCTCTAATGTTCAAAATCATGGAAGCTGATTATTTTGAATTTTTTTTTTCAAACATTTTTTCATATTTTTTCTAAAATTCAATTTATTTCCTTTTTATGAAGAAAAGCATTACTTTCTCTAGCAGAAAAACCAAAAAAAAACCCAAAAATTTAAACAAAAATCTCAATTTTTGACTACATTTTACTTTGCAATACATTTTACTTTTAACAATACATTTTTCCCATTTCAATTAAAACATTTTCCGATTTTCCTGTTGAAATTTTTTTTATTTTATAGGCGGGCCGGGCCAAAAAATCCTCTTTCGGTTCGACCTGTTGAATGTATGGAAAAATGATTGAAATCTACAAAAAACAAATTCAAGTTTTCTTTCTTGTCTTTAACCTGTTTCCATGTTCCTTTTCTGAGTTTTGAATTAATTTTGAGATATTTTGAACCTAAACCTTAGAGGAGCATTCGTTATTTGAAATATTCTCTATTTCAACTATTTCAACCTGACTCTCAACTTTAGAACAACTAGAACAACACCTACCGATGGTATGGCTAAAATTTCCTCCACGGGGATTTCTTTAGAGATTTCAGATATAGTGACCGTTTCGATTATCTTTTCGTCGCATCCTTTCATAATCATCATTCCCGCCTCATCGCTTGGATCTACTCTGAGACTTTTGATTTTGTACTTCTTATTTGTCCTCAGTATTTCCGAATGTGGGTCTACAAAATGTTCAATATCGGTAACGTTTAAAGTTCTGTCTATAAAATGAGTTTGCAAATTTTCAAAACTTCAAACTCACAAAACGTTCCGGCGAAAAAGTACTCAATGGTTCCTGTTCTCAAAAGAAACGCCATCAGAGGCATCATTTCTTCCCGGAAGTGAACTCTATTTTTCTGAACGATTTTGTACTTTTCATCTTGAGAAATTTCTATATCTTCATGTGGTTCTTCGGGGCCTATAGCATAAAACGACAACTTCAGAAGGTTGTTGTTAACTTTCTCGGTGAGTTCCCTCTCAATTTTTGACGTAGCGCGCATTCGAATTCTATAAATAATTGTTTGATTATTTATAAAGAATAGAATGAGTAATTTCAGTAACCTGGACAAAAAGTCCATTTTATTCATGCAGAGTACTTTGATATCTGGGGGAAGTCGAACCCAGTAGTGGAATTCCGTTGGGAGATTCATATTTCATAAGCCAAGTTATCTGAAAATAAAATTTTGAGTCATTTGATGGTCAAAAAAAAGTTTTCAGAAAACATCTAATTTAACTGTTTATGATGATCAAAATTCGTTTAAAACGGGGGTAGGAAAAAACAGAAACCACCCGATAAAGGATTCTATCTATGTAAACACTCTAATAGCACACCGAATTTTCAAATTTGAGCCAACTTATCTCGGTTCCTGTGTTAGATATCAAAAATTAGTATCCTGACAAAATATTTTTGAAAATATGATAAACCTTTTTTTAGTTGACCACTTTTTGATATATTTCTCAGAGATTGAGATATATGAGCTCAAATTTTAAAGAAATTCAGTGTTTGCAGTAATCATTCTTTTAGGGTTGATAGAAATGAAACATAATAAGAACATCATTACTGACTTAGTGTCAAAAAAGCGGAACTATGGACTTGCGCCGAAGGCGCGCCAGCCAAAACAATGTTCCTCGCAAGAGAACTTCTAGAAAGAGGAGGCACACAACGGAGAGCCTCGTAGTGCCAGCGGAAAACGAGACGCCGACACGAAAGGAGCGAGAGATGTGTATATTTGCGGTGTTCGGTCGCAGACAGCTAGAAAATGTCTCAATTGGCACGCAGCCAAGTATTAAGGAGAGGGAAAAGAGAGGAGCTCGAGGAGGAGATGCGGGAGAAAACATTTTAACTGAGAAAGAGAAAAAGAAAACAGAGAAAGAGAAGAAAGAGATATAGAGGCCCAAAAATGTGATTTTCGCAAAGAAAGGCAGCTGAAAATGGGAAGAAAGACGACGAATTGTCATTTTAATTTGTTATTCATTCCATTTTCGCAGTCTGCAGAGATGGTTGTTCAAAAAACAGTAGAACAGAGAGAAAATTGAAAAATTCTGCCTTCATTGTCAAAAAAGATAAACATTGTGAAGACACTAATAAAATGCACTTCCTCGTTCTCCACTTAAAATCAATTTACTTTAAAAGATATTGAAAAGTCGTCAACTGATAAAAAATTGGTGATACCGTAAAACCTGTATAAGAAGGGCGTATTGTTCCAAAATACCTCCGGAGGGCCCTCCTATTACAGGGGCCCTTCAATTAGAGGGGCCTTTCCATTTTTCTGGCCAGTTTTTCCGAAAATTAGCATCCGAAAATTCGATGAAGTTTCGTTCAAAATTCATGAGAATCTGCCGATTTCACCAAAATTTAGCGAGATTTGCAACGAAAAATAAGTTTCAACGAATTTTCATTAAATTGTGGAGTTCCCGGAATATTTTCTACGGAAAAAGTACGGAAATTTCTAATTTCAAAACACATTTTGAAAGGGGTCCTTTTCCACAAAGAGCCCTTCTATTACGAGGGCCCTTCTATTTTTCCGAGCACCTCTCGGGGGCCCTTCTTTTAGAGGGGTCCTTCTATTAAAGGGGCCCTTCTAATACAGGTTGTACGGTATTTTAATAAATGATTTACCGTAAACACTTTAATAGAATGCCACCCGGACTGTCCAATTTGGGTCTATATATCTCACTTCTCTTGAAAGATATCAAAAAGTTGTCAATTAATAAAATGTTTGTCATGATATCAGCAACATTTTATTAGTTGATTACTTTTTGATACCTCTCACAGAAAATGGGATACATAAGTCCAAAGTTAACGACTCGGGTGTCCATGGTAACTGTCAAACATTTTTTATATCTCATAGAAATGGAGATAATTGAGATCAAAGTACACGTATAGGATTGTCTGAAGTGATTTGTTGATTTTTCAAATTAATGAACTGTACTGTCAATAATATTTTCCTAGTGTTTGTATAAACATTGCAAAAATTTCGTAAACATAGATATTCACTCATCAGACTTTTTTATGAAAAATTGTTATACTTTCTTGCGTGTTCGAAGAAGGTCTCAAAAAATTGCTCTCGGAGTACGACTCCTATTGTATCACGTTAAAACAGTTATTCAACTCAATTTCTACTTTTGCGTTTCACCATTCTATCTCCCCATTGCACACTTCTTCACATTGTCCAAGTATACAGTCATAACTTCACCTTGCCTGAATACAATGGGTTTATTGCTTCAAATTGTCTGAACCTAACGACCAGGTGGGTCTAGGTGCAGAAGAAACGGGTATATAAGGGCGACGGAGGCCCACATTCACCATCATTGTATTAACATGACGTCCTTCTGAATGGACGCCTGTAGTACATATTGATTTTACTGAAAATATTCTTTCCCTCCCCCGCTATTATCTTCAATTGCAAAGCAGCCAGCCGGACCAGTCCTTCCGTCCTCGAAATGGAAAACTTGTGATGCACAAAGAGGAACAGCCAGAGGACGTGACCGACTACGAGGATGCCAAGGAACAGGTGGTAACGGACTATGAAGATGCCGAGGAGGAGTCAGATCGTCAGGAGCCAGAAGCCTTAGAAGCCCCAGAGCCAGCAGACAAACCCGAAGAAAAATCTCCACAAAGAAAGTTCCCACTGCGCACCACCTCGAACATCCTGGCTTCCCCTCCAAGACCAGCGAAGCGATCGTTGGTTCAAGAGGTCCAAGCTCCAGCTCCAATACGTCGATGCCCGTTTACCCGCGCTGACCATCAGCCACATTGTTATCCGGATCCAAGCAAGATCGGAACGCTGGCTGGAATGTTCAACAATCGGTCCAAGATTCGGCTTCCAGGAGCGACTTACATTATTGAGCATGTGGATCGCAAGATGCAAGTTCATATTCCTTGGTGCACTCCGATCGTCCCAGCAAAGGTTCCAGTGGAGAAGATTGTTAATGATGTGAGTTATAGTTGTTGTTTTTTTCTAGCTTACATTAGTTTAGAGTTGAGCTAGTAAGATAGCTGAGTTTTGAGTTGAGCTAGTGAGCTAGCTTAGATAGTTATAAACTAGCTCAGATTGTTTCGAGCTAACTAAGTCTACGAACCTAGTACTTATACATAAGCTTCATTTTCAGTTCATGATTGATCAAGGACACATCCGCTGCAACCAAACGGTCACCACACCTCAATTGGCTCAGCTGGCTCCTGGAATCGCCGAGCTCGTCAAGATCCTCAATCTGAATATTTGGTAAGAACATTCAGAAGATTTCTAGCATATTTTTAATAACACTTTTCCAGAAAGACTCTGACGGATTATGAAAACGTCAAATTCATGGAAGTGACAGCTGGCGAACTACCATCCAAGATCTATGGAGTGATCCATTTGATGAGAAGAATATGGACAGGAAGTGGTTCGAAGAATCTGAGCAGATGGAAATGCTGAAAATGCTGAAAAGTCAACCAGCTACAGAAGAACTGATTTCCCCGGACATTTTTTCTCTGTTATTTGTCTCTTTTTAAGATTAGTTTCTGAATAAAATAAACATTTCTCAACACAGTTTGGTTTGCTTCAATTAAGAAAAATGCGGTAGATGAGATTTTTTCGGTTTATGATAGGAAAAATCAATATTCGAAATGTTAGGCGGCGTGTTATTTATTTCAGAAAGATTATTACAGTTGTATGTATGCCGATAGATTTTAAGAAAGATCAGAAAAACAAATTTTGATGTTCGTCGCTGAGAAGAGAATGCATGAAATGGAACTGTTTTGAATGAAAAAGACAAATAGTGATTCTCCATCATCTTTCATCGTCGCCTTCCATTGGACGGTCCTGGTTCGTTCTCATCGTCCGATTCTGAGTCGCTTGGAATCCCCAAAAACCTTCTCATCTGCTTGACATCAAGGCCTCTGAGAACTGACACATCTGCTGCCCTGATCCATGAGTCCATAGAGTTCCAAGAAAACGCAAGCACAGAGCAACTCGTGGAGCAGGTCGTTGCCAACTTTCAGTAGTTCTCGGTCGAATTCCGTTGGTGTTGGCTTGCCCGGTTGTAGACTTTGCCATAGCTGCGACACTGGATTCCAAAAATACATTATACTTGGTTTTGAAACGAATACGTCGAGAGGAGTCGTCCATGGTATAAAATGAACAGGTTTTCAAAAAAATAAAACAGTTTTTAAATTTTGTGTAACGCCAGTGGGACACAATTATCTAATGCGGAAAAATAACGTCTTTTTATTTTTGTTGTTTTGAAAAATAACGTCTTTCTATTATGGTGTTTACGACTTTGAACAAATTCATGATTCAGATCAAATCAGAATGTTGTCAACTTCATTAGCCACATTAATCGTTGAAGACTACCATACTGTAAACAGCAATCTGCAGAGATGGTTGTTCAAAAAACAGTGGAAACAGAGAGAAAATTGAAAAAGTCTGTCTTCGTTGTCCAAAAAGATAAACCACTGTGAACAC
This sequence comes from Caenorhabditis nigoni, assembly GCA_027920645.1. Classification (NCBI taxonomy): domain Eukaryota; kingdom Metazoa; phylum Nematoda; class Chromadorea; order Rhabditida; family Rhabditidae; genus Caenorhabditis; species Caenorhabditis nigoni. Next base: position 28,034,978 of record CP115869.1, on the reverse strand, counting down.
ATTAATAAAATGCACTTCCTCGTTTTCAACTTGAAGTTAAATTATCTTGAAAAGTATCAGAAATTTTTCAACTGATGAAAAATTAGTGATATTTCAATAAATGATTTACCGTAAACACTTTAATAGAATGCCACCCGGACCGTCCACTTTGAATCTATATATCTCACTACTTTTGAAAGATATCAAAAAGCTGTCAATTAATAAAATGTTCATCATGATATCAGCAACATTTTATTAGTTGACCACTTTTTGATATCTCTCTCAAAAAATCAGATACACAGATTCAAAGTTAACGACTCGGGTGTCCACGGTAACTGTCAAAAACTTTTGATATCTTTCATAGAAATGGAGATAATTGAGGGCAAAGTACACGTACACGATTGTCTGAAGTAATTTGTTGATTTTTTGAGTTAATGAACTGTACTGTCCATACTATTTTCCTGGTGTTTGTAAAAAAAATTGCATGAATTTCGTAAACATAGATATTCACTCATCAGCCTTTTTTTTTTCGAAAAATTTTCATACTTTCTTGAGCGCTCAAAGAAGGTCTCAAACATTGCTCTTGGAGAACGATAGCTAATGTATTACGTTAAAACAGTTATTCAATTCAATTTCTACTTCTGCGTTTCACCATTCTTTCTCCCCATTGCACACTTCTTCACATTGTCCAAGTATACAGTCATAACTTCACCTTGCCTGAATACAATAGGTTTATTGCTTCAAATTGACTGAATCTAACGACCAGGTGGGTCTAGGTTCAGAAGAAACGGGTATATAAGGGCGACGGAGGCCCACGTTCATCATCATTGTATTAACATGGCATCCTTCTGAATGGAAGCCTGTAGTACATATTGATTTTTCTGAAAAGATTTTTTTCCTGTCCCGCTATTATCTTCAAGTGCCAAGCAGCCAGCCAGACGATGAAGATCCAGAAGTGCCGTGAATCCAAAGGACAATGAGCCGACCGACTACGAGGATGCCGAGGAACAGGTGGTAACGGACTATGAAGATGCCGAGGAGGAGTCAGATCGTCAGGAGCCAGAAGCATTAGAAGCCCCAGAGCCAGCAGACGAACCCGAAGAAGAATCTCCACGAAGAAAGTTCCTCCTGCGCACCACCTCGAACATCCTGGCTTTTCCTCCAATACCAGCGAAGCGATCGTTGGTTCAAGAGGTCCAAGCTCCAGCTCCAAGACGTCGATGCCCGTTTACCCGCCCTGACCATCAGCCACATTGTTATCCGGATCCAAGCAAGATCGGAACGCTGGCTGGAATGTTCAACAATCCAGGAGCGACTTATATAATTGAGCACGCTGATCGTAAGATGCAAGTTCATTTTCCCTGGTGTACTCCGATCGTCCCAGCAAAGGTTCCATTGGAGAAGATTGTCAACGATGTGTTTTTTAAATTTCAAAATCACATGTTCCAAGGATTCCATCCAATCATGTGAGCATATGTGAAGTATATCTTGCTTATGGATATTGCAGGTAAGAAAATTAGAAACTAATTAGTGCTAAATTAAGTTTTGAAAACAATTTTTGAGAAAGAAACAATACTTGGTTTATTAAAAAAATCTTTATTTTTTTTTTTTCAAATTGCATTCAGAAATTTTTTAATTTTCAACGTAAAATCAAGGATTTCCCATTTTCAGGTCGAACTGTGAGCCCAGAAAATTTGAAAAATTGGAATTTTTCGCTGAAAACTTGGAACTCAAAAAGAATATGGATAAGAAGTGGTTCAAAGACGTTTTTTTTCTCTGTTTTTTGTCTCTTTTTAAAATTATATTTTGAATGAAATAAACATTTTTTGACACAATTTGGTTTGCTTCAATTAAGAAAAATTGGGTAGATAAGATTTTTTTTCGGTTTATGAAGGAAAAATCAGAATTTGAAATGTTAGGCGGGGTGTTATTCTGTTCGGAAAGATAACTACAGTTTTATGTCTGCCGAGAGAGATTAAGAAAAATCAAAAAATCAAATTTTGATGTTTGTCGATGAGAAGAGAATGCATGAAATGGAAACGTTTCGAATGAAAAGACAAAAATTGATTCTCCCTCATTTTTCATCGTCGTCTTCCATTTGACGGTCCTGGCTCGTTCTCATCGTCCGATTCTGAGCCACTCGGAATCCCCAAAAACCTTCTCATCTGCTTGACATCAAGGCCTCTCATCTGAGAACTGACACATCTGCTCCCCTGATCCATGAGCCCGTAAAGTTCCAAGAAAACGCAAGCACAAAGCAACTCGTGGAGCAGGTCGTTGCCAACTTTTAGTAGTTTTCGGTCGAATTCCGTTAGTGTTGGCTTTCCCATCGGGTCATCAGAGTTTTCGATGCATGGATAATCGATGTGCTCTTTGCACCATTTGATGATGATGCACATTGCTCATGCACTGATATTCTCCAGATATATCTCGCCTGAATTTGGCTCTCCCCGGTATTGATGAGATAATCTCGTACGGTTGGAGACTTTGCCATTGCTGCGACACTCGATTCCAATACTACATTTACCTTGGTTTTGAAACGGATACGTCGAGAGGTGTCGTCCATGGTCGGTCTAAAATAATACATATGAAATTTCTGAATTTTTTTATTTTTTGTGTATACCCAGTGCTAATGCCCACGCGCACTTTTCTATTATTCGAAATTGTGGGTCCGTCTTCAAGCCAAAGAAAGACGACGAATTGTCATTTCAATCTGTTGTTTATCCCATTTTCGCAATCTGAAGAGATGGTTGTTTAGAAAACAGTGAGAACAGAGAGAACGTTGAAAAATTCTGTCTATATTGTCCAGAAAAATAAACCACTGTGAACACATTAATAAAATGCATTTCCTCGTTTTCAACATAAAGTCAATTTATCTTCAAAAATATCAAAAATTTGACAACTGATGAAAATTTGGTGATATTTTAATAAATGATTTACGGTAAACACAGTAATAGAATGTCACCCGTCACCCAGACCGTCCATTTTGAGTCAATAGATCTCACTTCTTTCGAAAGATATCGGAAAGTTGTCAACTAATGAAATGTTCACCATGATATCAGCAACAATTTATTAATTAAACACTCTTTGATATCACTTGCAGAAAATGAGATACATGGGCTTAAATTTAGCGACTTGGGTGTATTTTTTTTAAAGTGTTTACGGTATCTGTAGAAATTTGTATAATAGCACTTCTAAAAAAAAGAGATAAATGAGCGCAAAATGCACGTATGCGGTCGTCTGACATAGTTTGTTAATTCAGAATCTGTCGTCAGGAATGTTTTTACCATTTTAGACCAAAAAATTGAATTTGAAGAAAAAATGTCAAATAGGTTGAGAAAAATATTCTGCATATCTTACTTCACAATATTTTTCAAAGTTATTTAGTTCTAGGGAGACTCAGTAATATAGTCCTGATGGTGATTCAATCTAGTGTTTGTCCCAAAATACCAAAATCCTCAGTTACTCTATTTTGACCACTCATCAGACTTTTTTATGACTGGCTTTTATTCTTTCTTTCGTGTTTAAAGAAGGTCTCAAAAAATTGCTCTCGGAGTACGACTAATATTGCATCACGTTTAAACAGTTATTCAATTCAATTTCTACTTCTGCGTTTTACCTTTCTTTCTCCCCATTGCACACTTCTTCACATTGTCTAAGTATACAGTCATAACTTCACCTTGCCTGAATACAATGGGTTTATTGCTTCAAATTGTCTGAACCTAACGACCAGGTGGGTCTAGGTGCAGAAGAAACGGGTATATAAGGGCGATGGAGGCCCACGTTCATCATCATTGTATTAACATGGCATCCTTCTGAATGGAAGCCTGTAGTACATATTGATTTTTCTGAAAATATTGTTTTCCTGTCCCGCTATTATCTTCAAGTGCCAAGCAGCCAGCCAGACGGTGAAGAGCCGTGAATCCAAAGGAAAATGAGCCGAGCGACTACGAGGATGCCGAGGAACAGGTGGTAACGGACTATGAAGATGCCGACGAGGAGCCAGATCGTCAGGAGCCAGAAGCATTAGAAGCCCTAGAGCCAGCAGACGAACCCGAAGAAAAATCTCCACAAAGAAAGTTCCCACTGCGCACCACCTCGAACATCCTGGCTTCCCCTCCAAGACCAGCGAAGCGATCGTTGGTTCAAGAGGTCCAAGCTCCAGCTCCAATACGTCGATGCCCGTTTACCCGCGCTGACCATCAGCCACATTGTTATCCGGATCCAAGCAAGATCGGAACGCTGGCTGGAATGTTCAACAATCGGTCCAAGATTCGGCTTCCAGGAGCGACTTATATAATTGAGCACGCTGATCGCAAGATGCAAATGCATATTCCCTGGTGCACTCCGATCGTCCCAGCAATGGTTCCATTGGAGAAGATTGTCAACGATGTGTTTTTTTTTAATTTCAAAATCACATGTTCCAAGGATTCCATCCAGTCATGTGGGCATATGTGAAGTATATCTTGCTTATGGATATTGCAGGTAAGTTAATTAAAAACTAATTAGTGCTAAATTAAGTTTTGAAAACAATTTTTGAGAAAGAAACGGTATTTGGTTCATTAAAAAAATCTTTATTTTCAAATTACATTTAGAAATTTTTTAATTTTCAACTTAAAATCAAGGATTTCCCTTTTTCAGGTCGAGCTGTGAGCCCAGAAAATTTGAAATATTGGAATGTTTCGCTGAAAACTTGGAACTCAAAAAGAATATGGATAAGAAGTGGTTCGAAGACGTTTTTTTTCTCTGTTTTTTTGTCCCTTTTTAAAATTATATTTTGAATGAAATAAACATTTTTCGACACAATTTGGTTTGCTTCAATTAAGAAAAATACGGTAGATAAGATTTTTTTTCGGTTTATGATTGGAAAAATCAGAATTTGAAATGTTAGGCGGGGTGTTATTCTGTTCGGAAAGATTACTACAGTTTTACGTCTGCCGAGAGATATTCAGAAAAATCAGAAAATCAAATTTTGATGCTTGTCGATGAGAAGAGAATGCATGAAATGGAAATGTTTCGAATGAAAAGACAAAAATTGATTCTCCCTCATCTTTCATCGTCGCCTTCCATTTGACGGTCCTGGCTCGTTCTCGTCGTCCGATTCTGAGTCACTTGGAATCCCCAAAAACCTTCTCATCTGTTTGACATCAAGGCCTCTCATCTGAGAACTGACACACCTGCTCCCCTGATCCATGAGCCCATAGAGTTCCAAGAAAACGCAAGCACAGAGCAACTCGTGGAGCAGGTCGTTGCCAACTTTCAGTAGTTCTCGGTCGAATTCCGTTGGTGTTGGCTTGCCCATCGGGTCGTCCGAATTTTCGATACACGGGTAGTCGATGTGTTCTTCGCACCATTTGATGATGATGCGCATTGCACGAGCACTGATATTTTCCAGATAGATCTCTCTCGAATCTGGATCTCCTCCGGTGTTGATGAGATAATCTCGCACGGTTGGAGACTTTGCCATTGCTGCGACACTTGATTCCAAGACCACATTATCCTTGGTTTTGAAACGGATGCGCCGGGAGGTGTCGTCCATGGTTACAGAGGCGTCTGAAAAAATGCTTTTGAAAATTTTTAAACTCCATTTTTGTGGATCTGCTGATGACAACGCGCACCTTTCTACTTTTTTTTGAAATTGTGGGTCCATCTTCAGGATGTCAACTTTGATCTCCTGTGCCTCATTTCCTGTTGATGATAGCAAAACGTGGTCAACTAACAAAATGTTCACCATAACATTATCAGGTTTTTGTCAGTTTACGACTTTTTGATATCTTTCACAGGATTCGAGATAAACTAGGAGAAAGTTGAAATAAAATTTAGCTCTAATTGTCAGAAAAAAAAACCCACCGTTTTTTTGTGCCTGCTTTCACAAATTAAGGGAAGTAAATTCAATGCGTCTTTGAATTTTGTAGACGATTTAAGCCTGAACTTTGCCATGTAATTTAGTTTTATGAATCCAGCAAATACAGTAAGGAGAGAATACCTTTAAATATGAAGACGAATATCCAATTTTAGGCAAGAAATTCAACAAAACAGAATGTTCCTTCGATAAATCCTGGTTGACATTGAAGAAAGTTTCACAAAAAAAATTCACAAAAACATGAAGAGAGGTGTAGTGAAAGAGAAAATACCGTTAACGCTCTAATATAACGCTCCCTAAACCTTCAAATTCGGGCCCATACATCTCATTTCCTGAGAAATTTATCAAAAAGGTGTTAACTAACAGTATGTTGACCATATTATCAGCCAGATTTTATCAGTTTACCATCTCTTTGTATCTGTCACAGGAACAGAAACGTATTGGCTCACAGTAAAGGTACAGGGCTTTTCTTAGAGCGTTTACGGCGATGTTACTTTCGCTGTTGGGTTTTGTTGGAAATGAAAGCTTATAATTGACAAAAAAACGTACCAGAAAACTAAAAATATTTCGTTGCTTTTCTGCGCAGAGAGGAGCTTCAGAAAATGTTAAAAGTACCCAAAACAAAACACAAAAGACATGAGAAAGAGTGCGCGAGAAAGATTCAAGGTGACACAAACGGAAAAAGTCGATAAAGGGATCTCACGCTCTCCCTCTCCACTCTATCTCTATTTCACGTCTTCAGCAAACGAAGGTTCTCCTGTCTGCGTTTCTACCGAAAAGAGAAGAGAATCCAATGAAAAGAGGAATATCTCGGTGGAGCCTTCTGAGGAGGGAAACGGCGAGCAAACGAAAGTAACCAAACGGATTAGGAAACTGAAAGAAAGGAAGCTTCACATAATTTAGTCCCTGATTATCTGGAAATTTTCATATTTTATCGAAGAAAACACTGTTCAATTCAAAATTGCTTTATGACAAAAAAAGTACAGTTCCGGTAAATTTTGGAAAATGAAACGGGATGTGAAGTCTGGCAAAGAAAATCGTGGGATATACAATGCGCCTTAATCCGTGAGGATTTTACAAGGAGATCCTTTGGGAACAAGTTCAGAGAAAAAAACAATAAGTTGCATACATAGGGAGCAAGTTGTGATAGTCAGATGGGAGCGTTATAAAGTGAATATGAATTTTATTTTAACGTGAAGAATTTGGAGCGGCTTGAAATTTTACGTGTCTGACTTCCAGATTCTGATGCAAAGCTCTGGCTCGATTCCAGCAGATGCGATCATATTCGTGAGAGGGTGACAGTCGGTGTTCATCACATCAGCTGAAATAATGGTATATATCAACTGATAACGGAAATAAGGTCTTGCATTCTACTAAGATTTGAAATAATTAAAAATCCTCAAATTCCTTTTTTTGTGAACACAGTAAAACTGTATATGTATGGCCCCAAAATTTCATCAAAATATCTCGATTCCTGTCGAAGATATTAAGAAGTGGTTAACTGGCTAAATATTCGAGATCTTGTGATCAACATTTTGTCAATATCTTTTCCGGGAAATGAGATATAATAGCTCGAAGTAGAGAAAATTTTCAGAGTATTTTCATTATTAAATTTTGACCAAAATGTAAATTTATGAAGCTTCCCAGGATTTTTGAGAGCAAAACTTGTTTTTGCACATTTCTCTATATTTTGAAATTATTAAAAAAAAAACTTACTGTCATGAGCTTCAATCTCTTGTACGACCTCACGGGTTTGAATATTCCAAACCACAATTTTTCCATTTTCGGATCCGGACACAATCCATTTTCCTCCAGTGATCGAGAAGTGGGCAGCAATGCAATATTTGCTGTTGAGATGTCCCGTGTAGTCTTTAATATTCCTTCCTTTGCCGAAATCCCACAAGCGAAGGGTGTCATCCAAACTGGAAGACAGGATGAATTTTCCATTTGGGGAGAATTTGATATGCGACACTGGTGGGTTATCCTCTTCCACGAGCGACTTGCAACATGTGTAGTGCTCTGTCTCCCAAATTCGAATGAAGCCATCATAGGAGCAACTGGCTATCAGAGTTCCATCTCGATTGAAAATGACTCCTGTGACTGGATCCTGATGAGCTGGCAGGACTCTGATGCAGACTCCGAGTCTAGTATCCCACACGCGAACAGTCTCATCAAAAGCTCCTGAAGCAGCAATTGTTCCAGCAGGGTTGACTGCAATGCAGAAGACGTAATTCGTATGTCCCTTCATTGTCTTCAGGCACTGGACATTGTCGACGTCGTACATCTTGACATTCTTGTCATCCGACACCGAGAAGATGACTTTCGAGTCGTTGCTCCAGCAGAAATCGTTGATTCCGAGTTTGTGGCCAGTGAGCTGAAAATATCAGTATAAGAATTTTTTATAATACAAAATTTCTTTCGATCAATTGTTCTAGCAAGGACGTTCGAAATGACCATTTCGGAATTTATTGGAATTTTAAGATTTTAAAATTTATCACTCAAAAGTGGGAAAAAAAATTGACAAACAGCTTTTGAAAATGCTTTGAAACCGGAAGGATTTTTTCTTCGTGTCACCAAAGAATTCCAACACACGGTCTTGCTAGTTTGAATTTCGGGTTGTAAACAGCGGAGCGCAAAACTTTTTTTTGGATTTTTTGAGAAAATTGGTACTGAAAACCCGGTTTTCGACGAGAGTTTATCAATTTTCGTCATGCTTCTTTCATTTTTTGTAAACTTTCAGCTTTTTCCAACTTTGTTCTCTGATTTTTGAAAATAACGAAATATGAGACTCACCATTTTTTCCAATGCAAAATCGTGTGTATTGTAGATCTTAACAACACGATCGGCACCACTGCTTCCCAAATATCTGCCGTTGGGAGAGAATTTCAAACAAGAAACACTCTTTGCGTGTGCATCTGGGATCTCGGCGATCTTTTGATAGTTTGGAGCCACGACAGCCGGAGCTGGCGTCATAACCGGCATAGGAGTTGCAATGGGAACGGGCCTTTGTGGTTGACGGAGAAATGGTGGCAGAGTGTGACCAGGTATCTGAAAAAATATTCTATTTAAGGTGGTGGGACAAGGAAAATGTGGTTCATACTGATTTTGCTAATGCACTAAAGCTAGAACCACATCAAAAATGAAGCAAAGTAACGTTTTGGGGTCCCTTGAGATACTAAGCGGTTTAAGTTTAGAAATCCCAGAATTTGGGGGTAGTAAATTGGAATTTTTCTGGTATTTAGTACCCCAATTATTCGGTTCGTCGGTTGTTACCACAGTCTTCAACTATTTCGATTGAGCAGAAATCTCGTTAAAGTTTTGTTGAAAGCACTACCATCACCGTATTATTTGAAACTATTTTGCAAATTATTTCCCATTTTTTCGACGATTCCCATAATTTTTATTCGTTTTTTTCCCGTTTTACACCGAAAAAGGGGAGAAAACCTTCGAAAAATTGTGAAAATAGCAAAATAATATTCGAAATTGGCTCAAAAAATACTGTAGTTATTCTAAAGCGCCATTATTTTTTCGAAAAAAAAATTGTAGGCATTTGTTGAGGCTGCAAACTTGCGTTCAAAATGAAATTGCTAACAAAACAACATTGCAAAATCTGGGCAAGTTTTACACCTCCCATTAAAAAAACCGTTTTCAAAAGCGGAATTATGGTCCGAGCAGGCATTTTAGAGCCAGGTCGGGAAAAAATTGTAGGCGCCGCTCTAAAATGCAGGCCCGGATCATAATACTGATTTTGAAGACGATTCATTCTTAATGGAGGTTGTAGAGTTTGCCATGCTCAATCATTTAGAATTTCGTTCTGCTCACAATTCTAATTTTAGGGGATGTTAATAGCCGGTCCGAAATCAGCTCGTCGACAAGTATTCATTTGATTTTTTTCGCTAAAAATATTTTTAAACATCAAAAAACTCACCGGCACTTGCATCGGAGGCATCTGTGGCTGTTGTCCGGCAGCTATGAGATTGGCCATTGCCGCGTTGAGGTTCATCGGATTTTGACGGTTCATGGCTGCAAAAATAATCCGGATTACGAACACAAACGATAGAGCGTTGTGACGAAAAAATATTCTCGTACTCGTGTACTCGTGCAAGAGGAAAAAAATGACGGGACAGCTGGTGGACGGGGACAATAAGAGAGAAGGAACACGCAAAAAGAAGAGAGAGTGACGTATAGAAAAAGAAGAAGATGGAACAAGAAGGCCGTCCACGAACGACTACTCAGAAATTGGGGAGAGAGGAGGAGGACGAAGGCCGACAAACACTGCCAACTGAGCAAACACATGATTGCACACAGTGTTTCGTGTTTAGGTGCAGGAAAAAATGGTTTGCAAACCGATAACTTTTGGTTATCATAAGGCAAAAAAACTGCCTAATCGGCATTTAATTACCTACGCAAGACGCCAGACACACATACCCGCACTATTCCAACGATAAGGTCAGCAGAAGAAGAGACGCAGAGAAAAAAAGGGGGCAAATTGAAGAGAGGGTAGGCCAAAAAACGCTAGGGATGAGGGCAACGTGCGGGAAGAGTGTAGGGTCAGCCGTGTGTGTGCCTCTGTTGACAGTGTAACGGAAACCAAGAGAGGGATAAGGATGGAGGAGAGGTTTTCTCTGCGCAGAAAAGAAAAGGGGAGAAAAAAAAGAAAAGACGACACTATGACCATAAATCGAGGAAAAGATAGAAGTTGAAGGTCGCATTTCGTGTGATAAGTAATGAGAAATGGTCGCAGAAAGAGAACAGGTTCTTTCGGTGTGAAAATGTTCTACAGAAAAGGATCAGAGAACTGAATACGACCCGATGGCGCCAGAAGGTGCTTTTTTGGTTCATTGTAAACACTTTTGAGGTGGTTTTTACCTGGTTTGTTGGTGTTTCTGAACTGACCAGAGAGAAAAGAAACCTAATAAAAGAGAACAATCGTTTTGAAAAGATAATATGAATTAATTTAAAACTCATCATTTGATAAAATTCATTCAAATGTCAAGAAGAAATACAACTGAATTGTTTTTCTATTGCCTGAAAAAAACTTGGTATAGAAAAAGAAATAACTACCTTTCCCAAAATTCTTAGGGTGTCCCGTAGTTCTACCCTAGTTCCTCTAATAGAAGCCCGCCCAAATAGTCATTTTTGAGCTCAATTATCTCGATTCCTGTGAAAGATATCAAAGTTTTGTCAACTAATTAAATATTTCTCATAATATCATCAACATTTTATCAGTTGGCAAAATGTTGATATCTTTGAAAGACATCGAGATAATTGAGCTCAAAGTTGACGAAAAAAAGTACATTCATTGAAATTTTTGAAAAGAAAAACTCGGATATCTAATTTTGAAAAATACCCGATTTGATCTTATGGCAAGATTAGAAAATCCCCATAAGCCAATCATCAGTAAAGGAAATATAGAATTGGAATTATTCAATTCGTATTCAAAATAAATGTACTTTTGCATATAAAAGACACATAATTGTTATTCATGGCAGCCAATAATATAATATTGATTCCAATTAGAGGCAATTGAGGAATTCTTATTTCAGTGTTTTTGAGTTTTTTTTTAAATCGTGCAGTTGAATAAAAAACTGAATTTACAGAAAGATAGGATGGATCGTAGAGTTCTTGACGTGAGAGCCAAAGAACATATATTTTTTGAAAACGTGTTTTTTACATTCTAAAAAATGGAAAATGATAGAAAAATGCAGAATAATGAGCTTATCTTATTGTAAATGCATGGAGAAAAGCATCTGCTAACCAAAAGAGACGCATGAGATATGCACATCTGTTCGGATGCGCTCTGGTGGATTCTATCACAGGTATATAATTATTGTTACATAAAGATTGAGAGAGCTACCCAGTTGTAATATTATAGATTTACTCCAAATTTCAAAGATTTTCAGATTTTCAAACAACAAAAAAAAACAAAATGAAATTTCAGTCTTCTAAAATATCTAGGAAAATGTGTTTTGCTGTTTTTCACAAGAACAATCTCAAAGTTGAGCTGTTGAGATGCAAAGTGTGAATATTTGTGTTCCAGAGACTCATTCTTCCCGGAACACACAGTTGGCTTATCCTTTATGCGCGTATGTGAACACTCTCTTTATTTGATACACTTCTCCGGGCACTAGTATGAACGTTTTCTTAAAAAATCAGAAAATTTTCATTGGAGAAAAAATCATTCTAAAAGGACTTATGGGTGTCGCAACTTGTCAAAAGTGGCGGAAAACAAACTGCTAGAAATAACCAGATTGAAAATGTGTGACGATGGGATCAGTAGATTAAGCGGAGGCCTTTTTGTCCTTTTTGTCCATTTCTTGTACTGAAAACATGAAAAAAACAGGGGTCTTTCAGAAACAGGCTAGTATCTAAAAAACAAAAACTCTGTGAATGTGAAGTTTTTAATCTAGATTTGTTTCAGATTTTCTAAAGTATTCAAAGTGGTTCAACAATTACACAGTCAAGCTAAGACTCCTGAAAATGATCAGAATAAACTGAAAAACACGTTTTTATATACTTTTTTGACAAGTACTGTATGACTAGACCCAGAAACAAATAGTGCATTTTGACGGCGTTAGTAGAAATGTCTCTTGACGAATAAATGAGAAAATAAGAAAAACAATTTATTTTCATTTTTCTTTTTTTTCTTCCTTTTACCTAAGCTCGAGAAAAATTGATAGCAATAGCAAGAAACCCATCTTTAAAACATTTAAAAACCTATTGACTGTGATTTTGCCTCCTTATTTTTTCTAATTTTTGTTCAGTAGTATTTGATTACACGTTCAAACCTGAATTAGAATCAAATGCTTTCTTTCATTTTCATAAAACTCACATCCCTCCAATGCCTCAGCAATAGACCATTTTACATTGAGGCTCTCCCCTACAAGCTCAATTATCTCATTTGTTGTGAATGACTTCGAAAAATGGTCAACTGATAAAATGTCAATCATATTATCGAGAACATTTTGTCAGTAGACCACTTTTTGATACTTCTCACTTAAACAAAGATAAATAAGCTTACATGGAATGACTCCCAAGTGTTACCCTCGAAAAAAATCGAGACCTATATGGTTGAATAGAGCGTAAAAAGTTATCTTGGAATCCGAGAGGAATAGATGATAAAAAATTTTTATAAGCAGTTATGGACCAAAACGTACCAAAAAAAGCTACAATTTTCAAAAAATCATAACTTTGTCAGTTTATGCCCGTTCGTTAAAATTCAAAAAGCAATAGATAGATAATCAACTAAACTTTAAAAAAAATTTTTTTGATTTTTTTTCCTATTGATTGGAATATCGATTTTTTGAAAAAACCGAAAATTTTTTCAATATCTCAAAAATCCCAAGTTAACTTTTTTTCTCCCTATAACCATTGAATTCAGCACATTTGATTTACTATAATACTATATCATTATCCCGGGGGAAATCATGCTCACACAAGTTATGCCGAAAAATATCGATTTTTGGCACTTGGCTGCTTTGGAATACTTGTCCTCGGCGGCCGGTATGGTGAGGGGCATACTTCTTTTTGTGGTTTTTACATGCGCATCAATTGTCTTAAACGTTTGAAATAAAATTCTGCGACATTCAACACCAATTATGCGAATGCCGTCCCATTTCTTAAAATCGTCACTTTGAAAAAATCAAAATTTTGACATGTAAACAGGCACATCTATCTTCAAACTGAACGGAAACAGTCAAACTCTTTTTTTAACATAATCAGAAGAACATAATCTTATCAATTTCTTGAACAGAATTTCGATTTCGGTCCTAGAAATGAAAATATTTACGATTATTAGAGCCTGACCCCTTGTTTTGGCGAGGTGGTACATGTAAACAAACACATCTATAGTCAAACTTGATGGAATCAGCCAAGGTTTTGTTTTAACATAATTAAAATGACAAAATCTTATCAACGGCTTGTACAGAATTTTTAATTAGGCCCCTAAAATAAAAATATTCCCTAATGATGGGACACCTTTTGTTTTGGACCATAACTCGAAAACGAGAAAATTTTTTTGAAAACTGTAAATGCCATTCGATTTAAAATTAAAAACTACCTGTAGATAAATGTTATTGGTTCGTTCCACATGGTCGAATTAGGTGAAATGAACGATTTTCGAAAGGTATCCTATCAGTTTTGGATTATCGAATTTGACAATAATCTGTCATACCTACTTGCACCAGGCGGACCAGACTAAAATTATTTTTTTAATAGTAATTTTTAATTTTAAATCGAATGGCATTTACAGTTTTCAAAAAAATTTTCTCGTTTTCGAGTTATGGTCCAAAACAAAAGGTGTCCCATCATTAGGGAATATTTTTATTTTAGGGGCCTAATTAAAAATTCTGTACAAGCCGTTGATAAGATTTTGTCATTTTAATTATGTTAAAACAAAACCTTGGCTGATTCCATCAAGTTTGACTATAGATGTGTTTGTTTACATGTACCACCTCGCCAAAACAAGGGGTCAGGCTCTAATAATAGTAAATATTTTTATTTCTAGGACCTAAATCAAAATTCTGTTCAAGAAATTGATAAGATTATGTTCCTCTGATTATGTTAAAAAAAGAGTTTGACTGTTTCCGTCCAGTTTGAAGATAGATGTGCCTGTTTACATGTCAAAATTTTGATTTTTTCAAAGTGACGATTTTAAGAAATGGGACGGCATTCGCATAATTGGTGTTGAATGTCGCAGAATTTTATTTCAAACGTTTAAGACAATTGATGCGCATGTAAAAACCACAAAAAGAAGTATGCCCCTCACCATACCGGCCGCCGAGGACAAGTATTCCAAAGCAGCCAAGTGCCAAAAATCGATATTTTTCGGCATAACTTGTGTGAGCATGATTTCCCCCGGGATAATGATATAGTATTATAGTAAATCAAATGTGCTGAATTCAATGGTTATAGTGAGAAAAAAAGTTAACTTGGGATTATTGAGATATTGAAAAAATTTTCGGTTTTTTCAAAAAATCGATATTCCAATCAATAGGAAAAAAATCAAAAAAAAATTTTTTTTAAAGTTTACTTGATTATCTATCTATTGCTTTTTGAATTTTAACGAACGGGCATAAACTGACAAAGTTATGATTTTTTGAAAATTGTAGCTTTTTTTGGTACGTTTTCGTCCATAACTGCTTATAAAAATTTTTTATCATCTATTCCTCTCGGATTCTAAGATAACTTTTTACGCTCTATTCAACCATATAGGTCTCGATTTTTTTCGAGGGTAACACTTGGGAGTCATTCCATGTTAAAATTAAAGTTCGTAGCTCTCATACTATATTGTTTGCTGTATTTCAGGATATCATTGGTGGGGTTATTTATTGAAGAAGTTCATCTTTTTCTATGTTATCTGAGTTTTATCTTTGCTTTTCAAATTTCATGTGTGTGTGTGTGTGTGAAAATCCCAATGAAGCAACCCTCAGCCGATCTAAATTGAGGCTGTGAGTATGTTACCGTAAACCAATCAGTCAGTTCTTTCGAAAATAAGCTCAGCTCAACCAAGAACTTCCAGGGCCGCTAGACCGTCAGATCCTACATATTTCGGAAGTACCTGAACGAAAAAAGCCTCGGCCCTGATTTGACAGCCTTGCTCCTCTCTTTTGAAGATTTAACTTTTTTCTGTTTGGCACGCTTATAGTTGCTTGATCTGAGCATAATCTCATCCCTGGTTGTCGACGCACAAATCCTTACACACGCGTTTTACTTTATAGAAGTGGTTGTCAAGGGTGCGAAAAGAATAAGGCCTCCATGCTTCTTTTTTTTCAAAAGCAACAGGTGAAACAGAGAGTAAATCTCGTTTAGGCGCCAGCAGTGTGTCCTGAAAATCTGAAAAAAGAAAAACCTGCACAATTAGGTATGGAATCAGTAGATAACGGATAAGCCAAAGGCAAAAAGAAAAACACGGAACAATTTTTTTCACACTACAAAAGTTTATTGATGAATAATTAAAATTCAAGGTTTCACAGATTCAATTGAGATATCAACAGATGGATTGAAATGGGATACATAGGAAGCATTGTTTATTTATTTTGTGTTTATGCCTTTCTTCTTCTCCTCCTTGCTCTCTTTCTTCACTTCAGCCTTCTTCTCCTCATCCTTCTCATAGAAATATTCATCTTCCCAATCATCTTCGGAATCTGGTACGACTCTCTTCTTCTTCTTCCGTGGAACGAAGTCCGGGTGCCACTCATCAGTGATATCAAGCACTTGCTCCTCATCTGAATCTGACTTCTTTGGTGATTCCGACTTCTTGGTTTCTTTCTTCGTCTTCACATCCTTTTTCTCGACTTTTCCAGACTTTTTCTCGGTTTTCGGAACCACCTGCTCATCCGACAGCGAACGTTTTCCCATAATGAATAGATGAAGAGAATAAAAAAGCAAAAAGCAGAGAGCTCCGTCGCGTATGTAGCAAAGTGTAATACTCAACGCGGGCCGAAACAGACGGGGTGGCGAGAGTGCACAAGAGACAAAGATATTTTGCTGGACCAGTGTCCAGTGACAGAATGAAAAATGAGAGGAGGAGGGAAATCGGAAATTCTATGCACGAGGTTGACACTTTTTAATCAAAATGGATTAGGGCATGTGGACGAGAAAGAGGGCAAAATAGATATGGGAAGTAGAGGATTTGAGGACCTCATTTATCCTGGATAATGGCAGGTAGGGTTTCGGGATAAGCTGGAAGGGAAGAGAGAGAACGGAGAAACTGAGGAAATTGAATTCATAATCCGGATTTAGTATATTTGAGTGTTGGGTATGTTTTGATTCATTACTGAAGGTGGGGACATAAAACAAATTACCGTAAGCACTCTGATAAAACACCTTCTAGCTTTCACCTTTGGGTCAATTTTTCTTTTTTTCTGTGAGAAATATTTTAAAATGGTCAACCAAAAATATTTTCAATATCATGACAAGTATTTCGTCAGTTGGCAACTTTTTTATATTTCTCCCACAAAACGAGATATATGAGCTCAAAGATGACGATTTGGTGACGAAGGGTATTCCATTGAACGTATACGGTACATATTCCTTGGAATATCAGTCATCTGAAAAGTTGAATTTGTGAAGCCAACGGTATTGGTTGCTGGGGGAACTGCGGTTTGTCAGGTCTGCAATTTTTTAGGAATGCGATTGGGCCCGCTTTTTATAGAATTGTCATATATTTTTATAGAAGTGGCATATATATGCTAACTTATTCTTGAACTTCGAGCTCAATTATCTTTATTTATAGGAAAACTATCTAAAACTTGTCAACTTATAAAATTTTGGTAATTTCATGTGAAACGCTTTATTAGTTAATAGATTTTCGGTATTTCTCATAGGGACCGAAATAATTAAGATTGAAATAAAACGGTGACGTGCCAACAGAAGTATGGCGGTATATCATAGTGTGTTAAGATATTGAACTAACACGTAGACAATGATAACTTTATTAATTTTGAAGAACAACATAGAAAATTGAAATTCACATGAAAAATCATTTGTCCACTTTCTCCTCTTCTTCCTCCGACTCCTCATCCGACTCAACCACAACAATCTTCTTTTTCGCTGGTGGTCTCCATCCGGGCATCTCCTCCATCGCCAGCAACTTATTGAATCTCAGCACTTGCGGATCCACAATTGGTTTTTGAATATCAGCTTTGACCTGACTTCTCGTTAGCATGGGATGAGTAGATAGTGGAATGAATTTATTTTCAGAAGCCATGGAAACGGACTTGTGAGAAATATGAAAGAATTATGAGGACGGACAATTTTCCAAATCTGGGGGCTACAAAATTAGTCCAATCAAGAGTAATGAAAAAACTCTGGAAAAACTGCCTGTATCTTTCGTCGGCAAACAACAGAATTGTAGCTAATTATGCTGAATATATACAGTTGTTAAACAGTTCTGCGGTTTTTTTAATACATTATTTATTACTCTATTTCATTTTTTTCCAGTGTTTGAATAGTACATTTCAAAAACTGATTAACAAGATTTTTATTCACAAAGAAAAAAAGAAGCTGCAGTAGTGACAAAAAATCGAAAAGAATTATATCAACATGGGGGAGTAGGTGTCCGTTCGGTTATCAGAAATCATCGTAGAATCTGGAAGAGCCATCATTTCCCTTTCAAAACGCATAGATCTCCATTGATCTTTTTCCCGGCCGAAATCCTGAACGACCAATAGCGATGGACCTCTTCATCATCGGAAGCGCACGGAGGTGAAGTCGTCGGAGTACACCGTCGAGAGTCTCGAAGGGTGGAACACGGTACTGAGCCCCGAATCCGCCGAATCCAACACTGTTGGTTGTTTCCTGAAAATCATTGGTTATTTACTGATAATTTAAAGTTTACTTTGTTTTGTTATGCCTATTTAATAACAAGGTATGGTTTTAATTAGCTGCAAGACTCAATTTATGAATGCAGTTATCCTATTGATAACCATAAGAACATCTCAAATGAATTAGTAGGATTCAGACCAGACCAATTTAGGCTTAATCAAGTCTATACATAAACTGGTTTTTCGCAAATTTTAAGCCACGTCAAACTCAACAACCTCTTGATCGTAGATCGATTGGTCGGAAGCAACGAAGGCAGCGAATGCCATAATGCAGACGAAGACCAGGAATTGGGCCATTGCTCGGACGGCTGTAGTCAGCTAGTCAACGAAACAACGGGGAATGAATATTGATGGAGAACTGGCTTGGCTTATATACTTTTAGATTTGGACGATATAGTGCTATAGATCGGGAGAGTTTAGATATTTTATGACCTGGGCGGAGCTTTTTAGAGATCTAGATTAACTCGAAATACCAAACGTTACCTGATCACTCGACACATTTGTGGGCGACACGCATTATTTGCATGAAAAAAGTTAAAGACCCCGCATTTGCGCAATAGATTCCTGAGAAATTGGTTTCCACGGAAAATCGTATACATCTAAAATTAGACTTTTTCGAATTGTGTATTGGTTATAAGTAGAAGTCAGTAAGTGGAGACTATGTATCAGAGAATGTTAGAAAGATATACAGTAATCACGATATATGGGTATTAATTCAAACTGTTCATTCACCTGAATTGAAAGCAATCAGGAAATATAATTCTTTTTATTTGTAAAAATAAAAAATATGTTTTTGACAACTGATGGAACGTTTTCTATATGCATTAGCTAGAAATGATTCCAACTCAAGAATATTTTCAAGAATCTGATGGTTCTGAAGAATGAATAAGTCTCAAGTTCTTAAAATTGGTTGATCAACAAAACAAATTTAGATTAGGGGACTTCTGTGAAACAATATCTTCCAGAAAATACGAAAACTTTAATTTTTTCAGGTATTCAGAAAAAATTTTCATGCGACTGATAAATGCGATATTGTTATTAAATTATAAAGTATAGACAGTGACACAAGTTGTAATGAAAAATGGATAATCGTTATTAGACTCCAATGAAAATGAAGATTGTTTCTGATTTCAAAAGAAAATGGAAAAGTTATCATTTGGTTTTAGGGATAATTCCAGAAAAAATTATTTTTTAAAAGTTTAATTCGAAAGATGTATTTGATTTTTTTGAAATGCGAATTATTTCCGTTTAGAAATGTATTTGCGAAGTGTATTCAGCTCTCTGAAAGTCAGGTTCAAAAATTTCATTTTTCGCCAACACATTTTTTTCCGAGGCCGATCGACCCCCAAACCGCTTGATCGCTAAAACGCTTCCTTTAAATTTTAATTTGTTTTAATTCCTCAAAACTTTTATCCATTTTTATCTTGGTTTCTTGAAATAGAAATAGGAGTCTATCATCCAGTTTATCAGTGTACATAGTTCGAACTCATATTTTGTTTTTGATTTTTTCAAACTTCTTTTCCGAAACGTCATTCAAATTTCTAATTTTGGATCTATACTATTCTACGCAGAAACCAATTTCTCAGAAACCTATTGCGCAAATGCGGGGTCTGGAACTTCTTTCTTGCGAATAATGCGTGTCGCCCACAAATGTGTCGGGTGATCAGGTAACTTTTGGTATTCGGAGTTAATCTAGGTTTCTTGAAAACTCCGCCCCGGTCGTAAAATGTATGATATCTCCCAGTCCAGAACATTATATCAGCCAAATCTGAAAATATAAAAGCCGAGCCAGTTCTCCCTCAATATTCATTCCTCATTGTTTCGTTGACTAGCTGATCACAGCCGTCCGAGCAATGGCCAAATTCCTGGTCTTCGTCTGCATTATGGCATTCGCGGCCTTCGTTGCTTCCGACCAATCGATCTACGATCAAGAGGTTATTGAGTTTGACGGTTTTCTTCATAATTTTATAGCGAAATTAATCAGACTCCTAACGTTTCGTAAAATTAGAGTAAATAAAAATAATAAATATCATTTTTTATCATATTAACGATTTTCATTTTCAGGGAGGAACCAACAATGTTGCATTCGCCGGATTCGGTGGTCAGGATCGTGTTCCACCTTTTGAGTCACTCGAAGGTGTTCTCCGACGGTTTCATCTTCGTGCACTTCCAATGATGAAGAGATCTATTGCTATCGGTCGTTCAGGATTCCGGCCTGGAAAAAGATCAATCGAGATTTATGCGTTTTGAGACGGAAATGATGGCTCTTCTTGATTCTACGATGATTTCTGATGTTTGACACCCCATGTTGATACAATTTATTTAATTTCTTCTCATTTTTCAATTGATATTTTTTTGTGAATGAAATCTTTGTTAATAAGTCGTTGTGTACGAAAAAAAAACCAAAATCGAATCAAGATAATGAGGGGGTATGTAAAAATTACGAAATGAAAATTTAAATGATTCAAGAAAGAGTGAGGCAGCTGCAAAATGACTCGAAACACATATATTGAGAATCAGGGATGTTGGGAACGGAATTCGGAATTCCGAAAATTTCGAAAATTCCGACCATTTTCGGAAAGAAATTCCGACCGGAATAATTCCGAGGAAAAAATTCGGAATGGAATTCCGGTCGGAATAATTCCGAAAAATTTCTTTCGAAATAAAATTCCGAATGGAATTTTTCCGAAGCATTTTTTCGGGATTAAACTTTTTTTTCGACCACAGTATGCCAGGAAAATATTATCTGCGGGTCTCGAACAAAATTAATTTTGATATTTTTTGCCCTGTCAAAATCTTTCTGTCAATTTTCGAAAGGTTCTTGCATTTTTGTGATGGGAAAATGAAGTTTCCGCTGTAAAATTCGAATTTTGAAAAATTCCGAAACTTCCGAAATTCTGAAATTTTTCGAAACGGAATATTCCGAAATTCTAAAATTCCGAAATTTTGAAAATCGGAAAATTCCGAGATTCCGAAATTCCGAAATTTTTAAAATCGGAATTTGGCGAAATTCCGAAATTCCGAAAAAAGTCATTCCGAACATCCCTGTTGAGAATTCATCTTTTATATGTATGGTTTGGGATATTAATAAATATCCTGAAAACTAAAATTTTGCTAAAGAAAGTGGGAGAATACTATACTTTTAAATCATTAAACTCAAGTTCCGCGAAGTTACATACTCAAAGAAAAAAAAGCGTCAAAATCGGAGAAATCAAGTTATGCATTCTGACGTGACGGTGTACAACGCTTAATGTCACTCTGCGTACAGCTGTCGTCCTCACCCGTATGTATGCAATCGGGCGCCGGCTTTCTCTTTGCCCCCGTGGCTCAGCCGGTAGCGGCGCCGCACCCTCATACCTCACACCCACAAGTTCAACTCCTCGAGGGGCATATTTGAACAGAAGTTCGACAACATTATTTTTTTCATGCCCCCCCCCTTTCCAGCCCTGGTCCGTACATGTGTTAGTCAATCCATTTCATGAATGCTCTTCTAGAGCATAAAGTGTGACCAGAAGAATAGGAGTTCCCTTTGGCGGGTGCCGATGCGAATTGCTCTGAATCTTTTCATTTCTATCAGTGGTTGATACGGTTTTCTAATTTACATTACCATATCTTTCAGAGACAAAGGGCAAAACACCCACTAGAAAAAAAGCTTTATTTTGTCATGGTGTGTACTTTCTCCGGGATTTTTTGACCGAAAATAACCATTAGTCATAACTTCTGCCGTTTTCTCAATACTAACTAATTAATACTCTAGGGATTACAGTATTCAACTGGATAGGTCGTATGAGATTTTCTAGATAATGTGAAATTTACTTCCTCGTGGAAGAAGAAAGCTCCACCCACACTGATGAATTAACTCTGTTTTCTTCCTTTGACTCTGCCACCAAAGCGTCATTAATTTTGTAATGCCTCTAGAAAACGCTCCCGAGGAGAACAAAATTTTCTATAGGAGAGAACCAGTGGTAAGCTTTATGAAATTCCCTTTCCGCAAATAATTAAAATTCGCTTTTCAGAAGAATGGAAACTCGGAGCCACAGCAAGCAGGAAAATTACCAAAAATCGTAGTTGGGGGCGTAGATCCACCAAAACCGGCTCATGAAGCAATTGTCATCCCATCAAACAATGTGAGTAAATAATTAGTTTTAGTCACCGTCCTTTCCCTAAAAGAAGGCTCCTGGACGCTTTAGGACCCGACGTATCAAAACTACAACGTTTCAGAACTCAACGATTCAGAACTCGAAAAAAATCCAGACGTTCCAGATGCATTTTTGCGCACAAAATGAGTATTGAGTACTTGGAAACTGTCCAAAAATCGGAAAAAAAACAGAACATTTCAATAAATGTGTCTAAAAGTTGAGAAAAATCTTTGCCGGCAATTCTGAGTTCCATTTTTGGGGACGGTTTCCGAGTGTGAACCTATCATTATTTAAATTACGGTAGACAAAAAGGAACGAAAAAGCAAAAAAAAAAAACAACAACAAAAAGAAATGAGCAATAATCATTTTTTGTGCTTAAACCACTATGTAAAAATGCATAGGAGTTCTGAAACATTAAGTTCTGAAATGTCGGGTTCTGAAATAATGGGTTCTGAAACGTGGTGGTTTGGAAACGTCGGTTTCTGAAACGTTCGTGAGCCTAATAGAAACAAGTCCTTGAAACTCAATTATTTCGGTTCCTAGCTATCAAAAATTGTTCAACTGATAACATACTGCTGATATCATGAAAACACCAAGATGTTTCAATCTTTTCGAAAAACCGAGATAATTGAGCTCAATATGTACTTTTGGGGTGATCCTAGATAAAATATGGTGAGCAGGAAAATGTTGGTACATTGTCTTCTATGAAGTAATGATAATCATCCAGGTTTTTTCAGGGCCCTGCTTCAAACACACGCTGCAAGAACTGCTATCAGAAATGTTGCAAACCTATTCATGTGTAAGTGAAATCAGTATTGAGCTGAAGGTGATTATTGGTTTTCAGTGCTTTCTTAATCTGCTTCGGACTCCTTGCGCTCACAGTTCTTCTTTACATCTTCGCTAAATCATTCTGAGTCATCTGCTTTCATGTCATCCAATACTCATTCAATCATCGAAGATATAATTCATTTGTTCATAAATCTGCAAAATCAAAACTCTTTTGTTATTTGCTTTTATTGGAACAAAATTATTTTTTTAAAGTTGTAACGTGTTTCCAAATATCGATTTGAAATTCTTCAGAATGTTCGGTACTTTTGCATACATGAGGGAACTTTCGGAAATTTTGTCAAAAATTTTTTTGCCACCATATATAAAAAAAATTTTTGCGACCATCGTCCAAAAAAAAAAAAAAAGGTCGGCCGTTTTTCAAAATCATAACTTTACAAAAACAGTGTCAACGTTCCTCGAACCTGCGACCCCAGATTGCCATGCAAACGCGTTATCCACACAGCCAGGACGCCCTCTTTCGCCTTTCCCTCTCAATGCATACAGAACACTAACACAGCTGCGCACGCGAGAGGCGCAAGTGTTCGCCCTCTTTTCGACTCAACGCACGCACTCAACGCATTGACCGCGCTAACAAATTATCCCCATAGATGCACTTGGAGCTGGAATTTTTCAGAATTTTTTTTGTTTTCGTACCTTACTAGTCCACAGCTATCATTCGCGACCATTTTGCGAGCTCCCAGCACATTTGTATTCGCATAAATCAATTTCGGAAATTTTTATTTTTTACTACTGATTTTGCGTTTCGGAAATGCGTTTTTTCCGAAATTCAGTTTCGGTAGAAAAAATGGAGATATATGCTCGCATTTTTCTGTAAACCTGATCCATTTTCGATTTTAAATCGTTTGGAATCAATTCGCCACCTCGATTCGATCTCGGTCATATAGTTTTTTATCGTCTTCTGTTGGGCCATTGTAAGAATTTCCGAAATTGAGTTTCGGTAGAAAAAATTGAGATATATGCTCGCATTTTTTTTGCAAACCTGATCCATTTTTCATTTTAAATCGTTTGGAATCAATTCGCCACCTCGATTTGGCCTCAGTTATAGAGTTTTTCATCATATTCTGTCGGGTTACTGTAGCTATTTCCGAAATTCCATTTCGGCGTTCGAAATTGATAAAAATGTTCGCTTTTTTGCAAACCTGATCTATTTTCAATTTTAAATCGTTTGCAATCACTTTGCAACCTTGATTCAGCCTTGGTCATAAAGCTTTTCGTCATCGTTTGTTGGGTTACTGTACATTATATGATGCAGCATTTCAGCGTATGAATTTGATATTTCAGCGTGCATTTGTTCGGGATAATGTTAAATTTTTTATTTCAAATCTTTCTACCTAAGTTGTGACCTCCGTTCCGCCTGCGTTTTACAGATTCACCGTCGGGTTACTATCCATTATTGAAATCTTTATTTCCGACTTTATTTCCGAATTTGAGTTGTCAATTTCTAGCAATACCACTTTTCTGAAAAGTGCGTCATCGAATGTTACAGATTTTGTCATAATGATTGAAAATTCCAAAAAAAAAAATTACCCCTTCGGGGAAAATTTTTTTCGCGACCATATGCTACTCAACAAAAATTCGCGACCACAAATTTCCGAAATGTGTTCATGTATGTACTTTTGATCAAATTGAGAAATAATTGTTTGTTTCGCAGAAGTTTACAGAACCCCTTCGTTTTATGTCATGAAAATTTAGGTGGATTAAAACCTCACACTTAAGAGGCAGGCGCTCAAAACATATGACGCAAATGGAGTGTTTTTGAATGAGAAACTCCATTTCAATTACGCCACAGGCTCCCCAAAAAGGTCATTTAGTGATATAAAAATATCTCGTGATTTGAGTAGCAAGAAAACAAAACAAATTGAGCAAAAGTAACTGAACAAAATAAAAATTATCATTACAACAATAACTGATTGTTTGATTTTTTTGGGAAAAAAACATCAGAGCTCATCTAACGTTGAAAAATATAACCAAAAAAAACTTGAGAATTCTCAGTGTTTAGTATAAAGTTCTAGAAACTACGAAAGGTCTATTCAGTTTTCTAAAACCCAATTTTGTTGATATAATCCGTTGTGTAAAACTACATTTTAAAAATTCCGGAAACCAAAATATGATCGAGACTAGTTCAAAAGTTGACAGTTTACACATACTGATAAGGAATTGAAAGAAGAGTCCTGAAAAAAAAGAAACGCAGATTCTTCAAAGTGTACACAAGCGGCGCCAAGGCATCACTATCATTCGTTCATCGATTGATCTTTTAAATTCTCCTTCTTCTGTTTTTCTTATAAGGACGTATAATATGTTCAATGCAATGCAAAATGGGAATAATCCAAATCTGATGTTAGTTTTAATCGTTGCTATTTTATTTTTAGCTAAAAATCATAAACTTCAGACATGAGATGCAGATAAAAAATTTAGAATTGGAATTGGAACGTTACAAAAATTATATCCACACGCAACAGGACAAATTTGATGAGCAGTTGCAAGCAGAGAGGTCTGAAAATT
This sequence comes from Caenorhabditis nigoni, assembly GCA_027920645.1. Lineage (NCBI taxonomy): Eukaryota > Metazoa > Nematoda > Chromadorea > Rhabditida > Rhabditidae > Caenorhabditis > Caenorhabditis nigoni. Next base: position 28,009,320 of record CP115869.1, on the reverse strand, counting down.
CAAATTTTTGTAGTTTTACTTTTTCTTCAGATGTCAAACTGCTGTATTTATTGAAAATGCTAAAGAGCAAATTGACTTGGAAAAACGGTCAGTTACCATTTTCAATCAAGTTAATATAGGCATTTCAGGAAGAATTGGGAATATTATCAAATGCAATTGAAAATGCAAATTGAAAACGAGAGAAATGCGAGAAATTTGGCGAATTCTGAAGTTTTGTTGAAAATTGAAGAAGAGAATGTAACTTTGAAGAAACAAATAGAGAGAGTGACAATAGATTCTAATAAAGAAAGGTAAGCTTTCAATAATTATAAGGCTTTTTAGCAAACAGTTTGAAAAAAAAATAGTGAGCGGAGTCGATCGATGAAAATAATTTCAGGCATCAAGAAAGAGAAATTTTCAAACAACTTCTAGCAGACGTTATCAACAAGAATGAGACTCTGAAAAAAGAAGTACAAGGGAAGCTGAATGGCATGTAAGATTTCAAACTTTTTAATTGTTAAAGAAAATTCTAACACGCTTTTTTTCAGAAATACTAATAGCAGCATCAACATGGAGAAAATAAAAACACACTTTGAATATTTTATCGATTGCCTTTCAACCAATATTGATGATGCTCAAACAAAATGGAGGAGCTGGTTTGGATAACAACACTAGAAGATACTAAATGATAAGATTTCAATTCTAAAATATTTCGCAAGACTTTTAAATTATTAATTTCTACAATTTTCATAAGCCTATTTGAAATTGAAACGTTGTCGCTATTGTTATAACTTCAAAACTTAATAAAAACTATTTTGAACACTTCGCCAAAAAAATCCTCTTCAGATTAATTTCTTAAGGTTCATGACTTTTTTAATTTGTTTTTTTTCTGAAAAATGAAACAGATCTGTTGCACCAGATTTATTTAAAAATTCGAAAAATATGAAATCGGTTGGTAACAGGGGTGCTAACTATCGGAAGGCGTGCATTTAAAATTGGAGTCTTGCAGACTTGGATAGAAGAACTCGGAAGACAAAAGAAAAGTGGAAAAAAGACATGAAAAGTGGACATGGGAGAACATTGTAACAGGTCAAATTAACACGTGCAAAATGCACTGGTAAATAGGTGTTTAACACCAAAAATGTAACAGACAAATAGAAGGAAAGTGGGTGGGAGTTGAATTAGGCGTCCAAGAAAAAATCATGATAGAGGACGTCTTCGAATGATGGTCTTCTGACTGGGTCGAAAACGAACATAAAGTTCAGTAGGTCGAAAAGTTCAAGGTCCTCTTCTTCTCTCATCAAATTCATCAAAGAATGCGCGGTTTCGTCTCTTTCACGGTTCAAGAAATCCAAATTGACGGAGGAGCGTCTGAAAATAAATGTTTGTAATTTCTAGAAAAAATATATTTGAGAAAAAAATGATAACTTACCCTCCTCTCTGGGATGCGTCAATCATTCCTTGTGGGATGTTGTCATCGAAAAGTGATACTAACTTCACAAAATGTAGCTGTTGTAGCTGTTGTGCGTCAAGACCATGGATCCGCGTGAACAAATCCTTTCCTGTGTATATTTCAGTCATGATGCAGGCCATTGACCATACATCCGACTTCGCGGTGTGCCTGATGCCTGGAAATAAGAATTTGAAATTTTCATTCAGTAGAGCTATTAGAGCTTTCGTAGAGCTATCATAAAACATTCAACTCACCCATCATGATCTCTGGAGCTCGTACGTTTAGGGATTGAACAGTGACGAATGAATGATCCAGGCCATTGATTGGGTGAGGCAGAGTGTTTCCATAATCGATCACTTTCACTAGAAGAGAACTCATTGTGATGACTGGGTGGACAGGATTTTGTTCGACAGCGTATGTTACATCGCTTGTGAAGACAATATTTGCTGTCTTCAAATCTAAATGAAATATTCCAAGGCGCTCCAAGTGGTGCATCGCCATTGCGATCTGGACTCCAATGCTTTTGATGCTGCTCATATCAAAACGAGGCTTAGTCATATGTGTGTATTTGAGGCTTGCTTCTGAAAATTTTAAAAAATCAATAATTGTCAATACACACATAAAACACATTCTCAAAGAACACATTCTATGGTCTTCGTGCAGCGTTTTTTCCCCCAACATACCTGATAAGATGTGCTCAATGGAGGGTCCGCATGCAGGTGTAACAATAACTTCCAACTTGTGAAGAGCTGGTGGGTTTGACAGCAATCCATACTGATGCAAAGACAGTAGATTTCTATGTGGTTCGTTGGAAATCTTGTCATATGCCTGAAATTGGGAATGAATAAAGTCTGGTATTAATCGGGCGATAAAGTCATAGAATTTTGTGAAATTGTTCGAGCTGCAATATTAAATCAAATTCGCAAACGCGCTTCTCCTTGAAAGCATCCAAACATTTGAATTAACAAAAGACACTCACATTTAGCTCAAACACAATCGGATAGGCATCATTTCGCTGCTTGAAAACCTTTGCCGCGAGGTGCAGACCGTTTCGATCTCTTACACGGTATACTGTGCAAAAGTTTCCTTCTCCGAATAAGCCACGAACTTTATCTGAAAAAAAATTTCAAAAAAATTACCCAGGTTAAGTTGTAACACTCACATGTTTGGCCACTGAGAAGCTTTAATTGAACTGGAAGACCCCGCCTATTCACATCCATTGGCTCATAGGCGTATCCAGGCGACGCTTGGCGGTGATGCTCCATGACCATCTGTGAATTATCAAGCTGATCCTCATGCTCAGTTATAGGCTCAATCTCAGCTGCAGGTGATCCACGTCGCTCGTTTTGCTGCAGTGCGATCTGCGAACTGCTCGGTTCAGACTCTCTTGGAGTGATAGATAGTCCACTGGGCTCATTTTGTTCCATAACCATCTGTGACTTTGCCAGCTGAGACTCTCTGTGAGTGATTGCTGATTCGCATGGAATATTCTAAAATGAAACGATTTTTGATCTCTAGCCTGAACTTTTTCCTTCAAAATTCTATCAAAACTCACCTCAATGTTATCACTTGTTGATGGGGTCTCTTGGTTTTTCTCTTGTGAAGTTGCAGAAGAGTTTTGAGACTTCTTTAGGTCTGACGGTGGTGATGGTGGATGAGAGCGTTTCATTATTATGCTTCGACGCCTGCAAATTGAGTATTTTGAAGCAACACTGGAATATATGCGTTTAAGAAATATTGTAAGCGGAGTAGTGAAAAAAAAAGAAAAAAAGAACTCTAATTAGATCAAGAAGAAAAAGAAAGGAAGGAAGAAAATGGAACAGCAGGAAGACTCAAAACCAGAAGAAAACTAAAAACGATTGAGTTACATTACGCACAGATAATTGCAAATAAGTATTGAATGCGACCAAAGAAGGCCAATAGGTCCTACACAGGGCCATGCCCATGATCGACGGACCTCTTGCTCATCGTTAACACAGAGATTCACGGAGGCCGTCCCTATGCAGTGCCTTTGCCCTCTTGTCACCGTGGCAGCGCGCGCGGACTGTGTGTTGCCTGTCTGTGTGTCTATGCCATTCTGCCGGTTCCTTTCGCGGGCCAACTGAGTGTATGCAAACGCGCCCTACCGCTACAAGACAGGGGCCTCATCGCACAACAGAACATCTATGTGACGTGACAAGAATAGTTAGCTATTCTGTTGGCCGCCGCTTAACGGTGTTCATTTTTTACCTCCAGCTGTTTTTTTTCTGCGTTTCAGTTGTATGTTTTCTTCTTGTCTGAAACCTTTGTTTTGCAAACAATTATGGCTTTAAAATTGTCAACTTTCCAGGCGACGTTACATATCAAACGTCCATCTCAACACCGTATCCAGACCAAGCGAAGTCAAAAAACTCCAAAACAATTACAAGAGATTCAAAATCCATATCAGGTCCCTAACTAGAGATTAGACAATGCAGGCAGACGACCAACCGTCCCCGGGATATGTATATGAGCCAGTCAATGTGGATCTAAGATTCCATCCCGCATCACTCGAGCTCCGCAACGGCGAACAATGTGAGTAAACATATTCAAATTGATGGACATCATACCCATTTTCCAGATACCGTTCGTGGATTGTTCGGCCAAGGCGGTTTCAGTGTCGTTTATCGTGTCAGAGACCAAAATGGTCACCAATACGCGGCCAAGGTTCTTGCACAAAGAGCTAATCGCTACTCAAGTCGGCACGAACTAGAGGTGAGCAAAACTGGTTGAATTTGAGCTACAGGGGTTCTAAATGAAAGTTTTCTAAGCAGTTGTACAAAAAAAGCAGCTGAATTCTCTCAGTCAATTTCATCGAGTTCATTCGATGATTGAGGTAAAAAATTCACTCAATCTCATTTTCAGGCGTATCAGAGAATCGCCCAAAACCCACATACAAATCTGTTATCGTTGCATTTGGCCGGAGAGTTGTTGAATCCACCACTAGGTTACACAGATGAAGTCATCATCACCGACGCATGTGGACCGTCGATCAAAGACATCATGATGAGTGAGTTGGATAGTATGAGTGTGATATGAGTCTGATGATAATTCTAAAACAATCTGAAATTTTATTCTTAAATCACATTGCAAGTTTGCTGGGTAATGATTCTATAAACTGTTTTTCCAGGAGCTAGAGGAGAGATCAGTGACGCCCGTCTGCCTTCGTTCTCAATCGATGCTATTAAAAGTATTGGAAGACAAATTGGAGAGGGATTGTTGCATTTGGAGCAACTTAACATTTATCATTTGGACATCAAGGCGGCCAATGTCGCTTTTATGAACACCGTGAAACATGAAGTGGAAGCAAATTTGCCTCAACCAATCATCACAATGAGTGATCTTAGAATCAAGATAATTGATTATGGAAATGCGTTGTCTCACTGGATTCCTGGAATCGCAAGACGCCATAAGGTGGTCCAACCACAAAATTTGCGTGCACCCGAAATTTTCATGGGTAAGTGCAAACTGTAAAACTCCCCAGTTGTGATAATGAAACTTTGATTGTTTCCTAAATACTGATTATACGAATTCTTTCAGGAATTCCCCACAACGAGAAGTCCGACGTGTGGTCCATGGGATGCCTGATGGGCGAGATGTACCTGGGAAGAGTGCTTTTTATTGCGAGATTAGGCGTCACTCAAGTCGAAAGACAACAGTCCCAATTTGAGTTGATGGTGTCGAGAATGAATGCAGCCATCCCAGAGGATATGCTAGAAGTTTCTCGACAAGAAGGGTAAGAGCATTTCTTCTCTAATTTATTCTGAAATGGTTCTAAAAAACGATTGAATTTTGTTTACATCAGATGCAACCTGGAATTCAATTTCCTCAATTATCATGAACGAAACAACCAGGATCTGCTGATGAATTTGATGCGTGAACAAAGCGATTTGCCACTGTTCCAATTTCTGCAATTTGTGCTCATCTTTAATCCTGCCGAGAGACCATCATTTGAGGAAATCCTCACCCACGAGTTTTTGACAAACTTCTAAGCTGGTCTTGCTCTTCAAATCCCATTCTTCATCAATTTTATACTTTTTAATGCATTCTTTCTGATATTTTCTTCTCCCATTACAACTTTTTTTCTGTGTTTAACACATTTCTGTACAAACCCAGTCCATCAAATTTCCCGTGTAACCGAAATACTGGTATTCTTTGTGTTTCCGTCATTTTATTCTCAAAACCTTTAAAAGCACACTTGAAATTTGAAAGCTTCCACACACATTCTAAAATCCATTTATTTGAGTTATCAATGAATTTTTTGCTTTCAAAACGTTCGTTTTGTTTCTTCGATTCATTCAAATTCTCAGATTGAGACAACCAGTTGACATCTCAATTAAACAGTTTTCAAAATAGATCGCAGGCGAATTGAGAAAAGGGATTTTTGATGGAATCGTTCCAAAATGTATATCTGACATCATTTTGTCATTGAATCTTTTTACAAATAGTATTCCAATTTTTATTAGATCTATCACTCTCTGAAATAAAATTTTGCCAAATTTCGTAATTTTCGAATTTTTGCAAAAATTAAAAAGCCACCTGGATACGAACTATAACATTTGCTGACAAATATAAGTTTCATTTTGGCATACTTTCAGGATATGCACCGTTTTAAAAAATTTCCAGCTCTTCGATTTTTTTCATTTTGGAATTTTTTGATTCAAAAAAATGTGATTCCATATCCTCCTCAGATTGCTTTCTCAAGGTTCATGACTTTTCGCCTTGTAATGTTATATGAAAAATGAAACAGATATTTTGTACCAAATTTATCAAAATTCAAAAAGATAAGAAAAATGATTTGGTAACAATGGTGCTAACTATCGGGAGACGTGCATTCAAATTGAGAGTCTTAAAGGCTAGAAAAGATGGACCCAGGAAACATAAGAAAACCACTTGGAGGTTGCATGGGAAGTTAAAAAGTACAGAACCGAACAGTTTGTAACATGCAAATGAAATGATGAGGCGTTGGATGAAGATACAAGGGCAAAAACTCGGTGTCAAGTACGACAGGGACTGGACAGGGTTACGTGGGAGAACAGGTCAAATTAAAACGTACAACATGTACTCTAGGAGTTAAACACCGAAGTTGAACAGGCAAATATAATGAGGAAGCATCGGATGATAAAAAAGAAAAGAAAACTCGAAGTCAAGTGTGAAAGAGGTAACTTAGGCATCGACGAAAAAAGTATGATTGATGACATCTTCGAATGATGGTCTTCTGACTGGGTCGAAAACGAACATAAAGTTCAGTAGGTCAAAAAGTGGAAGATCCTCTTCTTCTCTCATCAAATTCATCAAAGAATGCGCGGTTCCGTCTTTTTCGCGGTTCACGAAATCCAAATTGACAGAGGAGCGTCTGGAAATAAATGCTTATATTTTTGAGAAAAATTCGATAACTTACCCTCCTCTCTGGGATGCGTCAATCATTTCTTGTGAGATGGTGCTATCGACAAGTGAGAACAGCTTCACAAAATGTAGTTGTTGTAGCTGTTGTGCGTCAAGACCTTGGATCCACGTGAACAAATCCTTTCCTGTGTAGATTTCAGTCATGATGCAGGCCATTGACCATACATCCGACTTCGCGGTGTGCCTGATGCCTGGAAATAAAAAATTTGAAAGTCTCATTCAGTAGAGCTATTAGAGCTTTCGTAGAGCTATCATAAAACATTCAACTCACCCATCATGATCTCTGGAGCTCGTACATTTAGGGATTGAACAAGAGCGAATGGCTGTTCCAGGCCAGGGTTTGAGTGAGGCAGAGTGTTTCCATAATCGATTACTTTCACTTGAAGAGAACTCATTGTGATGACTGGGTGGACAGGATTTTGTTCAACTTCGTATGTAACATCGCTCGTGAAAACGATATTTGCTGTTTTCAAATCTAAATGAAATAATTCAAGGCGCTCCAAGTGGTGCATCGCCATTCCGATCTGTATTCCAATGTCTTTGATGCTTCTCATATCAAAACGAGGCTGAGTCATATGTGTGTATTTGAGGCTTGCTTCTGAAAATTAAAAAAAATTAATAATTGTCAATACACACATAAAACACATTCTCAAAGAACACATTCTATGATCTTTGTGCAGCGTTTTTCCCCAACATACCTGATAAGATGTGATCGATATGTGAGTATTTGAGGCTTGCTTCTGAAAAATTTAAAAATAATCAATGATTGCCAATACACACATAAAACACATTTCCGGAAAACAAAATGTGAATATGTTGAAGTATTCGGGAAATTTTCGGTTTCTTCAGCTTACCTGATAAGATGTGCTCGATGGAAGGTCCGCAGGCAGGCGTAATCAGAACTTCCGATTTGTGTAGAGCTGGTGGGCTTGTCAAAATTCCAATATAATGCAACGACAGCAAGTTGTCATGTGGGTGGGTGGAGATTTTTTGGAAAGCCTGAAATTCAACATGAATAATGTCTGGGATTAATCAAGCTCTAGAGCTCTAGAATTTCATGAGGACTTTTGAGCTGCAGTAACAACAAAAAAGATTCCTAATGTGAAACTCAAGTCGAAAGCATCTAACGCATTAGTTTAAAACTCTTACATTCAGCTCAAACTCCACTGGGTACGCATCGTCACGCTGCTTGAGAACCTTTGCCGCGAGATGCAGACCGTTTTTATCTCTAACACGGTATACTGTGCAAAAGCTTCCTTCTCCGAATAAGCCACGAACTTTATCTGAAAAAATTTTATTCATTATTTAGATTAAGCTGTAACACTCACATGTTTGGCCACTGAGAAGCTTTAATTGAACTGGAACAGACCGCCTATTCACATCCAATGGCTCGTAGGCGTATCCTGGAGACGCTTTCCGGTGGTGCTCCGTGACCATCTGTGAATTGTCAAGCTGAATCTCATTCTCCGTTACAGGCTCATCTTTAGCTTCAGATGATCCACGTGGCTCGTTTTTCTGCAGTACGATCTGCGAACTGCTCGGTTCAGACTCTCTTGGAGTGATACAGTGCGTTGCAAAATTATACGGCCACTCATGTTTGTGGTCATAACTTTTGAACCGTTAGCGTTATCAATCTAATTATTTGAAAATCAAATTTGGGATCACAAATTACATCTAGTGGCCAATTTTCGTGATGAAAACTTAAAAACTACCCGAGTTATCTGAAAAAATCTGAAAATATGCCATTTGCAACCGTTGCAAAATTATACGGCCACTCCACAGATCGGGTAGATCATGACCTCCAGGGAAGACGGAGGGGTCCGATTTTGATTATGTATCATTAATAGCACTGTAAAAAACTGTTTTCATTATGTATGCTCTTTTTTCTGTCACCTTGACATTATGCCTGTGGTCGTTTGCTGATTGATGCTCAAAAAGCTTCAATCGGGGCGTTTAGATAAGCTGGAAGGATCGGAAAAGCCAATTCAAAGTTACTAAACTATTCACACTGTTCATTTATATAATTCGTCTTGATTTGGAAGCCAGAAAACCAGCGAAAAACGACTGGATCAGTTCCAATCTTGAACTCAACGGATCCATTATTGTCCCTCCGAACGCTTCGAAGCCGAATCTTGATATGATACGGTAGTTGAACCTTGGTGTCTGCATGTGAAAAGTTTGGACAGTTCGTGAAGATGATAAAAAAAATCAGAAGAACAGTCGTGCGCCCTGGTCCGAGGCTTTCTGACGGTCACAAAGTACGTCGTCTCGACATCTCCCGAGAGAATATGGGAACTGACTGGAAGATGACGTAAAAGCTCGAAATCCTTTTCCAAAATCATCTTTTTCTGACTCTTTATCATCAGAGAAAACAATTTGAGACTGGTATGCGTTTTTTTACCTTTTCAGAGTCGGTTCCCATATTCTCTCGGGAGATGTCGAGACGACGTACTTTGTGACCGTCAGAAAGCCTCGGACCAGGGCGCACGACTGTTCTTCTGATTTTTTTTATCATCTTCACGAACTGTCCAAACTTTTTACATGCAGACACCAAGATTCTACGACCGTACCATATCAAGACGCGGCTCCGAAGCGTTCGGAGGGACAATAATGGATCCGTTGAGTTCAAGATTGGAACTGATCCAGTCGTTTTTCGCTGGTTTTCTGGCTTCCAAATCAAGACGAATTATATAAATGAACAGTGTGAATAGTTTAGTAACTTTGAATTGGCTTTTCCGATCCTTCCAGCTTATCTAAACGCCCCGATTGAAGCTTTTTGAGCATCAATCAGCAAACGACCACAGGCATAATGCCAAGGTGACAGAAAAAAGAGCATACATAATGAAAACAGTTTTTTACAGTGCTATTAATGATACATAATCAAAATCGGACCCCTCCGTCTTCCCTGGAGGTCATGATCTACCCGATCTGTGGAGTGGCCGTATAATTTTGCAACGGTTGCAAATGGCATATTTTCAGATTTTTTCAGATAACTCGGGTAGTTTTTAAGTTTTCATCACGATAATTGGCCACTAGATGTAATTTGTGATCCCAAATTTGATTTTCAAATAATTAGATTGATAACGCTAACGGTTCAAAAGTTATGACCCAAAACATGAGTGGCCGTATAATTTTGCAACGCACTGTAGATAGTCCACGGGGCTCATTGTGTTCCATAACCATCTGTGACTTTGCCAGCTGAGACTCTCTGTGAGTGATTGCTGATTCGCATGGGCTATTCTAAAATGAAACAATTTTTAATCTTTAGCAGGAACTTTTTCATCCAAAATTCTATCAAAACTCACCTCAATATTATCACTTGTTGATGGGTTCTCTTGGTTTTTCTCATGTGAAGTTGCAGAAGAGTTTTGAGACTTCTTTAGGTCTGATGGTGGTGATGGTGGATGAGAGCGTTTCATTATTATCTCACAACGCCTGCAAATCAAATTGTTTAAGCATCATTGGAATATATTTGTTCAAGAAATACGGTAAGCATAGTGGTGAAAAAAAGAAAAAAAGAACTTTAATTAGAGCAAGAAGAAAAAGAAAGCAAGAGCCTGGAACATCAGGGAGAAGACCCGAGACCAGAAGAAAACTAAAAAAGATTGGGCTACATTACGCACAGATAATTGCAAATAAGTATTGAATGCGACCAAGGAAGGCCAATAGGTCCTACACAGGGTCATGCCCATGATCGACGGACCTCTTGCCCATTGTTAACACAGAGATACACGGGGCCGTTCCTATACAGTGCCGTTGCCCTCTTGCCACAGTGGCAGCGCGCGCGGACTCTCTGTGTGTTGCCTTTCTGTGTGTCTATGCCATTCTGCCGGTCCCTTTCGCGGGCCATCTGTGTGTATGCAAACGCGCCCTACCGTTACAACACAGGGGCCTCATCGCATAACAAAACATTTGTGTGACGTGGAAAGAATAGTTCGCTATTCTGTCGGCCGCCGCTTAATGGTTTTCAATTTTTACCGTCAGTGGTTTTTTCTGCGCTTCTGCTGTATTTTTCTTATTACTTGAGACCGTTACTTTGTGTACTAATTTGGATTACAAGTTATCAATTTTGCAGGCGACGTAGCACAAAAACGTTCCCCTCAACGCTGCATCCTGACCAAGCGAAGTCAAAAAACTCCAGAACAACTACAAGAGATTCAAAATCCATATCAGATCCCTAACTAGAGATTAGACAATGCAGGCAGACGACCAACAGTCCCCGGGATATGACTATCAGCCATTAGGCGTGGATCTAGAAGAGCATCCCGCATCACTCGAGCTCCGCAACGGCGAACAATGTGAGTAAATAGATGTAAATTGGTTAGCACCACATACCATTTTCCAGATACCGTTCGTGGATTGTTTGGCCAAGGCGGTTTCAGCACCGTATACCGCGTCAGAGATCGGAATGGTCAACAGTATGCAGCCAAAGTGATCATGCAGAGAGATCGCCGTTATCCAAGTCATCACGAGATAGAGGTGAGAAAAACTCATCAAATTTGAGTTGTAGGTGTTCCCAATGAAAGTCTTACAAATCATGAAGAAGTTGATTACCCCTCAAGATATATGAAAACTCATCTTGTTGTTGCTCTTTCTAACTTTTCCAACTGTCGTTATAGGCAACTTGTTTCAGTCTTCAAGATTATTTGGATTCCGGTCAAACAAACTCACCCAGTTTCATTTTCAGACATACCAGAGAATTGCTCAAACCCCTCACATAAATTTGGTGATGTTGCATACGGCCGGAGAGCTGACAAACCCACCGCCAGGTTTTACAAATGAAGTCTTCATCACCGAAGCATGTGGACCATCGATCAAAGATATGATGCTCAGTGAGTTAGATTTTATTAGTACCATATGATGCAGGAGAAAGTTTGAAAAAAAATCTGGAATCATATTTCAAAAATATATTGAGTGTTTAGCAGAGTGATAAACTGTTTTCTTCTCAGGGGTTCAAAGAGAAATTGAAGATGTTCAACTGCCTAAGTTCTCGATCGACGCTATCAAACGTATTGGTAGACAAATTGGAGAGGCTTTGCTCCACTTGGAAAAGCTGAAAATTTATCATTTGGACATCAAGGCTGCCAACGTTACTTTCTCGAGCACCGTTAAACATGAAGTGGTCCCAAATTTTATTCAACCAATCATCACAATGAGTGATCTTCGAATCAAAATCATCGATTATGGAAACTCCTTGCCTCACTCGATTCCTGGAATCCCAAGACGCCATAAGATGGTCCAACCACAAAACTTGCGTGCGCCAGAAGTTTTCTTAGGTAAGATAAGAATGTAAATTGTGCCGAACATCTATGAAACAGTTTTATCAGTTTTTTAAATATGTTTTATATCAATTTTTCAGGAATTCCCCACAACGAGAAGTCGGACGTGTGGTCTTTGGGATGCCTGATCGGAGAGATGTACCTTGGAAGAGGAGTGCTTTTTATTGCGAGATTAGGAGCCACTCAGGCCGAAAGACAACAATCGCAATTTGAGTTGATGGTGGCTAGAATGGATGCAATCATTCCAAGAGATATGATAGAGATGTCAAGACGTGGAAGGTAAGAACATATTTTCATTCATTTTTTATGTTTGTAAACAACTTCGAATTTTGTTTACAGAAGATGCACCCTGGATCTCAACTTCCTCGATAACCGTCAAGAAGTGGACAGCCAGGATTTTCTGTTGAATTTGATGCGTGAAGAGAGCGACTACCCATTGTTCCAATTTCTGCAATTCGCTCTCATCTTCAATCCTGCCGAGAGACCATCATTTGATGAAGTCCTCAATCACGAGTTTCTTACAAACTTCTAAGCTGGTCTTGCTCTTCAAATCCGTTATTTGATCAGTTTTGTTCTCTTTTATGCATTTCACCTGTTTTTCTTTACATGTTACAACTTTTTCTGTGTTTAACACATTTTCATACAAACCCAGTCCACCCAATTCCCGTGTCACCGATATACTGGTATCTTTGTGTTTCCGACATTTCATTATCGAAACCTTTAAAAGCACACTTGACATTTGAAAGCATCCACACACATTTTCAAATCCATTTAATAGAGTTATCAATAAATGTTTTGCTTTCAAAGAAGTTTTGTTTTGTTTCTTCGATCCATTCAAATTTGATGTTTTGACAGCTTCGATGATGACGTCAACTTTGATTTTTTGTGACGTTCGGAGAAGCATGACTTGATGACATTTTGTACAGCTCTCACAGTGTTCCATTCTGCCGCAATATGTTTTTTGATCGTCACCGATTGTTTCTTAACTCTCAATTTGTCAGCTGATAGATTGTGATAAGAAGCTCAGCTAAAACTACACAAAATTTCACTTTCAGTCCATTAAAGATAAACATGTTCTGAACGGCAACGGCACTGTAAACGATCCTTTTGCGGTTATTTAGTTGTTCGTGTTTTTGGAGTAAATGGAACCAATAAATGACAAGGGTGAGGAATCAGAGCCGAGAAATTTGTTTGTTATCATAATTGTCTTTGAACTTTTCGCAATTAACTTTGTTTATTTTTTCAAATTTATTACATTATTCATACGAAGAGAAATGAAACCTCTGATACGTGAAGAATATCAATCGGTGCATTGTACTTTTGTACGTTTGACCCTCATTTCCAAATCGTTTCAAAAGCTTATGTTCTATCAAAAAAGCGAGCCGTAATTTCCGACTAGGATAACAAGCTGAGCATTGTGAGACACCACTCCCCCTTTGAAGTTACTCCTTATAGGAAAAAAAAACCAATTATTGGCTTTAAAACTGCGTTTAGGAGTCAGAATGCATTTCAAAACTTTTTTGGCACCGAATCAATGAGATGAAACCGAAGCTTTGAAAGCATCAAATTCATTTATGAGTCAAAAAGTAAATATTAAAAAGTTTCAGGATGCTTCAAAATCAGTGTGTGCTTTTAGAGTAGTGCTTTTAGAGTATGGAATGATCCTAATAAAAATTCAAGAAAACAAAAGTATGGGATCAGGAAGAAAAGACACTTGCTTAAGTGACAAAAGGGATCCAGTATACTGGGTATTAGAACAAGAGCGCTAAACACCCGGAACTTTAGTGACAGGGAATTGGGTATACCGGAATTTCAAAAAAAAGTGTTGCACACAAAAAATTGGAAAGGGTAACAAGAAACCAGGAAACAACGTCTGGGGCTACAAAAAACGCTACGAAAAACGGTACGAAAAACAATTTCAGAGTTATCAGTGGGATGAGAAACGTTGCCAATGGAACAAGAATTTGTAATGTGTATAATAAGAAGGAAGCAAAGTGGGAAATATAAAAGAGATTTCGATTTAAAGGCCTTCGAAAAACTCATGTCGAACGACGTCCTCAAATGATGGTCTCTTATTGGGATCGATGATGAGCATGAATTTAAGCAACTGGTACAGAGGAATATCCGCTGCTTCTCTCATGATGTTCATCAACTGATCCCTATCATTTGGTGGGCGCTGGTTCAGGAAACGGTAGTCGAGCTGACAATGTCTAAAAAACAATCGTAAACTCTATTTACCCGTTTCAAAGAGAAAAAAAAAATAAAAATTAACTCACCCTCCTTTCTGGGACGCTTGAATCATTTCCATCGGAACTTCGTGATTCAGTCTGGAGGCAGTGAGCTCAAACTGGCTCTGATTCATCTCTTGCTCGGTAGTGCCACTCGTCGAGTAGAAAATGAGTTGTCCGGAAAACATTTCAGCGATCAGGCAACCCAACGACCACACATCCGACTTTTCATTATAAGGGAGACCTGAAAATAAAAAAACAGTTATTGAAAATGCGAAATCAATTTGCTGCCATTTGAGATTGAGGCAATAGTAAAAAGGAATTAAAAGCATAAACTCACCCATAAAGACTTCTGGCGAACGTAAGGCGAGAGGTTGCACTCTTCGCCACTTTTTCTTCTCCCGTGGCTCCCAATGACTCGCCGAATTTCCAAAATCAATGACTTTGACGCCAATGTCTCCCATTTTAATAGTTGGCTGAATATCGTCGTTCTCGAGTGTGTATTGGATGTTAGGTTTTGCGAAGACAACATTTCCAGCTTTCAAATCTAGATGAAAGATTTTGAGTGTCTCCAGGTGGGACATCGCCTTCGCAATCTGGCTTGCAATGTGCCTGATGTTTTCCATGCAAAACGAAGGATAAAATGTCCTATTGGTATCCTGCCTGGCTCCTGAAATAAGCATTCATTCAAAAATTGACATTTCCAGCTGCGGCAAATGTAGTTTCACGAAATGAAATTTTTCATTCCGAAAATCCTTCCCGCTCAACTTACTTTTCATGACGTTCCGGAGCGACGGTCCACAGCCTTCGGTGACGATGATTTCTCCATTGAAACCTGGCAGTGGATCCGTCAACATGCCATTCACTAGAAACGAAACCAGGTTTGGGTGCGGATTGTGGAGTACCTTCTCGTGTGCCTGAAAAAAAGTTCGTTTTATTTATTTTATAATCTAATTATTTTCTTTCCATTTGAATATTATTTCTGCTCAAAACTGCAATGGAAATGTTTTTTTTTCTTAATGACTGATTCAAAACAATCTCCTCTGCCTTCTAGCTCAGAAAATCAATTTGACCAGCAAAACTCTGATTAGGCCGATATGTGATTTGACAAGTTTCTCTTACCAGCAACTCGTGATATGTTGGGTATTCCGGAATTCTCTCAGCAATCAATTTGGCGGCGTACTGTATACCATCTTGATCTCTGACCCTGAAGACGGTGCAGAAACCGCCTGTTCCGAACACTCCGCGAACCGAAACTGAAAACGTTAAACTACATATTACAACTTATCAAAAATTGTGAACTTACATTCTTCGCCAGTAATAAGCTCGAGAACCTTGGGGAGCTGACTTTTTACAATATTCGGATCCTCATATGCATATCCTGGAGACAGCTTCAATTCTTGCGTCGAGATCAGCGACTCTACGGGCATAGAAGGACTCGAAGTGGTTGCTGCATTAGCTGGACTCTCCTGAAATTCATTATTTTCGAACTTTCAATTGCTCGTTTTATACGAAGTTTCTGCAAAACTTACTGGAGCGTTATCATTGGATGATGGATTCTCTGGATTCTTATTTGAAGTCGTTGCCATTCTCTCATCGTGGTGAACACTTTCATCTGAAGTTTCTTGGGAACTCCGAATCTTCTTAGTGTCCTCTGGGGACTTCGGCGATCGAACACGCTTCATGTCTGCGACTCACCTGAAAGTTGAATTTATCAAACCCCACTGAAGACAGTCTCGGGTAAATCTAAGTACGAAGAAAGGTGAAAAACCCATCGATTTTTACCGGGAATCTGAGTGAAGACAGCTAATCAAGCATTTGCAGCTTTCATGTATTTTTCCAAAACTCACTTTTTCTCTATATTATTTTGATAGGTATCCAACGTGGAACTTGTATCTCTTGGAATTTTGATGAGTTTTGAGACGTCTGTAGGTCTGATTGTGGTGCACGGTTTGAAGTTTGTCGTAGGACCTCGCCTGAAATATGGATAATTTGTGTACATATAGACTTAAAAAGATTAACGGTTTTATACAACACGAAAACAACATTTCAAACGCAGAAAAGTACAACCAAAAAGAAACTGTTGAGAGGCGGCCGACTAAACGGCACCCTCGAATTGTTATTGTGCACATGGAACAGTAGCGCGCGTTTGCATAGTCACCCTTGCCACGTCACACAAATCGTCCCCAATTAGAGGGAAGAGGTCAAACGACACTGTGCGGGGATGGCCCCACGTAACGATGAGGGGCCGAAAAACAACTACAACGCAGTCAGCACACTGTGTCAAAACATTGTTATTGAATGCAACCGGATCAAACTAGCTAGGAGAACGACAGATGACCCCGCCATAACACAGTGGGGCCCCATAGTTAGACGGGGGACCCCGCCACACTGTATGCCTCCTCCTTGCGCGGGCTGTCTGTGTGTTTGACTGTGTGGCTGCGCCCTTCCGTCGGTTGCCTCGCGGTGTTCCATTGATAAGTTTCTCTTTTTTCGTAGTTCATATCTCCCTTTTTATGTTTGTACACGTTGCAATTATCAACGATTGTTTCTTAAAAATGTAATTTTCAGGCGACTTGTAAAACGCGAGCCTCAACACCAACAATACATATCAACAAGTACACCACAAGAGATATAACTCAGAGAATCAAGAGCAGAAATAACGATACAATCATGGTGAGTGTTAGGAATATTTTGAAGTCAAAATGTCTTACAAGACTGAACTTCTTGGGTCATGAAAATGGCTAGACATAACATTTTTAAACGGCATTCAAGAAACGCAAAATTGCAAGATTGAAAGTCCGTAAATAGGCTATGAATCCCGTTTTTTTTGTGCTGTCTCAGCCCAGTTCATTGATCTCAACAAATCGAATGAAAAAATAACACAAATATTCGTTACAGCAGAGACCATTGGTAGCACCTAAGAGGAATACCTTGCCATATGCCGATAGCTTGGAAGCAGCGATGCAGCAAGGTGGTCAACAGTCGCCAGGATATGACTATGAGCCAGTGGATCTGGATAAGAAAGCGCATCCCGCCGTTCTGAAGCTACGTACCCTAGAAGAATGTGAGTTAACAACTTTCCACTAATTGAAACCCTTTTATTCAATTTTTCAGATAAAGTTCGTGGAGTGTTCGGCGTTGGTGGATTTTGTGTTGTCTACCGTATCCGTGATCAAAATGGTCAGCAGTTAGCTGCAAAAGTGATTTCGACAAGACCATACACCACTCAACGTGAGATGAAAGTAAGACAATTTCTTCCTGAAACAGTGCTCACGTAATACAAATTTCTTACAGGCGCTCCGTAAAATCAGAGAGAATCCACACAATAACTTATTGTTACTGCATTCAGTTGGTATATTGAAGAATCCACCACCTGGATATACAGACGAAGTGATTATCATAGAAGCATGCGGACCGTCTATCAATGAAATTATGAAAAGTGAGTTGGGTGCAATGGCTTTGACATGATCTTCAGAAGGATCCGAAAGGATTCTGAAACTGTATATCAACAGTAATCTCTTTATAAACTTTGTTTTTTCAGAGGCTAGAAGAGAAACTGGTAACACCAAATTGTGTTCATTCTCTATGGACAATATCAAACGTATTGGAAAGCAGATTGGAGATGCCATGCTCCACTTGGAGAAACTAAACCTTTATCACTTGGATCTTAAGACTTCCAATGTCGCCTTTACGAGTACCTTCAAGTATGAATTGGATCTGAATTTGACCCGTCCCACCATCACAATGAGTGACTTCGGCATTAAAGTCATTGATTATGGACATTCGTTGACTCACTCTGAACCTGGTAACCCGGAACCAGTCAAGTTGGTTCAACCGCAACAGATGCGTGCTCCAGAGGTCTTTATGGGTGAGTAGTTCATTTTAGTTCGATTGAAACAGTTTTTACAAAGCTTCCCGGATCTTCTAAAAAGATGCTCTTCATTTTCAGGTCTTCCCTACAATAAAAAGTCGGATGTCTGGTCCTTTGCATGTCTGATCTGCGAATTGTACATCGGAGGAGTGCCTTTCAACTCCAGAGAAGGCGTCACTCCAGTTGAATTGCAACAATCACAATTTGAGTTGATGTTGGCTAGAATGAATGCATCCATTCCAATTGAAATGCTTGAAGAGTCTAAGCAAGGAGGGTAAGAAGTTTTCTCTTCATTAATGTTTCGAATTGCCCGATTGCAAACATTCACATATTCTTGAAATTTCGATTCCAGAAAGTGCCACCTCAATTTCGACTTTCTCGACGATCGCAAGGAAGCCAACAATCGGTATTACTTGATGAAATTCATGCGTGATGACACGGATCTTCCATTATTCGAATTTCTGAAATTCACTCTCATCTTTGATCCGTCCAAGAGACCATCATTCGAGGAAGTCCTCAATCATCCGTTTCTCACCGATTTCTAGGATAATGCCACTGGCTAATTTTCATTTTTTTTTTTCATGCAATTTTACCTATTTTTGTTACCCGTTACAAATTCATTGTGTCCAACACATTTTTTCAAACCCAGTTCACCGAACTCCCGTGTCACTTTGTGATCCAGTGTTTTCTTTGAGATCTTATTATGATCATCCTCATTCACACGACAATTTTTAAGCATCCCAACACTTTTATTTGAAATGCACTTACTTGAATAATAAACTAATTTGATGCTTTCACATCTTTAGTCTTGTTTCATTGATTCTCCGGCAATGAAGGTCCAAAAGGTGTTCTGACCCCGAAACGTGATTTCGATGTCAATAGTAAACGTTCTTCCTATTGAAGTGAAAATTAAAACTTGCAGCGACAATGTATCAGGAATTTTCGGCGAAACTTGATAGAATAATCTGTCAGAAAAGTATTCATCACACGAATTGTTATCAGCGCTGTATATTTTTGTCGTTGGTATCGGCGAAGTCTTCTTCCGGGCTAGAGCAGTTATGATCCGCAAAGAACACAAAATTCAATTGTTTTTTCATAAATGCTCTGTTCGCTTAACTACCGTACTAATTTTCAATTAGGCTTGAAAGAATGGACACTTATTTTCAAGCTATTCTTTGGAATAAAAGAAGAAAATGAAATCAGAACTGTGAAGTCATCACATTTATTAAAAGCTCAAAAAATGTGGCATATAATAATGATGGTGGGATGCTTCAACTCAGAAACACATGCTTTAGGTCGACCCGTCACACTGAGACCTTGAGAATTTTGGTTGACGGACTTGCAGAAAATTTTGTGTGACATGAGAAAGGTAACAGAACTTTCGTTACAAAATAAATTGGACACCGTAGAATTTGTAAAAGTGAATAAAAACAGGACATTTCTAGAAAGACTGTGAGATTAAATGGTGTGATCACAAAGAAAACAAGTATTCTAGTGACAAAGGAAAAATTAGACTGCGTATTGAGAAGAAAAAGTGTTGAACACTACAAAACTCAGTGGTATGAAAATGTTTCAGTGAACTTGGGAATCTGTTAGACACATGGAAATTCTCAACAGGGGAATTGTTTAAAAAAGTGAAGAACAACGAATAATGAACAACTAGGAACATGCAGAAAAGACGAGAACTTTTGGGAATTGATGGTATAAGATGAGAGATGAGGTTAAATGTAAACGTCTCTGAAGAACTTGTAATAGAGAACGTCGTTGAATGATGACCTTCTGGAAGGATCCCAACGGAGCATAAACTCCAGCAGTTCGTAGAGGTGCTTGTCCTCGTCCTTGCGAATGATATACAACAAGTGATCCCTTTTATTTGGTCTGCGCGGAGTGTAGAAGTCGTAGTTTAACGTGCAGTGTCTGAAACCCATTGGCAAGGTTTATTTACACGTTTCAAAGAACATGAAAAATTTTCTCACCCTCCTCTTTGAGACTCCTCAATCATTTTCATTGGTAAGAGTTCATGCAATCGGTTGAATGTGCACTCAAATTGACTCTGAATCTTCTCTTGTTCAGTTGTGCCACTTGTAGAGTAGAAAAGGAATTTTCCAGTGAAAATTTGACCAATCAGGCAGCCCATCGACCAGACATCGGACTTTTCGTTATATGGAAGTCCTGAAAACAAATTACATTTTTTTGAAACAGCAAAAGCATTGTATAGAAATCTGAGTTTTAATTGTCAGGGTTTGAGAAAATGGTAAAAATTGATACAAAAGCATGGACTCACCCATAAATACTTCTGGGGACCGGAAGGGAGTAGGCTGGACTAATCGATATTCTTTTTTCTCTCCGGGCTCCTCATGGCTCTTCGAGCATCCAAAGTCAATAACTTTGACCCGAATATCATTTATTTTAATGGTTGGCGGGGTGAAGCTCAGATCAAGTGTGTAGTTGCTGTAGGGATTGGCAAACAATACATGTCCCGCTTGGATATCCAGATGATAAATTTTAAGCCTTTCCAAATGGGCCATCGCTCTTCCGATTTGATAACCGATTTTACGAGTGTCTTCCAAACAGAAAGAAGGTTGACGAGTATCATTGGTAGCCTGTCTTGCTCCTGAAATTATCATTATACAAGAATTATCACTCAAAGCTACGGTACGTAGTTCCCCAAAATACGATCGTTCTCATTCGAGGGCTCATTTCAAATCATTTCTCTGAACTTACTTCTCATAACGTTCCTTATCGACGGTCCGCATTCTTCGGTGATGTAGATTTCTCCTGAGAAACCCGGATGTGGATCAATCAACAGTCCAGCCAAATGCAAGAACAGTAAATTTGTGTGCGGGACGATGGCAATTTTTTGGAGAGCCTGAAAATAAATATAATTTGTTTCTCCTCATAACAATTTTTTTCAATCGATACTATCTGTTTAAGAAGAAACTATGTACTATCTGCTTGAGAAGACACTGAGCTTATTGTTCACATTACTGGAATGATCAAAATGATTTCAAAAATTTGAGCGATTTATGTAGATTTTTTCCGTATTAATTCACAGTTCCTGCTATCCCAGAAAGTCTCTTTGACCAGCCAATATATTGATTAACAGTTGATTATGAGGTGAAATCATTGGGAATACTCTGATAAGGCCATTTTGAAATTCTAATAATAAGTTTCACTTACCAATAGTTCGTAAAATGTGGGGATTGCTGGATCTCTCTGTTCGAACAATTTTGCCGCGTATTTGATACCACTTTGGCTTTCAACGCTGCACACTGTACTGACAAGGCCTTCTTTGAAAAGTCCTCGATAAACAACTGAAAATTCTAGACTTCATATTTTGACCAACTGAATGTTGTGAACTTACACTCTTCGCCACTTTTAAGTTTCAGAACATATGGGAAGCCCCTGTTCTCAGTATACTCCGGCTCATTACCATTTTCAGGCAATAACTGGTTTACTTGAGGCATTGTGGTCGAAGATTGTATCGGAAGAGAAGGATTTCCAGCGCTGACTGCATTTGATGATGACTGCTGAAATGAATCGTTTTGAAACGTCCTAGGAATCAATTTAATCAAGACTTTCTTAAAACTTACTTGAGTGTTATTGCTCATTGATGAGCTCTCTGGAACTGCATTTGATCCCGTGGCATTCGAGTCATTATAATGTCTGATCCTCTCGGGTGAAGTTTCTTGTGTACTTCTCACTTTTTTCTTGTCCTCTTTGGAAGATTGCGAACTTCCTCGCATCATGATTTCGAATCAGCTGAAAGTTTACTTCATTGAAAATCATCGAATACATTTTAGTCCTAATATGGTGCGCAGAAGAGCAAAAAAACACCAACTGAACAAAAAGCTGGTTAAAGGTGGGGGGACAGGAGATGTTTCGTAGGATTTTTGTAGCCAGGGTATGCTTTCTACGGCGAAGGTGTACAACGCTCAATGCCACTCTGCGTACAGCGGTCGTCCACGCCGTTATGTATGCATTCGGGAGCCGGCTGCTTCTTTGCCCGCGTGGCTCAGTCGGTAGCGGCGCCGCACCTTCAATCCTCGCCTCCACAAGTTCACCTCCCCGAGGGGCACATTTAAACGGAACTTTCGGGAACATTAGTTTTTTCATGTCTCCTCACCTTTAACGCAAAGTTTTCAAACATTACGAATTTTTAGCTTTTGAAGTTTCCCCAACACTCACCTCGACTACTCGTGTCTGTTCTCTAGCTGTTGATCCGTCGTGGAAATTTTTCTCTTGTAATTTCTATGAGTTTTGAGACTTCTTGTGGTCTGATGAAAATGAAGCTTGTTGGGTCAAGTCGCCTGCAAAATTGATATTTTATAAACAAGCATAGTATGCCAAAAAAACTGTTTGAGGCAATGAGAAAAACTACAATTCAAACACGTAAAAGTATAATACGCACAAAAAACAATGTTGAGAGGCGGCCGACAGAATGGCGAACTACAAATTGTTATTGTGCTCCTAGGAAAGAAAAGAGTGCGTTGGCATAGTCATCCTTGCCATGTCACACAGAAGGCCTGTGTTAAGAGGTCACTCAAACGACACTGTGCAGAAACGGCCCCACGTAATAATGAGGGGAAAAAACAACTACAACATAGCCAGCACGTTGTGTTTCAGGAAAGATTGATTGCAACCGGATCAAACGGGCTAGGAGAACGAGAGATGACCCCGCCATAACACAGAGGGACCTCATCGTTAGACGAGGGACACCTCCACACTGTGTGCCTCCTCTTTGCGCGGGCCGTCTGTGTGTTTGTTGCTATGCCATTCTGTCGGTCGCCTTGCAGTTGCATTAAGTCGTTTTTCCTTTTCCGGCCTTTGCATTTCTCTTTGTTACATGTTTGAAACCGCTTAAATTATCATCTATTGTCTTTATAAATTTTATAATTTTCAGGCGACGTCACAAAAGTCAAGCTTCAAAAACAAAGATTTACTAGAGAATATATCAATCAGAGAATCAAGAGCTACAACTACAACAATATCATGGTGAGTTATACTCCGAAATCAAATTCACAAACTAAACTGTGCTTTTTTGAGTCATGAAACTCAAGAGAACTTATGGAAACAAAAAACAAAAATATTCCTTTCAGCAGAGACCACTGGTTCCACCAGCTAAGAAAAATGCCACATTGTTGTATGCTGATAGCTTGGAAGCAGCGATGCAAAAAGACGGACAACAGTCCCCTGGATACGAGTATGAGCCAGTTGGCCTGGATAAAAAAGTGCATCCCGCTGTTCTGAAGCTATGGACCGGTGAAGAATGTGGGTGAACAACTTTTTACTGCTTGAAACATTTCTAATAAATTTATTTTCAGATAAAGTTCGTGGAGTGTTCGGCTTAGGTGGATTTTCTATTGCCTACCGTGTCCGTGATCAAAATGGTCAGCTATACGCGGCGAAAGTGATTTCTCAGAGACCATACTCTACTCATTGCGAATTGAATGTAAGAGATATTTAGCTGTTTTGGGTACCATTTATAAAAAACTATTTACAGACACTCCGTAAAATCAAGGAAAACTCACATCCCAACCTGTTATTGTTGCATTCAGTTGGCCGTTTGACGAATCCACCCCCAGGTTATACAAATGAAGTAATTATCACAGAAGCGTGTGGACCATCTATCAAGGAAATCATGCTCAGTGAGTTGGGTTGGATTCGATCTATGGGAATCTGGAAAGAATCTGAAACCTCATTTTAACAATAATTCGTCTATAAACTGATTTTTGCAGAGGCTAGAAGAGAAACTGGTAACACCGCACCATGTTCGTTCTCGATGGATAACATCAAACGTATTGGTAGAAAAGTTGGAGAGGCGATGCTTCATTTGGAGAAACTGAACCTTTATCACTTGGATCTCAAGACTTCCAATGTTGTCTTTACCAGCAACGTCAAGTATGAATTGGATCTGAACTTGACTCAAACAATCATCACAATGAGTGATTTTGACATTAAAGTCATTGATTATGGCACTTCTTTGACTCACTCAAAACCTGGTCACCCGAAACCAGTCATGCTGGTCCAGCCGCGAAATATGCGTGCCCCAGAAGTGTTCATGAGTGAGTAGTTCAGTTCTTTCTCGACCTTAATATTCTTCATTTTCAGGTCTTCCTCACAATGAAAAATCGGATGTCTGGTCCATGGGATGCCTCATGGCTGAACTTTATACTGGAAAACTGCTTTTCTGTTCGAATAATATTGTCCCCGACTCTCAGAAAGAGCAGTCACATTTTGAGACCATGATTTCCATAATGAATACATCCGTCCCAATTGAAATGGTCAAAGATCCAATTGAAATGGTCAAAGAATTCCCGTGTCACCGATATACTGGTATCTTTGTGTTTCCGACATTTCATTATCGAAACCTTTAAATGCACACTTGACATTTGAAAGCATCCACACACATTTTCAAATCCATTTAATAGAGTTATCAATAAATTTTTTGCTTTCAAAAGATTTTTGTTTTTTTGGTTCTTTGATACTTTCAAATTTGATACTTGTTAGCTTTGTCTTCTCAGTTGCTGACGGTCACTGCAATTTTTTGTGACGTTCCGAGAAGCAAGATTTGATTCCATTTACAGCAGCTCTGACAGGGTTCCATCCTGCCGCAAGATGTTTTTTGATCGTCACCGATTGTTTCTTAACTCTCGATTTGTCAGCTGATAGATTGTGATAAGAAGCTCAGCTAAAACTACACAAAATTTCACTTTCAATCCATTAAAGACAAACATGTTCTGAACGGCAACGGCACTGTAAACGATCCTTTTGCGTTTATTTAGTTGTTCGTGTTGTTCGTATTTTTGGAGTAAATGAAACCAATAAATGACAAGGGTGAGGCATCAGAGCCGAGAAATTTGTTTGTTATCATAATTGTCTTTGAACTTTTCGCGATTAACTTTGTTTTTTTTTCAAATTTATTCCATTATTCATACGAAGAGAAATGAAACCTCTGATACGTGAAGAATTTCAATCGGTGCATCGTGCTTTTGTACGTCTCACCCTTGTTTTCAACTCGATTCAAAAGCGTATGTTATATCGAAAAACCAGCCGTAATTCCCAACTATAATAACAAGCTGAGCATTTTGAGACAGCACCACTTCCCCTTTGAAGTTACTCCTTGTAGGAAAAAAAAACCAATTATTGGCTTTAAAACTGCGTTTAGAAGACAGAATGCATTTCAAAACTTTTTTGGCACCGAATCAATGAAATGAAACCGAAGCTTTGTAAGCATCAAATTCGTTTATAAATCAAAAGTGAATATTGGAAAGTGTCAGGATGCTTAAAAATCAGAGTGTGCTATTAAAGTACGTTGGAACGATCCTAATAAATTTTCAAGAAAACAAAAGTATTAAATCAGGAAGAAAAGACACTTGCTTAAGTGACAGAAGGGATCCAGTATACTGGGTATCAGAACAAAAGCGCAAAACACCCGGAATTTCAGTGACAAGGAATTGAGTATGCTGGAATTTCAGAAAAGCGTGTTGCACACAAAAAATTGGAACGGCTAACAAGAAACCAGGAAAAAAAATTATGAAAAACGCTAGAAAATGTGGTACATACATAACGTTATAATGGATAACTAGTAGCCAGAAAACAACTATTGCTGGATAATGAAGAAAAATGACTTTAGATGCCCTCGAAGAACCAATGTTGAACAACGTCCTCGAATGATGGTCTCTCATTGGGATCGATGATGAGCATAAATTTCAGCAACTTGTACAGAGGAATGTCGGCTTCTTCTCTCATGATATTCATCAACTGGTCCCTGTCGTTTGGCGGGCGCTCATTCAGGAAATTGTAGTCCAGCTCACAGTGTCTGAAATCCAATGGTAAACTCTGTTCACACGTTTTAAAGAGCAACAAATAATAATTAACACACCCTCCTCTCTGGGACGCTTGAATCATATCCATCGGAACAGCGTGATTCAGTCTGGACGCAGTGAGCTCAAATTGACTTTGGTTTTTCTCTTGCTCGGTATTGCCATTTGTGGAGTAGAAGATGAACTGTCCAACGAACATTTCTGCGATGAGACATCCCAACGACCACACATCCGACTTTTCATTATAGAGAAGACCTGAAGATAAAGGTCATTTATTGAGGGTGCGAAATCAATTCAATACGAATTTGGGATTCGACTGTCACAGTTCGAGCTAATAGTAGAAATGAATCAAAAGCAAGAACCTACCCATCATCACTTCTGGCGACCGTAAGGCAGGAGGTTGCACTCTGCGCCACTTCTTATTCTCCCAATGCTCCCAGTGGCTCGCTGAGCATCCAAAATCGATAACCTTGATACCAATGTCTCCCATTTGAATAGTTGGCTGGATATCGTCGTGTTCGATTGTGTATCGGATGTCAGGTTTCACGAACACTACGTTTCCAGCTTTCAAGTCAAGGTGGAAGATTTTGAGTGTCTCCAGGTGGGCCATCGCCTTCGCAATCTGGCTTCCAATACGTTTAATGTTATCAGTGCAGAAAGAAGGGTAGTAGGCCCTATTAGTGTCCAATCTGGCTCCTGAAATAATCTTTTGTTTGAAGTTGTCATTTCAAGCTTGGAAATTTTTCGACAAAATACGATTATTTTCATTCGGAAATCCATCTCACTTATTCTGCTTAACTCACTTCTCATAACATTCCTCAAAGACGGTCCAAGTCCTTCGGTGACGATGATTTCGCCATTGAAACCAGGGAGTGAATCCGTCAACATTCCATTCACAACGAACGAAATTAAGTTTGTGTGTGGGCTCTTGATTATTTTCTCATGAGCCTGAAAATAAATATAGTTCGTTTTATCTCGTACGCGAATTCTGCTTTTTCAACCAGAACATTCTATATGATGAAAACAGACAAATTTTCATCTGAATGGAATTACTCACAAACGAATTGAGTCATTCATAATTATCGGTTTTTGTATGTATTGCAAATTTCCTTCTCGCTGTGAACTCCAGCTAGAAGGGGGATTCCGATTCGACAAATTGTTCTTACCAGCAGCTCGTAATACGTAGGATATTCCGGAATTCGCTCAGCAATCAATTTCGCTGCACATTGAGTACCATTTTCATCTTTCACCCTGAATACGGTGCAGGAGCCACCTTTGCCGAATACTCCGCGTACAACGACTGAAAATGTGAAACCATATATTTTGATAAATTGAACGCTGTGAACTTACATTTCTCGCCCGTAACAAGCTCAAGAACATTGGGAAGGTTAGCCTTGTCAACATTCGGAGGCTCGTAAGCATATCCAGGAGACTGATTTATTTGTTGCTTTGTGGTCAGCGACTCTACGGGCATAGAAGGACTCGAAGTAGTTGCTGCATTAGCTGGACTCTCCTGAAATTCATTATTTTCGAACTATCCATTACTCGTTCTATACGAAGTTTCTGCAAAACTTACTGGAGCGTTATCACTGGATGATGGATTCTCTGGATTCTTATTTGAAGTCGTTGCCATTCTCTCATCGTGGTGAACACTTTCATCTGAAGTTTCTTGGGAACTCCGGATCTTCTTATAGTCCGCTGGGGAATTCGGCGATCGAGCACGTTTCATGTCTGCGACTCACCTGAAAGTTGAATTCATTAAACCCCATTGAAGACAGTATCGGTTAAATCTAAGTACGAAGAAAGGTGAAAAACCCCTCGATTTTTACCGGGAATCTGAGTGAAGACAGCTAATCAAGCATTTGCAGCTTTCATGTATTTTTCCAAAACTCACTTTTTCTCTATATTATTTTGATAGGTATCCAACGTGGAACTTGTATCTCTTGGAATTTTGATGAGTTTTGAGACGTCTGTAGGTCTGATTGTGGTGCACGGTTTGAAGTTTGTCGTAGGACCTCGCCTGAAATATGGATAATTTGTGTACATATAGACTTAAAAAGATTGCGAAGTAACTGTTTTAAACAACACGAAAACAACATTTCAAACGCAGAAAAGTACAACGCGCGCCAAAAAGGAACTGTTGAGAGGCGGCCGACTGAACGGCACCCTCGAATTGTTATTGTGCACATGGAACAGTAGCGCGCGTTTGCATAGTCACCCTTGCCACGTCACACAAATCGTCCCCAATTAGAGGGAAGAGGTCAAACGACACTGTGCGGGGATGGCCCCACGTAACGATGAGGGGCCGAAAAACAACTACAACGTAATCAGCACACTGCGTCAAAACATTGTTATTGCGTGCAACCGGATCAAACTAGCTAGGAGAACGACGGATGACCCCGCCATAACACAGTGGGGCCCCATAGTTAGACGGGGGACCCCGCCACACTGTATGCCTCCTCCTTGCGCGGGCCGTCTGTGTGTCAGACTGTGTGGCTGCGCCCTTCCGTTGGTTGCCTCGCAGTGTTCCATTGATAAGTTTTTCTTTTTTCCGGAGTTCTTATTCCTCTTTTTTATGTTTGTACACACTGCAATTATCAGCGATTGTTTCATAAAAATGTAATTTTCAGGCGACTTGTAAAACACAAGCCTCAACTCCAGCAATTCATATCAATTAGGGATACAATACGTACACCAGAAGAGATATAAGTCAGAGAATCAAGAGCAGAATTAGCGGTACAATCATGGTGAGTTTTAGGAATATTTCGAAATCAACTGAACTTTTTGGGTTATGAACATGGCTGGGCATGACATTTTTTACAGAATTCGTGAAAAGCAAAGTTGATAGATTGAACATCGGTAAATAGGCCATGAATCCCGTTTTTCATATGCTGTCTCAGCCCAATTCATTGATCTCAACAAACCAAATGAAAAAAAAAACACAAATATTCGTTTCAGCAGAGACCATTGGTAGCACCTAAGAGGAATACCTTGCCATATGCCGATAGCTTGGAAGCAGCGATGCAGCAAGGCGGTCAAGAGTCGCCAGGATATGACTATGAGCCAGTGGATTTAGATAAGAAAGCGCATCCCGCTGTTCTGAAGCTTCGCACCCTTGAAGAATGTGAGTTAACAACTTTCAACTAATTGAAACCATTTTATTCAATTTTTCAGATAAAGTACGTGGTGTGTTCGGCCTAGGTGGATTCGGTGTTGTTTACCGTATCCGTGATCAAAACGGACAACAGTTAGCTGCAAAAGTGATTTCGACAAGACCATACACTACTCAACGCGAGATGAAAGTAAGACTTTTTTTTCTGAAACAATGCTCACGTAATACAAATTTCTTACAGGCGCTCCGTAAAATCAGAGAGAATCCACACAATAACTTATTGTTACTGCATTCAGTTGGTATATTGAAGAATCCACCACCTGGATATACAGACGAAGTGATTATCATAGAAGCATGCGGACCGTCTATCAACGAAGTTATGAAAAGTTAGTTGGGTGCAATGGCTTTGACATGATCTTCAGAAGGATCCGAAAGGATTCTGAAACTGTATATCAACAGTAATCTCTTTATAAAGTTTATTTTTTCAGAGGCTAGAAGAGAAACTGGTAACACCAAATTGTGTTCATTCTCCATGGACAATATCAAACGTATTGGAAAGCAGATTGGAGATGCCATGCTCCATTTGGAAAAACTCGAGATTTTCCATTTGGACCTCAAGACTTCCAATGTCGCATTTACAAGTAACTTCAAGTATGAATTGGATTTGAATTTGACCCGGCCGACCATCACAATGAGTGACTTCGGCATTAAAGTCATTGATTATGGACATTCGTTGACTCACTCTGAACCTGGTAGCCTGGAACAAGTCAAGTTGGTTCAACCGCAAAACATGCGTGCTCCAGAGGTCTTTATGGGTGAGTAGTTCATTTTAGTTCGATTCAGTTTTAAAGAGCTTCCCGGATCTTCTAAAGAAATTCTCTTCATTTTCAGGCCTTCCCTACAACAAAAAGTCGGATGTCTGGTCCTTTGCATGTCTGATCTGCGAATTGTACATCGGAGGAGTGCCTTTCAACTCCAGAGGAGGCGTCACTCCAGTTGAATTGCAACAATCACAATTTGAATTGATGATCTCCAGAATGAATGCATCCATTCCAATTGAAATGCTTGAAGAGTCTAAGCAAGGAGGGTAAGAAGTTTTCTCTTCATTAATGTTTTGAATTGCTCAATTGCAAACATACATATATTCTTGAAATGTTGTTTTCAGAAAATGCAACCTCAATTTCGACTTCCTCGACGATCGCAAGGAAGCCGACAACCGGTATTATTTGATGAAATTTTTGCGGGAAGACACGGATCTTCCATTGTTCGAGTTCCTGAAATTCGCTCTCATCTTTGATCCGTCCAAAAGACCATCATTCGAGGAAGTCCTCAATCATCCATTTCTTACCAATTTCTGAGATGATGCCACTGGCTAATTGTCGTTTTTGCATGCAATGTTTTTTCATGCAATTTTACCTATTTTTGTTACCCGTTACAAATTCATTGTGTCCAACACATTTTTAAATCAAACCCCGTATACCAAATTCCCGTGTCACGTTGTGATCCCGTTTTTTCTGTGAGATCTTATTTTGATCATTCCTATTCATTTTAAAAGCACACCACAATTTTTAAGCATCCCAACACTTTTATTTGAAATTCCCTTACTTGAATAATAAACGAAATTGATGCTTTCAAAGCTCTAGTTTTGTTTCATTGATTCTCTGGCGATGAAGGTCCAAAAGGTGTTCGGACCCCGAAACGTGATTCTGATGTCAATAGTAAACCTTCTCCCTATAGAAGTAAAAATTAAAACTTGCAGCGACAATGTATCAGGAATTTTCGGCGAAACTTGATAGAATAATCTGTCAGAAAAGTATTCATCACACGAATTGTTATCAGCGCTGTATATTTTTGACACTGGTATCGGCGAAGTCCTCATCCAGGCTAGGGCAGTTATGATCCGCAAAGAACACAAAATTCAATTGTTTTTTCATAAATGCTCTGTTCGCTTAACTACCGTACTAATTTTCAATTAGGCTTGAAAAAATGGACACTTATTTTCAAGCTATTCTTTGGAATAAAAGAAGAAAATGAAATCAGAACTGTGAAGTCATCACATTTATTAAAAGCTCAAAAAATGTGGCATATAATAATGATGGTGGGATGCTTCAACTCAGAAACACATGCTTTAGGTCGACCCGTCACACTGAGACCTTGAGAATTTTGGTTGACGGACTTGCAGAAAATTTTGTGTGACATGAGAAAGGTAACAGAACTTTCGTTACAATATAAATTGGACACCGTAGAATTTGTAAAAGTGAATAAAAACAGGACATTTCTAGAAAGACTGTGAGATTAAATGGTGTGATCACAAAGAAAACAAGTATTCTAGTGACAAAGGAAAAATTAGACTGCGTATTGAGAAGAAAAAGTGTTGAACACTACAAAACTCAGTGGTATGAAAATGTTTCAGTGAACTCGGGAATCTGTTAGACACATTAAAATTCTCAACGGGGGAATTATTGAAAAAGTAAAGAACAACGAATGGTGAATAACTAGGAACATGCAGAAAAGACGAGAACTTTTGGGAATTGATGGTATAAGATGAGAGATGAGGTTAAATGTAAACGTCTCTGAAGAACTTGTAATAGAGGACGTCGTTGAATGATGGCCTTCTGGAAGGATCCCAACGGAGCATAAACTCCAGCAGTTCGTAGATGTGCTTGTCCTCGTCCTTGCGAATGATATACAACAAGTGATCCCTTTTATTTGGTCTGCGCGGAGTGTAGAAGTCGTAGTTTAACGTGCAGTGTCTGAAACCCATTGGCAAGGTTTATTTACACGTTTCAAAGAACATGAAAAATTTTCTCACCCTCCTCGTTGAGACTCCTCAATCATTTTCATTGGTAAGAGTTCATGCAATCGGTTGAATGTGCACTCAAATTGACTCTGAATCTTCTCTTGTTCAGTTGTGCCACTTGTAGAGTAGAAAAGGAATTTTCCAGTGAAAATTTGACCAATCAGGCAGCCCATCGACCATACATCGGACTTTTCGTTATATGGAAGTCCTGAAAACAAATTACATTTTTTTGAAACAGCAAAAGCATTGTATAGAAATCTGAGTTTTATTAGGTTGTTCCGAAAGTCTTATACATTTTTTGAGCACGAATTTTATCCATTCTTGCCGATCGATTTTCGTTTTCTTTTTTTTGTTTTAACAATCTTTAACTCATTTTCAATAGAAATTGCCAGTCTGTTTCAAAAAATCTCGGTCCATGGCCGAGAGCCTCGCCAACAAAACACGTGCAGTTCGGGGTTGCCTTCTTTTTGAGTTTGTCAAAGGAGAATCCGCTTCCACTGCTCATCGATCTATATGCTCCGTAATTGGTGACAAGTCACTTGAGTGTCTTGTAACGCGTCCTTGGTTCAATCGTTTTCGGAACGGCGAATATTCGCTCCAAGAGAAACCTCATTTTAATCACTTATTTTCAAGTATCGACGCCGATATCCAGAAAGCGCTGGAAGC
Source organism: Caenorhabditis nigoni (assembly GCA_027920645.1). Lineage (NCBI taxonomy): Eukaryota > Metazoa > Nematoda > Chromadorea > Rhabditida > Rhabditidae > Caenorhabditis > Caenorhabditis nigoni. Next base: position 27,976,679 of record CP115869.1, on the reverse strand, counting down.
TGAGCCGAGACTCACTGTTCGTAAAGTTTCATCTACTCTCGGGCTACCTACTATGACAGCATTTCATCATCCTCAAAGTCCAGACACAGAGAAAAATATGTTCAAGTGGTGCTACACCATTTCAAGGATTCCCAGGTTAAAACTAGTTGTGACTTGTGTTGGTCTTTGCCCTCTCGTACGCGAACCTTTGATGGGATCCATTATCTTGTGTCAGGAAACAATAAAGAGTGACTGTAGGTTCCAGAAAACAGAAAGTGTCAGTGGGCCAAGCTTTGCCAAATTCCAGAAATCAATCACAAAGGAGAAATTTGTCGAAAAAGGGAGATGTTGAGCATTTGGTGGGATCTCTATGGTGTGGTCTATGGAGAAGTTCTATCCATTGTGCGATCGTAACTACGGACATATACTGTCTCTAACTGCAATAGATATTTCATGCGTATCCTGCTCTGCGCCCAGAAGCGAGCACATTTGTTCTGCGTCGCGGTAATGCGCACCTGCACACGACTTTGGCCACTCGCCAAAAAATACAGGGTCTAGGTATCAAAATACTTGAACGCCCATCATATACTCCGGACCTCGCTCTAACAGAATTGTATTTGTTCCACTCGCTTTAGAATGGTCAACAGGGTAAACACTTCGATGGAAGATCGGACCCAAAATCGTATATGGATGCCTTCTTCGCGCAACAGCCACCCGCGTTCCAGGTGGACCATGATAAGCAATATATTACTTGCCAAAATATTCCGAACGTTGAATAAAGTTTTGTTGAAAAAATGCGAAAAAATGTATAAGACTTTCGGAACAACCTAATAATTGTCAGGGTTTGAGAAAATGGTAAAAATTGATACAAAAGCATGAACTCACCCATAAATACTTCTGGGGACCGGAAGGGAGTAGGCTGGACTAATCGATATTCTTTTTTCTCTCCGGGCTCCTCATGGCTCTTCGAGCATCCAAAGTCAATAACTTTGACCCGAATATCATTTATTTTAATGGTTGGCGGGGTGAAGCTCAGATCAAGTGTGTAGTTGCTGTAGGGATTGGCAAACAATACATGTCCCGCTTGGATATCCAGATGATAAATTTTAAGCCTTTCCAAATGGGCCATCGCTCTTCCGATTTGATAACCGATTTTACGAGTGTCTTCCAAACAGAAAGAAGGTTGACGAGTATCATTGGTAGCCTGTCTTGCTCCTGAAATTATCATTATACAAGAATTATCACTCAAAGCTACGGTACGTAGTTCCCCAAAATACGATCGTTCTCATTCGAGGGCTCATTTCAAATCATTTCTCTGAACTTACTTCTCATAACGTTCCTTATCGACGGTCCGCATTCTTCGGTGATGTAGATTTCTCCTGAGAAACCCGGATGTGGATCAATCAACAGTCCAGCCAAATGCAAGAACAGTAAATTTGTGTGCGGGACGATGGCAATTTTTTGGAGAGCCTGAAAATAAATATAATTTGTTTCTCCTCATAACAATTTTTTTCAATCGATACTATCTGTTTAAGAAGAAACTATGTACTATCTGCTTGAGAAGACACTGAGCTTATTGTTCACATTACTGGAATGATCAAAATGATTTCAAAAATTTGAGCGATTTATGTAGATTTTTTCCGTATTAATTCACAGTTCCTGCTATCCCAGAAAGTCTCTTTGACCAGCCAATATATTGATTAACAGTTGATTATGAGGTGAAATCATTGGGAATACTCTGATAAGGCCATTTTGAAATTCTAATAATAAGTTTCACTTACCAATAGTTCGTAAAATGTGGGGATTGCTGGATCTCTCTGTTCGAACAATTTTGCCGCGTATTTGATACCACTTTGGCTTTCAACGCTGCACACGGTACTGACAAGGCCTTCTTTGAAAAGTCCTCGATAAACAACTGAAAATTCTAGACTTCATATTTTGACCAACTGAATGTTGTGAACTTACACTCTTTGCCACTTTTAAGTTTCAGAACATATGGGAAGCCCCTGTTTTCAGTATACTCCGGCTCATTACCATTTCCAGGTAATAACTGGTTTGCTTGAGGCATTGTGGTCGGAGATTGTATCGGAAGAGAAGGATTTCCAGCGCTGACTGCATTTGATGATGACTGCTGAAATGAATCGTTTTGAAACGTCCTAGGAATCAATTTAATCAAGACTTTCTTAAAACTTACTTGAGTGTTATTCCTCATTGATGAGCTCTCTGGAATTGCATTTGATCCCGTGGCATTCGAGTCATTATAATGTCTGATCCTCTCGGGTGAAGTTTCTTGTGTACTTCTCACTTTTTTCTTGTCCTCTTTGGAAGATTGCGAACTTCCTCGCATCATGATTTCGAATCAGCTGAAAGTTTACTTCATTGAAAATCATCGAATACATTTTAGTCCTAATATGGTGCGCAGAAGAGCAAAAAAACACCAACTGAACAAAAAGCTGGTTAAAGGTGGGGGGACAGGAGATGTTTCGTAGGATTTTTGTAGCCAGGGTATGCTTTCTACGGCGAAGGTGTACAACGCTCAATGCCACTCTGCGTACAGCGGTCGTCCACGCCGTTATGTATGCATTCGGGAGCCGGCTGCTTCTTTGCCCGCGTGGCTCAGTCGGTAGCGGCGCCGCACCTTCAATCCTCGCCTCCACAAGTTCACCTCCCCGAGGGGCACATTTGAACGGAATTTTCGGGAACATTAGTTTTTTCATGCCTCCCCACCTTTAACGCAAAGTTTTCAAACATTACGAATTTTTAGCTTTTGAAGTTTCCCCAACACTCACCTCGACTACTCGTGTCTGTTCTCTAGCTGTTGATCCGTCGTGGAAATTTTTCTCTTGAATTTTCTATGAGTTTTGAGACTTCTTGTGGTCTGATGAAAATGAGGCTTGTTGGGTCAAGTCGCCTGCAAAATTGATATTTTATAAACAAGCATAGTATGCCAAGAAAACTGTTTAAGGCAATGAGAAAAACTACAATTCAAACACGTAAAAGTATAATACGCACAAAAAAAAACAATGTTGAGAGGCGGCCGACAGAATGGCGAACTACAAATTGTTATTGTGCTCTTAGGAAAGAAAAGAGTGCGTTGGCATAGTCATCCTTGCCACGGCACACAGAATGCCCGCGTTAAAAGGTCACTCAAACGACACTGTGCAGAGACGGCCCCACGTAATAATGAGGGGCAAAAAAAAACAACTACAACGTAGCCAGCACGTTGTGTTTAAGGAAAGATTGATTGCAACCGGATCAAACGGGCTAGAAGGACGAGAGATGCCCCCGCCATAACACAGAGGGGCCTCATCGTTAGACGAGGGACACCTCCACACTGTGTGCCTCCTCTTTGCGCGGGCCGTCTGTGTGTTTGTTTCTATGCCATTCTGTCGGTCGCCTTGCAGTGTTGCATTAAGTCGTTTTCCCTTTTCCGGCCTTCGCATTTCTCATTGTTACATGTTTGAAACCGCTTAAATTTCCTCCAATTGTCTTTATAAGTCTTATTATTTTCAGGCGACGTCAGGAAACGAGCGCCAACACTAAATTTACCCCAGAGAACATCTAAATCAAAGAACCAAGAGCAAAAATTGTGATATAATCATGGTAAGCGTTGGGGAAATTTAAAAATCTGAACTTATCATCAAAGATAAACTTTATGAGTCATGAACCTTAATAAATCTTATAAAAAAAACATGAATATTCGTTTCAGCAGAGACCACTGGTTCCACCAGCTAAGAAAAATTCTACATTGTTGTATGCTGATAGCTTGGAAGCAGCGATGCAAAAAGACGGTCAACAGTCTTCTGGATACGAGTATGAGCCAGTTGGCCTGGATAAAAAAGTGCATCCCGCTGTTCTGAAGCTATGGACCGGTGAAGAATGTGAGTGAACACATCTAACTTTTCGAAATACTTATAATAAATTTATTTTCAGATAAAGTTCGTGGAGTATTCGGCCTCGGTGGATTTTCTGTTGCTTACCGCGTCCGTGATCAAAATGGTCAGCTATACGCGGCAAAAGTGATTTCTCAGAGACCATACTCTACTTATTGCGAATTGAATGTAAGAGAATTTCAGCTGTTCCGGGTACCCGAATCAAGTAATAAAAATTATTTACAGACACTCCGCAAAATCAAGGAGCACTCACATCCCAACTTGTTATTGTTGCATTCAGTTGGCCGTTTGACGAATCCACCGCCAGGTTATACAAATGAAGTTATCATCACAGAAGCTTGTGGACCATCTATCAAGGAAATCATGCTTAGTGAGTTGGGTTGAATTCGATCTTGGGGAGAATCTGGAAAGAATCAAAAATCTCATTTTAACAATAATCCTCTTTTTTTGTTTGCAGAGGCTAGAAGAGAAACTGGTAATACCGCACCATGTTCGTTCTCTATGGATAACATCAAACGTATTGGTAGAAAAATTGGAGAAGCGATGCTTCATTTGGAGAAACTAAAAATTTATCACTTGGATCTCAAAATTTCTAATGTTGTCTTCACCAGCAACGTCAAGTATGAATTGGATATGAATTTGACTCAAACAATCATCACAATGAGTAATTTCGATATCAAAGTCATTGATTATGGAAGCTCAATGACTCACTCAAAACCTGGTAACCCGAAACCAGTCATACTGGTCCAACCGCGAAACATGCGTGCCCCAGAAGTGTTCATGAGTGAGTACTATCGAGAAGTTTTCTCAAACTTTCAAACATATAATCCCTATTTTCAGGCCTTCCTCACAATGAAAAGTCGGATGTCTGGTCCATGGGGTGCCTCATGGCTGAACTTTACACTGGAAAACTGCTTTTCTGTTCGAATATTATGGTTCCCGACTCTGAGAAAGAGCAGGTACATTTTGAGACCATGATTTCCATAATGAATGCATCCATTCCAATTGAGATGATCAAAGAATCAAAGCAAAGAGGGTGAGAAATTATTTTTTTTACTTCAATTTCAAAGTTTTTCTATTATTTCCATCTTAATCGGTTGTTTTCAGAGAATGCACCCTGAACTTCAACTTCCTCAATGATCGCAAAGAAGCTAACAACCAGAATTCTTTAATGAGTTTGATGCGCAAAGACAACGACTCGCCATTGTTCGATCTTCTGAAGTTCATGCTAGTTTTTGATCCTTCCAATAGACCATCATTCGAGGAAGTTCTTAACCACGAGTTTTTCGAAGGCGTTTAAGTTCAATTATTGCATGATTCCCACTTCTTTTACTTCTTTCTCATTATACCCATGACACATTCTTGTTCCAGTGACAATGTTTCTTATCCCACTGATAACACTCGAATTGTTTTACGTGTTTTCATTTTTCCCTTTCAAATTCTCAAAAGTATGAGTCATTTTTAAAAACACGTGTTTTTCTGTAAATACCTTGACACCCCATTTATGGTCCACTTTTCTGAAGTATAAATTTGATGCTTTCCAATTTTTGGTTCCAGAAAAAGCTACAAAAATTCTAAAACTCTAAAACTAAAACTAATAGTCTGATTTTTGTGCTGTTTTAAAAATACGGTTGGAGAATGAGTTCAGGTTTTTTCAAAGCCATTGAAAGGGATTACGGTAGCTGAACGAAATATGTAGTAATAAGAAAACAATTCTTAATTTTATTTGCAAGGAAAGTGTTATTCGAAAAAATTCAGATGAATATCGAAAAAAAATGACTTCGGAGTTTTACAAATTTTGTTCACGTGTAAAAATCTATTCGGTTGGTTTGTTAGCAGTGCCGATTTCAAAATACCTTTCGAAACTTTTTTCAATAAATAATCAATGAAACAGACCTAGATTTTTAAAAGCATCAAAAATTCATTTATAATTGAAAACATGACTTTAAAAAAGATTGTGTGGATGCTTCAAAATTCACGTGTGCATTTAAAGAAGGTAGAAATGATCCTAATAAGATTTCAAAAAAAAAATGACAGAACCACAAAGAGAACAAGTAATTGAGCGCCACGGGGAATTCCGTAAAATCGGTTTGATATGAAAGTGTGTTGGACACGATGAAATTGTAGCGGAAAACAAGAAAAATAACTATGCATGAAAAAAAAGTGGAAATTGACCAGCAACAGCATCTTAGAAGTTGGTGAGAAACTCGTGTTTGATGACTTCCTCGAAGGATGGTCGGTCTGCGGGATTGAAAATGAGGATGAACTTTAGAAATTCGAACATTGCAAGATCCGTGTTTTCACGTAGCAAATTCATCAATGAATCCTGGTTGCTGTTGTTTTCTTCGCGGTTCTCGAGGAAGCTCAGATTAAGGTTACATCTTCTGTAAGCAGATAAAAGCAAAAGTTAAGAAAAATTTAGAAAAATAAATGTTCTCACCTTCCTTGTCTCGACAAATCTATCAGTTCCCTTGGAATAGTCGCATCCATTCTGGAAACCATGAACTCGAATTGCGATTGTTGTTTCTGTGTCTCAGTTGTGCCAAGTTTGAAAATAAATATCGGTTCTCCGATGTACATTTCGCCCATCAGGCATCCCATGGACCACACGTCAGACTTCTCGTCGTAAGGAATTCCTGAAAATTGAAATACACAGAATTTACAAAGTGATACAGTCCGAGCTTACCCATGAAAACTTCTGGCGCACGCAAGTTTTGTTGTTGGACAATCATAGGATGTCTTGGGATTCCAGGTTTCGAGTGAAAAAACGAGCTTCCATAATCGATGATTTTAATTTGAAGATCACTCATTGTGATGATCGGGTGGGTCAGATTTGGATCCACTTCATATCGGACGTCTGTCGTAAAAACCACATTGTTAGTTTTGATGTCCAAATGATAAATTTTCAGCTTTTCCAAATGGAATAAAGCCTCTCCAATTTGTCTACCAATCTGTTTGATGTCGTTTATAGAGAACGAAGGCGATCTGGCGTCACCAATATCTCCTCTAGCTCCTGAAAAAATTATGGATATATTTACGAGAAGGAGAGACTTACTCATCATTCCAAAGACGTGTAGGTAATTTGGCAATGTAGGTAATTTGGCATCACCAATATCTGCTCTAGCTCCTGAAAAAAACAGTTTATAATAAAGTTCTCAAGAAGGTGAAACTCACTCATCATAATATCTTTGATAGACGGACCACATGCTTCGGTGATGAGAATTTCATCTGCATAACCTGGCGGTGGATTTATCAACTGTCCAGCCAAGTGCAACGATAACAGATTAATATGTGGATTTTGGGCGATTCTCTCGTAAGCCTGAAAATGGAATTGAATTGATTCATTTGACCGGAATCACTAAATATTCTTGATGGAATTCCCCGAAGAAAATCAGTTTTATTCACTCACCTGCCGTTCCCTATCGCTCGAATAATTATAAGATCTTCGTAAAAACATTTTTGCAGCATACTGGCGACCGTTTTCATCTCTGACGCGGTACACATCACCGAAACCGCCCGTGCCAAACAATCCACGAACAGTATCTGAAAAATTAGCATCATGCCAATCAATTCAAATTTGATCACTCACATTCTTTGCCATTGTGAAGCTGAAGTGAGGCGTATCCAGGGGATTTGTATCCAGGGGACAACTCGTCGTTTTGCTCCATTTTTCTCTAGCTAATGATGCGATATGAATATCCTATCTCTTGTAATATTTGTAATGAGTTTTTTGACGTCTTTTGGTCAGGTAGTAAAGTTGAGGTGGAAGCTTTTTGTGTTACGTTACCTGTAAGTTGTATAATTTATAAATCGGAATATGTACAATGTATGCGAAAAACTGTTTTAGAAAAAAACTACAACTCAAACGCAGAGAAATACCGTAGGCGCAAGGAAAAACAACCGTTGAGCGGCGGCCGAGTGAACGGCATACTCGAATTGTTATTGTGCTTCTGGGAAAGAGGAGAGTGCGTTCGCATTGTCGTCCTCGCCACGTCACACAAATCGTCCCCAAATAGAGGAATGAGATCGGACGACACTGTGCGGAGACGGCCCCACGTAACGATGAGGCCCAATGCGATTTTGTGTTTGAATCCCAAAAAATTGCTCGAAATTCGCGGTGGAAGAGTTTCCCGAATTTTCTAGGCCAGGGGCCGTCGTGGCCGTTGTCGATTTACGGAGGCGCTTTTCTTCTATTTTTCCCCCTATTTTCTCGATTTTCAATGATTTTTGACCGTTTTTCGTAATTTTTTTTTGCAGAATTTCGCCGGAAGTTATCAAGTTTTGGATTAACAGTGATTATTGTCTTAATTTCGGTTCCTAGACTCATTTTTCGGATTTACAGATCTGTCACAGCAATTTGGTTTTTTTTCTCGCGAAATCACATTTCGCTCGTTTCCACAAAATTTTGAAACATACAGAACTAAACAAAATCTAACAGAGAACACATTAGGAATAGAGTATTTTTTGTTCCATATTTCAAAAATTTAAACTAGGTAGTTCTCATTTTCAGATCTAACCTTGGAAAAATTTGCAGGAATTGTCGCTTTCTCAGCCCCCTCACTTTCTGTTTTAGAAACTTCCTGCTTTAGAAACCACCGAACATATGTACGGCTTGCGGTGGATGAGGTAAACTCGGTACAGTGGTCGAGTGGTGAGCGTACGTGAACGGGAAGATGCAGTCGCGGGTTCGAGCCCGACTAGGTTCAAATTTTTTGTAATTGTGAACTTGACCACTAATCTCACTTTGGATCCGTTTTTAGTGATTTTATAGATTCATATTTCCAAAGAAAAATAATAAATCCGAGAATTTTTAGAAAATTTGAAAGTTATCATCTGTTGTCATATGTCACCTTTTTTTGGTTAAAAGAAATTATCCCAACTCAAAACTTAAAACTCAAATTGGAACATGAAATTCTACCCAGTTGACCCTCCGAAATATCATTCTTATACAAACAATTTTTAAAATCGAATTTAGAAGAAACACCTTTCATAATCTTCAATTATGCTTGGTTGCCTCAAAAAACTACAAAAAATCTGTGAAAACCAAAACTTCATAGTTTTTAGACCCATTTACTCAAATTTGTCTCAATGACCCCTATGAGACAATCAATGCCCCCTGGGAGCATTTGGTCCGATGCCCCCTATGAGACTTGGTGGGATGCCCCCTATGAGACAACTTCAGGATGCCCCCTATGAGTTAGTGACCCCTATGAGTGAATGCCCCCTTTGAGCACGATGCCCCCTATTTCGATGCCCCCTGGGAGTATGGGCCGACGTCCCACTTGGTCATGAAAATCTTGAAAGTGACTTTCAAGTCATTACGAGAGTGAAGCGCCATCCGGTCGTCTTCAATCTGCAAAAATACCTTACAATTTTTTCATTAATCAAAAGATCATACGTTGGAAAAGACCGAGTCCTTTGACTGAAGAGCAATCCACTGCGCAAGTTCCTCGGCGGAGTTGGAAAAATTTGTGCACTAAAATCTTAGCAATAATAATACTAAAACAGTGAACGGATCTTCAAACCTTGAGCTCTAAATTTCCGTTGATGTTCCCGGTTCTCAACTGAAACCGAGCGAGCCCCGAGGGCGTAGTCCCAAGTTGATGAATTGATGGCATTGATATTCTGAAAAATCATAATTTAAAATTTATCTTCAAATGTTGCAAAATGTGTGTGATTTATAAAATAATATATTCAAATTTGATATTTGTGATCTTCATCTTCTCAGTTGCCGACGGTCACTGCAATTTTTTGTGACGTTCCGAGAAGCATGAGTTGATTCCATTATCTGCAGCTCTCACAGGGTTCCATCCTGCATAACTCTCGATATGTGAGCTGATAGGTTGTGATAAGAAGCTCAGCTAAAACTACACAGAATTTCACTTTCAGTCAATTAAAGACAAGCATGTTCTGAGCGACAACGGCACTGTAAACGATCCTTTTGCGTTTATCTAGTTGTTCGTGATTTTGGAGTGAATGAAACCAATGAATGACAAGAATGAGGCATGAGAACCTAGAAAAGTGTTTGTTGCGAAAATTGTTTTGAAACTTTTCGCATTTAACTTTGTTCTTTTCAAATTTATTCCATCATACGGAGAGAAATGACACCTCTGACACGTAAAGAATATTAATCATTGCATTGTACTTTTAACGTCTGGCCCTCGTTTTCAAATGGTATCGAAAGCTTATGTTATATCAAAAAAACGAGCCGTAGTTTCCGACTAGGATGACAAGCTGAGCATTTTGAGACAGCACCACTCCCCCTTTGAAGTTACTCCTTATAGGAAAAAAAAAACCAATTGTTGGCATTAAAACTGCGTTTAGGAATCAGAATGCATCTCAAAACTTTGTTGACAGCGAATCAATGAAAAGAAACCAGGGCTTTGAAAGCATCAAATTCATTTATAAATCATAAAGTGAATATTGAATAGTGTGAGGATGCTTCAAAATCAGAGTGTGCTATTAAAGTATGTTGGACTGATCCTAATAAAATTTCAAGAAAACAAAAGAATGGAATCAAGAAGAAACAACACTCTCTTAAGTGACAAAGGGGGGTCCAGTATACTGGGTATCAGAACAAGAGCGCAAAACACCCGAAATTCCAGTAACAGGGAATTGGGTATGCTGGAATTTCAAAAAAAAACGTGTTGCGCACAAAAAATTGGAACGGGTAACAAGAAAGCAGGAAAAAAACTTATGAAAAACGCTAGAAAATGTGGTAAACACAAAACGTTATAATGGATAACTAGTAGCCAGAAAACAACTATTGCTTGATAATGAAGAAAAATGACTTTAGATGCCCTCGAAGAACCAATGTTGAACAACGTCCTCGAATGATGGTCTCTCATTGGGATCGATGATGAGCATAAATTTCAGCAACTTGTACAGAGGAATGTCGGCTTCCTCTCTCATGATATTCATCAACTGGTCCCTGTCGTTTGGCGGGCGCTCATTCAGGAAATTGTAGTCCAGCTCACAGTGTCTGAAATCCAATGGTAAACTCTGTTCACACGTTTTAAAGAGCAACAAATAATAATTAACACACCCTCCTCTCTGGGACGCTTGAATCATATCCATCGGAACAGCGTGATTCAGTCTGGACGCAGTGAGCTCAAATTGACTTTGGTTTTTCTCTTGCTCGGTATTGCCATTTGTGGAGTAGAAGATGAACTGTCCAACGAACATTTCTGCGATGAGACATCCCAACGACCACACATCCGACTTTTTATTATAGAGAAGACCTGAAGATAAAGAGAGTGCGAAATCAATTCAATACGAATTTGGGATTTGACTGTCACAGTTCGAGCTAATAGTAGAAAAGAATCAAAAGCAAGAACCTACCCATCATCACTTCTGGCGACCGTAAGGCAGGAGGTTGTACTCTACGCCACTTCTTATTCTCCCAATGCTCCCAGTGGCTCGCTGAGCATCCAAAATCGATAACCTTGATACCAATGTCTCCCATTTGAATAGTTGGCTGGATATCGTTGTGTTCGATTGTGTATCGGATGTCAGGTTTCACGAACACTACGTTTCCAGCTTTCAAGTCAAGGTGGAAGATTTTGAGTGTCTCCAGGTGGGCCATCGCCTTCGCAATCTGGCTTCCAATACGTTTAATGTTATCGGTGCAGAAAGAAGGGTAGTAGGCCCTATTAGTGTCCAATCTGGCTCCTGAAATAATCTTTTGTTTGAAGTTGTCATTTCAAGCTTGGAAATTTTTCGACAAAATACGATTATTTTCATTCGGAAATTCATCTCACTTATTCTGCTTAACTCACTTCTCATAACATTCCTCAAAGACGGTCCAAGTCCTTCGGTGACGATGATTTCGCCATTGAAACCAGGGAGTGAATCCGTCAACATTCCATTCACAACGAACGAAATTAAGTTTGTGTGTGGGCTCTTGATTATTTTCTCATGAGCCTGAAAATAAATATAGTTCGTTTTATCTCGTACGCGAATTCTGCTTTTTCAACCAGAACATTCTATATGGTGAAAACAGACAAATTTTCATCTGAATGGAATTACTCACAAACGAATTGAGTCATTCATAATTATCGGTTTTTGTATGTATTGCAAATTTCCTTCTAGCTGTGAACTCCAGCTAGAAGGGGGATTCCGATTCGACAAATTGTTCTTACCAGCAGCTCGTAATACGTAGGATATTCCGGAATTCGCTCAGCAATCAATTTCGCTGCACATTGAGTACCATTTTCATCTTTCACCCTGAATACGGTGCAGGAGCCACCTTTGCCGAATACTCCGCGTACAACGACTGAAAATGTGAAACCATATATTTTGATAAATTGAACGCTGTGAACTTACATTTCTCGCCCGTAACAAGCTCAAGAACATTGGGAAGGTTAGCCTTGTCAACATTCGGAGGCTCGTAAGCATATCCAGGAGACTGATTTATTTGTTGCTTTGTGGTCAGCGACTCTACGGGCATAGAAGGACTCGAAGTAGTTGCTGCATTAGCTGGACTCTCCTGAAATTCATTATTTTCGAACTATCCATTACTCGTTCTATACGAAGTTTCTGCAAAACTTACTGGAGCGTTATCACTGGATGATGGATTCTCTGGATTCTTATTTGAAGTCGTTGCCATTCTCTCATCGTGGTGAACACTTTCATCTGAAGTTTCTTGGGAACTCCGGATCTTCTTATAGTCCGCTGGGGAATTCGGCGATCGAGCACGTTTCATGTCTGCGACTCACCTGAAAGTTGAATTCATTAAACCCCATTGAAGACAGTCTCGGGTAAATCTAAGTACGAAGAAAGGTGAAAAACCCCTCGATTTTAACCGGGAATCTGAGTGAAGACAGCTAATCAAGCATTTGTAGCTTTCATGTATTTTTCCAAAACTCACTTTTTCTCTATATTATTTTGATAGGTATCCAACGTGGAACTTGTATCTCTTGGAATTTTGATGAGTTTTGAGACGTCTGTAGGTCTGATTGTGGTGCACGGTTTGAAGTTTGTCGTAGGACCTCGCCTGAAATATGGATAATTTGTGGCCATATAGACTTAAAAAGATTGCGAAGTAACGGTTTTATACAACACGAAAACAATATTTCAAACGCAGAAAAGTACAACGCGCGTTAAAAAGGAACTGTTGAGAGGCGGCCGACTGAACGGCACCCTCGAATTGTTATTGTGCACATGGAACAGTAGCGCGCGTTTGCATAGTCACCCTTGCCACGTCACACAAATCGTCCCCAATTAGAGGGAAGAGGTCAACCGACACTGTGCGGGGATGGCCCCACGTAACGATGAGGGGCCGAAAAACAACTACAACGTAGTCAGCACACTGCGTCAAAACATTGTTATTGCGTCAAAACATTGTTATACAACCGGATCAAACGGGCTAGGAGAACGAGAAATGACCCCGCCATAACACAGTGGGGCCCCATAGTTAGACGGGGGACCCCGCCACACTGTATGCCTCCTCCTTGCGCGGGCCGTCTGTGTGTTGGTCTGTGTGGCTGCGCCCTTCCGTTGGTTGCCTCGCAGTGTTCCATTGATGAGTTTTTCTTTTTTCTGGAGTTCTTATTTCTCTTTTTTATGTTTGTACACACTGCAACTATCAGCGATTGTTTCATAAAAATCTAATTTACAGGCGACTTGTAAAACACAAGCCTCAACACCAGCAATTCATATCAATTAGAGATACAATACGTACACCAGAAGAGATATAAGTCAGAGAATCAAGAGCAGAAATAGCGGTACAATCATGGTGAGTGTTAGGAATATTTTGAAGTCAAAATGTCTTACAAAACTGAACTTCTTGGGTCATGAACATGGCTAGGCATGAATTTTTTAACGGAATCCGGAAAAAGCTGAATTAATAGATTGAAAATCCGTAAATAGTCCAAGAATCCCGTTTTTCTTGTGCTGTCTCAGCCCAGTTCATTGATCTCAACAAATCAAATGAAAAAATAACACAAATATTCGTTACAGCAGAGACCATTGGTAGCACCTAAGAGGAATACCTTGCCATATGCCGATAGCTTGGAAGCAGCGATGCAGCAAGGTGGTCAACAGTCGCCAGGATATGACTATGAGCCAGTGGATCTGGATAAGAAAGCGCATCCCGCTGTTCTGAAGCTTCGCACCCTTGAAGAATGTGAGTTAACAGCTTTCAACTAATTAAAACTCTTTTCTTCAATTTTTAAGATAAAGTACGTGGTGTGTTCGGTGTAGGTGGATTCGGTGTTGTTTACCGTATCCGTGATCAAAACGGACAACAGTTTGCAGCAAAAGTGATTTCGACAAGACCATACACCACTCAACGTGAGATGAAAGTAAGACAATTTTTTTTCTGAAACAATGCTCACGTAATACAAATTTCTTACAGGCGCTCCGTAAAATCAGAGAGAATCCACACAATAACTTATTGTTACTGCATTCAGTTGGTATATTGAAGAATCCACCACCTGGATATACAGACGAAGTGATTATCATAGAAGCATGCGGACCGTCTATCAACGAAATTATGAAAAGTGAGTTGGGTGCAATGACTTTGGCATGATCCTCAGAAGAATCCGAAAAGATTCTGAAACTGTATATCAACAGTAATATCTTTATAAACTTCATTTTTTCAGAGGCTAGAAGAGAAACTGGTAACACCAAATTGTGTTCATTCTCTATGGATAACATCAGACGTATTGGAAAGCAGATTGGAGATGCCATGCTTCATTTGGAAAAACTCGAGATTTTCCATTTGGACCTCAAGACTTCCAATGTCGCCTTTACAAGTAACTTCAAGTATGAATTGGATTTGAATTTGACCCGCCCAACCATCACAATGAGTGACTTCGGCATTAAAGTCATTGATTATGGACATTCGTTGACTCACTCTGAACCTGGTAGCCTGGAACAAGTCAAGTTGGTTCAACCGCAAAACATGCGTGCTCCAGAGGTCTTTATGGGTGAGTAGTTCATTTTAGTTCGATTGAAACAGTTTTAAAGAGCTTCCCGGATCTTCTAAAGAAATGCTCTTCATTTTCAGGCCTTCCCTACAACAAAAAGTCGGATGTCTGGTCCTTTGCATGTCTGATCTGCGAATTGTACATCGGAGGAGTGCCTTTCAACTCCAGAGGAGGCGTCACTCCAGTTGAATTGCAACAATCACAATTTGAATTGATGATCTCCAGAATGAATGCATCCATTCCAATTGAAATGCTTGAAGAGTCTAAGCAAGGAGGGTAAGAAGTTTTCTCTTCATTAATGTTTTGAATTGCTCAATTGCAAACATACATATATTCTTGAAATGTTGTTTTCAGAAAATGCAACCTCAATTTCGACTTCCTCGACGATCGCAAGGAAGCCGACAACCGGTATTATTTGATGAAATTTTTGCGGGAAGACACGGATCTTCCATTGTTCGAGTTCCTGAAATTCGCTCTCATCTTTGATCCGTCCAAAAGACCATCATTCGAGGAAGTCCTCAATCATCCATTTCTTACCAATTTCTGAGATGATGCCACTGGCTAATTGTCGTTTTTGCATGCAATGTTTTTTCATGCAATTTTACCTATTTTTGTTACCCGTTACAAATTCATTGTGTCCAACACATTTTTAAATCAAACCCCGTATACCAAATTCCCGTGTCACGTTGTGATCCCGTTTTTTCTGTGAGATCTTATTTTGATCATTCCTATTCATTTTAAAAGCACACCACAATTTTTAAGCATCCCAACACTTTTATTTGAAATTCCCTTACTTGAATAATAAACGAAATTGATGCTTTCAAAGCTCTAGTTTTGTTTCATTGATTCTCTGGCGATGAAGGTCCAAAAGGTGTTCGGACCCCGAAACGTGATTCTGATGTCAATAGTAAACCTTCTCCCTATAGAAGTAAAAATTAAAACTTGCAGCGACAATGTATCAGGAATTTTCGGCGAAACTTGATAGAATATTCTGTCAGAAAAGTATTCATCACACGAATTGTTATCAGCGCTGTATATTTTTGACACTGGTATCGGCGAAGTCTTCATCCAGGCTAGGGCAGTTATGATCCGCAAAGAACACAAAATTCAATTGTTTTTTCATAAATGCTCTGTTCGCTTAACTACCGTACTAATTTTCAATTAGGCTTGAAAAAATGGACACTTATTTTCAAGCTATTCTTTGGAATAAAAGAAGAAAATGAAATCAGGACTGTGAAGTCATCACATTTATTAAAAGCTCAAAAAATGTGGCATATAATAATGATGGTGGGATGCTTCAAGGCAGAAACACATGCTTTAGGTCGACCCGTCACACTGAGACCTTGAGAATTTTGGTTGACGGACTTGCAGAAAATTTTGTGTGACATGAGAAAGGTAACAGAACTTTCGTTACAATATAAATTGGACACCGTAGAATTTGTAAAAGTGAATAAAAACAGGACATTTCTAGAAAGACTATGAGATTAAATGGTGTGATCACAAAGAAAACAAGTATTCTAGTGACAAAGGAAAAATTAGACTGCGTATTGAGAAGAAAAAGTGTTGAACACTACAAAACTCAGTGGTATGAAAATGTTTCAGTGAACTCGGGAATCTGTTAGACACATTAAAGTTCTCAACGGGGGAATTATTGAAAAAGTAAAGAACAACGAATGGTGAATAACTAGGAACATGCAGAAAAGACGAGAACTTTTGGGAATTGATGGTATAAGATGAGAGATGAGGTTAAATGTAAACGTCTCTGAAGAACTTGTAATAGAGGACGTCGTTGAATGATGGCCTTCTGGAAGGATCCCAACGGAGCATAAACTCCAGCAGTTCGTAGATGTGCTTGTCCTCGTCCTTGCGAATGATATACAACAAGTGATCCCTTTCATTTGGTCTGCGCGGAGTGTAGAAGTCGTAGTTTAACGTGCAGTGTCTGAAACCCATTAGCAAGGTTTATTTACACGTTTCAAAGAACATGAAAAATTTTCTCACCCTCATCGTTGAGACTCCTCAATCATTTTCATTGGTAAGAGTTCATGCAATCGGTTGAATGTGCACTCAAATTGACTCTGAATCTTCTCTTGTTCAGTTGTGCCACTTGTAGAGTAGAAAAGGAATTTTCCAGTGAAAATTTGACCAATCAGGCAGCCCATCGACCAGACATCGGACTTTTCGTTATATGGAAGTCCTGAAAACAAATTACATTTTTTTGAAACAGCAAAAGCATTGTATAGAAATCTGAGTTTTAATTGTCAGGGTTTGAGAAAATGGTAAAAATTGATACAAAAGCATGAACTCACCCATAAATACTTCTGGGGACCGGAAGGGAGTAGGCTGGACTAATCGATATTCTTTGTTCCCTCCGGGCTCCTCATGGCTCTTCGAGCATCCAAAGTCAATAACTTTGACCCGAATATCATTTATTTTAATGGTTGGCGGGGTGAAGCTCAGATCAAGTGTGTAGTTGCTGTAGGGATTGGCAAACAATACATGTCCCGCTTGGATATCCAGATGATAAATTTTAAGCCTTTCCAAATGGGCCATCGCTCTTCCGATTTGATAACCGATTTTACGAGTGTCTTCCAAACAGAAAGAAGGTTGACGAGTATCATTGGTAGCCTGTCTTGCTCCTGAAATTATCATTATACAAGAATTATCACTCAAAGCTACGGTACGTAGTTCCCCAAAATACGATCGTTCTCATTCGAGGGCTCATTTCAAATCATTTCTCTGAACTTACTTCTCATAACGTTCCTTATCGACGGTCCGCATTCTTCGGTGATGTAGATTTCTCCTGAGAAACCCGGATGTGGATCAATCAACAGTCCAGCCAAATGCAAGAACAGTAAATTTGTGTGCGGGACGATGGCAATTTTTTGGAGAGCCTGAAAATAAATATAATTTGTTTCTCCTCATAACAATTTTTTTCAATCGATACTATCTGTTTAAGAAGAAACTATGTACTATCTGCTTGAGAAGACACTGAGCTTATTGTTCACATTACTGGAATGATCAAAATGATTTCAAAAATTTGAGCGATTTATGTAGATTTTTTCCGTATTAATTCACAGTTCCTGCTATCCCAGAAAGTCTCTTTGACCAGCCAATATATTGATTAACAGTTGATTATGAGGTGAAATCATTGGGAATACTCTGATAAGGCCATTTTGAAATTCTAATAATAAGTTTCACTTACCAATAGTTCGTAAAATGTGGGGATTGCTGGATCTCTCTGTTCGAACAATTTTGCCGCGTATTTGATACCACTTTGGCTTTCAACGCTGCACACGGTACTGACAAGGCCTTCTTTGAAAAGTCCTCGATAAACAACTGAAAATTCTAGACTTCATATTTTGACCAACTGAATGTTGTGAACTTACACTCTTTGCCACTTTTAAGTTTCAGAACATATGGGAAGCCCCTGTTTTCAGTATACTCCGGCTCATTACCATTTCCAGGTAATAACTGGTTTGCTTGAGGCATTGTGGTCGGAGATTGTATCGGAAGAGAAGGATTTCCAGCGCTGACTGCATTTGATGATGACTGCTGAAATGAATCGTTTTGAAACGTCCTAGGAATCAATTTAATCAAGACTTTCTTAAAACTTACTTGAGTGTTATTCCTCATTGATGAGCTCTCTGGAATTGCATTTGATCCCGTGGCATTCGAGTCATTATAATGTCTGATCCTCTCGGGTGAAGTTTCTTGTGTACTTCTCACTTTTTTCTTGTCCTCTTTGGAAGATTGCGAACTTCCTCGCTTCATGATTTCGAATCAGCTGAAAGTTTACTTCATTGAAAATCATCGAATACATTTCAGACCTAATATGGTGCGCAGAAGAGCAAAAAAACACCAACTGAACAAAAAGCTGGTTAAAGGTGGGGGGACAGGAGATGTTTCGTAGGATTTTTGTAGCCAGGGTATGCTTTCTACGGCGAAGGTGTACAACGCTCAATGCCACTCTGCGTACAGCGGTCGTCCACGCCGTTATGTATGCATTCGGGAGACGGCTGCTTCTTTGCCCGCGTGGCTCAGTCGGTAGCGGCGCCGCACCTTCAATCCTCGCCTCCACAAGTTCACCTCCCCGAGGGGCACATTCGAACGGAATTTTCGGGAACATTAGTTTTTTCATGCCTCCCCACCTTTAACGCAAAGTTTTCAAACATTACGAATTTTTAGCTTTTGAAGTTTCCCCAACACTCACCTCGACTACTCGTGTCTGTTCTCTAGCTGTTGATCCGTCGTGGAAATTTTTCTCTTGAATTTTCTATGAGTTTTGAGACTTCTTGTGGTCTGATGAAAATGAGGCTTGTTGGGTCAAGTCGCCTGCAAAATTGATATTTTATAAACAAGCATAGTATGCCAAAAAAACTGTTTGAGGCAATGAGAAAAACTACAATTCAAACACGTAAAAGTATAATACGCACAAAAAATACAATGTTGAGAGGCGGCCGACAGAATGGCGAACTACAAATTGTTATTGTGCTCTTAGAAAAGAAAAGAGTGCGTTGGCATAGTCATCCTTGCCACGGCACACAGAATGCCCGCGTTAAAAGGTCACTCAAACGACACTGTGCAGAGACGGCCCCACGTAATAATGAGGGGCAAAAAAAACAACTACAACGTAGCCAGCACGTTGTGTTTAAGGAAAGATTGATTGCAACCGGATCAAACGGGCTAGAAGGACGAGAGATGCCCCCGCCATAACACAGAGGGGCCTCATCGTTAGACGAGGGACACCTCCACACTGTGTGCCTCCTCTTTGCGCGGGCCGTCTGTGTGTTTGTTTCTATGCCATTCTGTCGGTCGCCTTGCAGTGTTGCATTAAGTCGTTTTCCCTTTTCCGGCCTTCGCATTTTTCATTGTTACATGTTTGAAACCGCTTAAATTTCCTCCAATTGTCTTTATAAGTCTTATTATTTTCAGGCGACGTCAGGAAACGAGCGCCAACACTAAATTTACCCCAGAGAACATCTAAATCAAAGAACCAAGAGCAAAAATTGTGATATAATCATGGTAAGCGTTGGGGAAATTTAAAAATCTGAACTTATCATCAAAGATAAACTTTATGGGTCATGAACCTTAATAAATCTTATGAAAAAAAACATGAATATTCGTTTCAGCAGAGACCACTGGTTCCACCAGCTAAGAAAAATTCTACATTGTTGTATGCTGATAGCTTGGAAGCAGCGATGCAAAAAGACGGTCAACAGTCCCCTGGATACGAGTATGAGCCAGTTGGCCTGGATAAAAAAGTGCATCCCGCTGTTCTGAAGCTATGGACCGGTGAAGAATGTGAGTGAACACATCTAACTTTTCGAAATACTTATAATAAATTTATTTTCAGATAAAGTTCGTGGAGTATTCGGCCTCGGAGGATTTTCTGTTGCTTACCGCGTCCGTGATCAAAATGGTCAGCTATTCGCGGCGAAAGTGATTTCTCAGAGACCATACTCTACTCATTGCGAATTGAATGTAAGAGAATTTCAGCTATTCTTGGTTCCCGAATCAAATTATGAAAAACTGTTCACAGACACTCCGCAAAATCAAGGAGCACTCACATCCCAACTTGTTATTGTTGCATTCAGTTGGTCGTTTGATAAATCCACCGCCAGGTTATACAAATGAAGTTATCATCACAGAAGCTTGTGGACCATCTATCAAGGAAATCATGCTTAGTAAGTTGGGTTGAATTCGATCTTGGGGAGAATCTGGAAAGAATCTGAAATCTCATTTTTAATAACAATAATCCGTCTAATAAACTGATTTTTGCCGAGGCTAGAAGGGAAACTGGTAATATTGCACCATGTTCGTTCTCGATGGATAACATCAAACGTATTGGCAGAAAAATTGGAGAGGCGATGCTTCATTTGGAGAAACTAAACCTTTATCACTTGGATCTCAAGATTTCTAATGTTGTCTTCACCAGCAACGTCAAGTATGAATTGGATCTGAACTTGACCCAAACAATCATCACGATGAGTAATTTCGATATCAAAGTCATTGATTATGGAAGCTCGATGACTCACTCAAAACCTGGTTACCCGAAACCAGTCATGCTGGTCCAGCCGCGAAACATGCGTGCCCCAGAAGTGTTCATGAGTGAGTAGTTCAGTTCTTTCTCGACCTTTTATACAAATATTCTTCGTTTTCAGGTCTTCCTCACAACGAAAAATCGGATGTCTGGTCCATGGGATGCCTCATGGCTGAACTTTATACTGGAAAACTGCTTTTCTGTTCGAATGTTATTGTTCCTGACTCTGAGAAAGAGCAGTCACATTTTGAGACCATGATTTCCATAATGAATGCATCCGTTCCAATTGAAATGGTCAAAGAATCGAAGCAAAGAGGGTAAGAAATTATCTAGTTACTAAAATTTTGAAGTGTTCCTATTACATCCGTCTTAATAACTTGTTTCCAGAGAATGCACCCTGAACTTCAACTTCCTCAATGATCGCAAAGAAGTTAACAACCAGGATTCATTGATGAGTTTGATGCGCGAAGACAACGATTCGCCATTGTTCGATCTTCTGAAGTTCATGCTAGTTTTTGATCCTTCCAAGAGACCATCATTCGAGGAAGTCATCCGCCACAAGTTCTTCAAAGGCGTTTAAGTTCAATTTTTGCATGTTTCCCGCTCCTTTTGCTTCCTTTCATTATACCCAGTTCACATTCTTGTTCCAGTGACAATGTTCTTTATCCCACTGATAACACTCGAATCTTTCTTCGTGTGTTTATTTCTTTCCCAAATTCTCAATAGTATGAGCCTTTTTTAAATGCACGTGTTTTTCTGTAAGTATCTGGACACCCATTTACGATCCACTTTTCTGATATATAAATGGGATGATTTCCAATTTTTGGTTCCAGAAAAAGCTACGAAACCTATTTCGACTCTTAAACCAACCGCATGCATTTTGTGCTCTTTTTCAGAAACAATTTGAGAATGATTTGGGTTTTCTGAGCGCAATTGAAAAGGAGTACGGTGACTGAGCAAACAAAAAAGCATACTTGCAACGGGCCGGGCCGGGCAGAAACGACAATTTTTCCGGTCTGCCGTTCCGCCCTTTTTCAAGAGAAGCTTTATAAAAAAAATTTAAATGAATTTCGAAAATGATGACTTCGGAATTTTTCAAATGTTCAAAAATCTATGTGGAAACTTATTCAGTTGGTTTGTTGGCAGTGCCGATGACTTAATATCTCTTGAAACTTTTCTGGCAAAGAATGAAAAATACAAAACTAGATTTTTAAAGGCATCAAAAATTCATTTATAGTTTGAAACAAGACTTTAAAAAAGATTGGGTGGATGCTTCAATATTCACGTGCACTTTTAAAAAAGTTAAAAATGATCTTAATAAGATTTCAAGGAGAAAAAAAATGACAGGAACACAAAGAGAACAAGTAATTGAGTGACACGGGGGAATTACGTAAAATGGGTTTGATGTGAAAGTGTGTTGAACACGATCAATTTGTAACGGGTAGCAAGAAAAATAACTATGTATGGGAAAAAACACGAAATGGAAATTAACCAGCAACGGCGTCTTAAAAGTTGGTGAGAAACTCGTGTTTGATGACTTCCTCAAAGGATGGTCGGTCAGCGGGATTGAAAATGAGGATGAATTTCAGAAATTCGAACATTGGAATATCCGTGTTTTCACGCAGCAAATTCATCAATGAATCCTGGTTGTTGTTGTTGTTTTTTTCACGGCTCTCGAGGAAGCTCAGATTGAGGTTACATCTTCTGCAACCAGATGTCTAGTTTCGTTAAGAAAAATTAAGAAGAAAAAATATGTTCTCACCTTCCTTGTCTCGACAAATCTATCAGTTCCCTTGGAATAGTCGCATCCATTCTGGAAACCATAAACTCGAATTGCGATTGTTGTTTCTGTGTCTCAGCTGTGCCAAGTTTGGAAGTAAATATCGGTTCTCCGATATACATTTCGCCCATCAGGCATCCCATGGACCACACGTCCGACTTCTCGTTGTAAGGAATTCCTGAAAATTGGTATAATAAATACTTGCAAATAATTACAGTCTGCGCTTACCCATGAAAACTTCTGGCGCGCGCAAGTTTTGTGGTTGGACAATCATAGGATGTCTTGGGATTCCAGGTTTCGAGTGAAAAAACGAGCTTCCATAATCGATGATTTTAATTTGAAGATCACTCATTGTGATGATCGGGTGGGTCAGATTTGGATCCACTTCATATCGGACGTCTGTCGTAAAAACCACATTGTTAGTTTTGATGTCCAAATGATAAATTTTCAGCTTTTCCAAATGGAATAAAGCCTCTCCAATTTGTCTACCAATCTGTTTGATGTCGTTTATAGAGAACGAAGGCGATCTGGCGTCACCAATCTCTCCTCTAGCTCCTGAAAAAATTATGGATATATTTACGAGAAGGAGAGACTTACTCATCATTCCAAAGACGTGTAGGTAATTTGGCAATGTAGGTAATTTGGCATCACCAATATCTGCTCTAGCTTCTGAAAAAACAGTTTATAATAAAGTTCTTAAGAAGGTGAAACTCACTCATCATAATATCTTTGATAGACGGACCACATGCTTCGGTGATGAGAATTTCATCTGCATAACCTGGCGGTGGATTTATCAACTGTCCAGCCAAGTGCAACGATAACAGATTGATATGTGGGTTTTGGGCGATTCTCTCGTAAGCCTGAAAATGGAATTGAATTGATTCATTTGACCGGAATCACTAAATATTCTTGATGGAATTCCCCGAAGAAAATCAATTATTTTCACTAACCTGCCGTTCCCTATCGCTGGAATAATTGTAAGTTCTTCGTAAAAACATTTTTGCAGCATACTGGCGACCGTTTTCATCTTTTACGCGGTACACATCACCGAAACCGCCCGTGCCAAACAATCCACGAACAGTATCTGAAAAATTAGCATCATGCCGATCAATTTAAATTTGATCACTCACATTCTTTGCCGTTGTGAAGCTGAAGTGAAGCGTATCCAGGGGACAACTCGTCGTTTTGCTGCATTTTTCTCTAGCTAATGATGTGAGATGAATATCCTATCTCTTGTAATATTTGTAATGCGTTCTTTGACGTCTTTTGGTCAGGTAGTAGAGTTGAGGTGGAAGCTTGTTGTGCTTCGTTACCTGTAAGTAGCATAATTTATAAATCGGAATATGAAGTATGCAAAAAATAATTTCAAATAAGATAAACTACAACTTAAACGCAAAGAAGTACCACTGGCGCAAAATAGAACAACCGTTGAGCGGCGGCAGACAGATTGGCAAACTCCAATTGTTATTGTGCTCCTAGGAAAGTAGAGAGAGCGTTCGTCTCGTCCATCCTCGCCACGTCACACAAATCGTCCCCAAATAGAGGAAAGAGGTCGAACGACACTGTGCGGAGACGGCCCCACGTAACGATGAGGGCCAAAAACAACTACGACGTAGCCAGCACACTGTGTTAAAACATTGCTATTGATTGCAACCGGATCAAACGGGCTAGGAGAACGAGAGATGACCCCGCCGTAACACTGTGGGACCTCATAATTGTAATGGGCACCCCTCAACACAGTGTGCCTCCTCTGCACGCGGCCCGTCTGTGTGTTTGTCTGTGTCACTATGCCATCTCGTCGGCCGCCTCGTACTATTGCATGGATTAGTTTTCTCCTTTTCCGGAATTTCAATTTTTCTATTTATTTTTGTTTATCGATGTTGAAATCACAGAAATTATTAGCAATTTCGTTTCATGAAAATCATAACTTTCAGGTGACGTCACAAAAATCAAGCTTCAAAAACAAAGATATACCAGAGAACATAAACATCAGCGAATCAAAACAACAATAGCGATATTATCATGGTGAGTGTTAGGAATATTACGAAATAGAAATTCATCATTGAATCGAATTTTTTGGGTCATGAAAATATTTTTTACAGAAGAGACCATTGGAGTCAACTGAGAAAGATGCGCTATTGCCGTTTGACGATAGCTTAGAAGCCGCTATGCAACAAGGCGGTCAAGAGTCCCCTGGATATGATTTTGAGCCAGTTGACCTGAATAAGAAGGTACATCCCGCTGTACTGAAGCTGTGCACCGGCGAAGAATGTGAGTTAGCAACTTTTAACTAATTGAAATAGCTCTATTCAGTTTTTCAGACAAAGTTTGTGGAGTTTTTGGAGTAGGTGGATTCTCTGTCGTTTACCGGATCCGTGATCAGAGTGGTCAGCAATTAGCTGCGAAAGTGATTTCTCAAAGATTATACACGACGCACGGTGAATTGATTGTAAGCTAATTGGAGATACTTTGGGTAACAAAATCGGGTGATGAAATATTATTCACAGGCACTCCGTGAAATCCAGAAGAACCAACACAATAACCTGTTGCTGTTGAAATTAGTTGGCCGATTGACGAATCCACCGCCAGGATATACAGATGAAGTTCTTATCACCGAAGCATGCGGACCATCCATCAGAGATGTCATGAAAAGTGAGTTTGGTACAATGAATTAAATATCACAGTGGAAAGAATCTGAAACTTCTTAATTGAATTCGACAATAATCTCTGTATAAACTGATGTTTCCAGAGGCTAGAAGAGAAACTGGTAATACCAAGATGTGTTCGCTCTCTATGGACAATATCAAACGTATCGGAAAGAAGATCGGAGATGCCATGCTTCATTTGGAAAAACTAAAACTTTATCATCACGACCTCAAGGCTTCCAATGTTGTCTTCACCAGCAACGTCAAGTATGAAATGGATCCGAATTTGACCCACCCGATCATCACAATAAATGACTTTGAAATTATAGTCATTGATTATGGCACTTCTTTGATCCACTCAAACCCTGGTGATCCGAAACCAGTCAAACTGGTTCAACCGCTGAACATTCGTGCCCCAGAAGTATTCATGGGTAAGTTTTTCATTTTCAGTTTCTCCACGAGAGTGCTGAAAAGGTTTCTGGATTTTTCAAAAAAAATGCTCTCTATTTTCAGGTCTTCCTTATAATGAAAAGTCGGACGTCTGGTCTATGGGATGCCTGATGGCTGAAATGTACATTGTGAAACTGCTGTTCCGTCCGAATCATAATGCTCCCGAGTGTGAGAAAGATCAGTCACAATTTGAGCACATGGTGTCCAGAATGAATCCAACTATTCCACCGGAAATGATCGAAGAGTCTAAGCAAAGAGGGTAAGAAATTATGCTATCTCTACTATTTCAGATTATTTCATTAGGAAAAATTTAAAAACTGGTTTTCAGAATTTGCACCCTCAATTTCAAATTCCTCGAAAATCACAAAGAAGCTGACAATCAGTACTCATTGATGAAATTGATGCGCGAAGAAGCCGATTCTCCATTGTTTGATCTTCTCAAGTTCATGCTTGTCTTTGATCCTGCCGAGAGACCATCGTTCGCTGAAGTTATCAACCACAAGTTCTTTGCAGGCAGTTAAATTCAAATCTTGTCTTTTTTTTCTCATTTTTACTCCTGTTTTATATTTGTACACATTCCTGTTTCAGTGACAATGTTACTTATCCCACTGACGACACCCAACTTATTTTCCCTGTGTTCAGCACTATTTTTCTCAAAATCTCAATAGTACGAGCATTTTCAAAATCACCCTTTTTTGTAAGCCTTTTGACACACAATTCATGGTCTACTTTACTGTAATATAAATTTTATGTTTTCAATTTTTTTGGTTTTGTTTCATTAACTTTTCTTCCAGAAAAAACTTTTACATATACTTGACTCTTAAACTTTTAGCTTTCATTTCGTACATTTCGATATTTTTTCGATTCGGTTATTCTAGCTACCGTTGTGTGGCACAAGATTACGACGGAAAAGTCATTAGAAGCTCACTATTCCGACTTGAATCTTTCAGTGCTATTAGCTCTCATTTGCCAGCAAGAACTTCAAACATGTCATCCATTTTGATTTTCACAATTCTCTCTAAGAAAATAGAACTAGGATCCTCAAAGACAATTGTGTTCTTATTTGAAGGATATCATAGTTTCTGTCTGATTCGGACGTTATCTTGTGCTCACTACTTTCAGTACAAGACCCCTGAAGATCACAGGTTCCTTCCTCGCCGGTGTTGTACCAATGGGTGCCGCTAGAACCAAGACACCGCTATCAGGCGATCGAAAACTGGTGGCTCATAACCATATCCAGGTGACATTTGGTCGTTGTGCTGCATGCTGTTTTCTCTAGGTAAGGTATCCGCTGCGGATTTTGTTTCTCTTGTAACTTCTTTGAGTTTTGAGACTTCCTTTGGTCTGATGATGTCGTTGAGGTGGACGCTTTTTGTGTCACGTCACCTGCAAAAACATAATTAAAAAACATAATGGTATGCACGAAAAACGGTTTCAGCCAATAAGGAAGCTACAACTCAAATGCAAAAAATACAACGCGCGCAAAAACAGCCACCGTTGAGAGGCGGCCGATTGAATGGCGACCCATTTTTACCACGTCACACAGAAGACGCGCGAAAGAGGGGCACTGTGTGGAGATGGCCCCGTGCAACGAGGAGGCCCCTGTGTGTTAACCGACATAGACGAAAACAACAGCCAAAAAGTGACCTAGACATTGCGTAACACACAGAGTTAACATTTATTGATTGGAAATCTATTGTTTTCTATAGGTCCGGTTTGGGTATAGCACAGAGACGCCTCATCGCTACGCGGGCCATCTCCACACAGTGCCGTTCGTCCCTCTTTTTGCGGGCTATTTGTGTGACGCGGCGAGGTTGACGAGACGAACGCTCTCTCTTGTTTCCCCAGAGCACAATAACAATTCCGGGGTTTCCTTCAGTTTGGTGCCTCTCGACAGTCTCGTGTTGTCTCTCTTCAGTTGTCTTCTTCTGTGTTTAATTCGAAGTTTTTCAGATTACCTGAAACCTTTTTTGGCATACTATTATGGTTTATAAATTATTCAATTTGCAGGTGACGTCTTACAGAAAACCTCAAACAAAATCATAATTCGATCTAGAGAGGTCAGAAAATTCAAATTATTTCCAAGAGAAAAATCCACGTGCGTCGCAAATATGAAGCGTGCTAATTCTTCTTCATCGCAAGACGACTATAAGAAGATCAGAAGTTCACAGGAAACTTCAGATGATAGTGTACATAATACAAATAAAACGACTTCGACATCGTTTAAAGAGAATCCGTCAACGAGCGCAAACGTTCCAGTAAGTTATGAAGAAACTTCGAATAAAGTGATTTCTGAAAAATTCAAAAATGTTTCATTTCAGGAGTCTCCAACACAATCGATTAGCACACCAAATCCATCTCTGCCGGTAGCATCCCAGTCTAGAATGCAGCAAGACAACATGCCATCTCCTGGATACGACTATGAGCCAGTAGGCGTCGATCGAACAACCCTCCCTGCTCCACTTCAGCTAGACAACGGTGAACAATGTGAGTGATTAGAGTTAAATTGGTTTACACAACGCAAATTTTCTAGATACCGTTCGTGGATTGTTCGGCAAAGGCGGCTTTGGTGTCGTAGTGCGCGTCAGGGATCGGAATGGAAACCAGTACGCGGCAAAGGTACTTGCACAAAGAGATAGTCGTTATCCCATACAATACGAACTGGAGGTGAGCAAACAACTGAATTGTTTCAGTGTCAAACCCCTCAATTCCATTTCAGGCATTCAAGAGAATCACCAGAAACCCACATATCAATCTTTTATCGTTGCATGTAACTGGAAAGTTGTTGAATCCACCACCAGGTTACACAGATGAAGTTCTGATCACGGAAGCATGTGGACCTTCCATCAGAGATATTATGATGAGTGAGTTGTTCCTACTCGTGAATTTTTATCCACTGTTTTTTTTCAGAGACTATAACAGATACTGGTAATACTCTCCCGCCTGCATTCTCAATGGATGATATCAAAAGAATTGGTAGACAAATTGGAGAAGGAATGGGCCATTTGGAGAAGCTGAAAATCTACCATTTGGATCTCAAGGCCACCAATGTTGTATTCACGTACAATGTCAAATATGAAGTGGATCCAAACTTGAACCCGCCGATTATTACAATGACTGACCGTAGGATCAAAATTATTGATTATGGAAACTCTTCGTTTCACTTGAAACCTGAAATTCCAAAGCGCTTTGTGCTGGTCCAACCACAAAGCTTTCGTGCGCCAGAGATTTTTATGGGTGAGTGAATATTGTTTTACTGTGCCCAGCTCTGATGAAACAGTTTGAAAAGCTTTCCAAGTATCGATCATATGTACAGGGTGGCTAATAAATACTGATACACAACTTTGCGCTCACTTATACGCGTCCAAAAGAGCGGAACTATCTGCAATTTGCTCAATTTTCGTTCATTACATCTTGTTTCACATATTTGCAAAGTTTCATGTCTCACTTTCCATTTTGAAAGAAATGGCGCGGGCTTTACCGAGCCATACAGCGAAAATTGATGTGTTAGTTACGCGAAGACCAATTTGGACGTCGTTAAAAATCTCAAAGTTCCGAGAATCTTGATTTCGACAACTACTGTACGTCACCAGAGACTCAGACTTTTAGATAGCTTTCAAAAATTTGATATTCCAATCACCGTGACGACTCCAGCAGTCGTTGAAGCTGTCCAAGAGAAAATCCGTCGAAATCCGGAAAAGAGCACCAGAAAGATGGCCAACGACTTCAATATGTGTCACAGATTGATTAAAACTATTGCCAATCAGAAGTTGTACTCCCATTCTTATCAAATACAGAAGGTGGAGTACTTGACGATAAAAATCCAGCTGCTTCGGATGAAAAAAACACAACGCTTCCTCCGCGGCACGCTAAGCCATTCCTGCGTTTTTTGATGATGAAATTTTCGTTGTTCAGGCTAACAAGAAGGGTAAAAACAACCGACGTATTTCTTCTGACTTCGAAATCGGTTGCAAAAAATAAAAATTTTTGAATCTAAGCCAATGGTCGTGCCACAGACACTCAACAGTGGTTCAAGGGACATTTTCTAGAGTTGATATAGGCTGCAGAAAAACTGGCTTCCTCGCCAGATTTGATCTCACAAGACTATGTCGCTTGGAGATATTTGAGCCAGAAGGTCCCCGTAAAAAACTATATAAGTTCGGATGTTTTGCTGATTGCTCACGAGAAATTATGGGAGGCTTTTCGGCCGAAAAGACTGCGTGCCGTGACCGAATTTTGTCTGGAAGGAATCGAGCTGCCATCTAAGCCCATGATGAAATATTCGAAAACTATATATAAATTTTGTTTCTCTATCGTTGGAATATGCTACTGTTAAAATTTCAACAGTTTTCGATGTTTTTCAAACGAGTTATGACGTCTTGAATGTGTATCAGTATTTATTAGCCACCCTGTAACTACGACAAAAATTACTGTATTTCAATTTTTCAGGAATTCCCCACACTGAAAAGGCTGATGTTTGGTCAATGGGATGCTTGTTGGGCGAATTGTACACTGGAAGAGCACTTTTCCTTTTCAAAACTGGCAACACTCAAATCGAACAAGAGCAATCACAATTTGAGTTAATTTCGGCCAGAATTAATGCATCCGTTCCAAAGGAAATGATTGAAGAGTCTAAGAAAAGAGGGTAAGAAAATATTTTATTTTTTCCACGGAACTATTGTAAAAAACTTAGAATTCCGTTTTCAGAAGATGCACCCTCACATTCCACTTCCTAGATAATCGCGAAGAAATCAACAACCAGGATTCATTGATGAGTTTGATGCGCGAAGAAAGCGATTTACCATTGTTCGATCTTCTGAAGTTCATGCTAGTTTTCGATCCATCCAAGAGACCATCATTTGAAGAGGTCCTCAACCACAAGTTCTTCGCTGGCATTTGAATTCAATTCACGTCATTTTGCTTCGATTTCATACTTTTTGTCACCCGTTACACATTCTTGTTCCAGTGACAATTTTCCTCACCCCACTGGTATCATTCACATTGTTTTTCGTGTTTCCAGAAATATTTCCCCCAAATTCTCAGCTGTATGAGTTTTTTTTAAACGCACGTGTTTCTGGTGAGCATCCTAATCCTCAATTCGTAACCAATTTTTGTACTTTTAATAAATTTGATGTTCTCAAAGTTTTGATTTCTTTTTTCACTTGACCTTTAGGAAAAATCTGAAGAAAATATTCGAACCCCTGAACTGCTCCTTTGCTTTATGCTGGTTATTCTCACAGTCGATTATTCCTATTCTTAAGATGTACCAGTCTGGCAGAGGCCTTGAAACATCTCATCATTTTTGTTTGAAACCAATTGAAGTGTTTCGAAATCCGGATGTCAAAAACTGGGATGACAGTATAAATGCCGTGCCGATGTCAGGATACTCTTTGAAGCTTTTTTGATGGAGAATTGATAAAATTGAACCAGAACATCGAAAGCATCCAATTCGTTCATTATTTTCAATAAAATGTATTTCATGTAACTGTGTGGATGCTTAAAAAGTGAACGAGTACTTTGAGAGTATGTAGAAATCATCCTAATAGGATTTCAAGAATACGATCACAATGGGATCACGAGGAGAACTGGAATGGAATCTTGATGGATTTTTGGATGTGAGCACAAGGAGAACAAGATTTTTAGAGACACAGGGCATTCGGTATATTGGGTTGCAAATAAAAGTGTGTTGAACACAGTGAATGTGGAACGGGTAAAAAGAAACCAGGAGACAATGCATGTGAATAACAAGATGGGAGAAGTAAAGAATAAATCAGTATGCCGAGCTTAGACATTAGTGAGAAACTTGTGACGAAGGACTTCTTCGAATGACGGTCTTTCGGCAGGATTGAAAATGAGGACGAATGTCAGAAATTCGAACAATGGAAGATCGGATCCTTGGCGCATCAAATTAATCAATGAATCCTGGTTATTCTCTCCTTCGCGGGCATTAAGGAACTCGAAGTTGAGGGTGCATTTACTGTAAACGAAATTTCAAATTAAAAAAAGCTTCAAAGAAAAACAAGTAAGAAACATGTCCCTACCTTTCTTGTCTAGAAATCTCAATCATTTCCCTTGGAATAGCTGCATGCATTCTGTTCACAATCAATTCAAATTGCGATTGTTGCATTTCAACCGGAGTTGCGAGAATTCTCGACATAAAAATCGACTTTCCGAGGTACATTTTACCCATCAGGCATCCCATGGACCAGACGTCAGTCTTTTCGCTGTGTGGAATTCCTGTAAAATTGAAATAAATAAGATTTACAAAGCATATAAATAGTTTTGTTGTAGTTGAGTACAATATTAAAGTCTTAACTCACCCATAAAGATTTCAGGTGCGCGCAAATTTTGTGGTTGGACCAGCTTAAAGCTTCTTTCGATTCCAGGTGTCCAGTGGGACATCGAATTTCCATAATCGATTATTTTAATCTTGAGATCACTCATTCTAATGATCGGTGGAGTCAAATTCGTATCCACTGCATATTGGACGTTGCTCATAAAAGTGACATTAGCAGCCTTGATGTCCAAATGATAAATTTGTAGCTTCTCCAAATGGAAGAGTGCCTCTCCTACTTGTCTTCCAATTCCTTTGATATCATCAATTGAGAAAGTAGGCGATTGAACATTGCCAATATCTCTTTTGGCTCCTGGAAATACGGTTTAGAGAACTATTATTGAAATAAATTATTGGATTTTTTTGTATTCTTCTCAAAATCATATAAGACTTATACTATCCAACTCACTCATCATGATATCTCTGATAGATGGTCCAGCGGCTTCGGTAATGAAAACATCATCTTTGTAACCTGGTGATGGAGTCATCAGTTTTCCTGCCACGTGCAACGTCAATAGGTTGATGTGAGGGTTTTGGGCGATTCTCTGATAAGCCTGAAAATTGAATTAAGTAAACAAATGATCTTTATAAAATTGAAGAAAACCATTCAGCAGCTCTTTTTCATACAACTGTTCCAAACACTCTCATTGAGAACCTCTGTAACTCAAATTTGACCATTTTCACTTACCTCTAGCTCGCGACGGATCGAATGACGAGTAGCTCTTTGTGTGAGCACTTTCGCAGCGTATTGCTGACCATTTTGGTCTCTGACACGGAAAACGACGCTGAAACCGCCTTGACCAAACCAGCCACGAAAGAAATCTGAAAATTTCGTATGTGTCAATGAATTTTATCTGTGCACTCACATTCTTCGCCGTTGGTAAGTTGAAATGAAACAGGGAGGAGTCTGTGGTCCACGCCTAGTGGCTCATAGTCGTATCCAGGGGACTGTTGGTCGTTTTGTTGCATCATGAAATTAATATGTGAATATCCTCTTGTAATTTTGTAGAGTTTTTTGACGTCTGTGGGTCAGATGGAGGTGTTGAGGTGGA
This sequence comes from Caenorhabditis nigoni, assembly GCA_027920645.1. Classification (NCBI taxonomy): domain Eukaryota; kingdom Metazoa; phylum Nematoda; class Chromadorea; order Rhabditida; family Rhabditidae; genus Caenorhabditis; species Caenorhabditis nigoni. Next base: position 27,943,572 of record CP115869.1, on the reverse strand, counting down.
CGTTTGTTGGTTCAAGTCGCCTGCAAGATGGATAATTTATAAACCAAAAAAATATGCAAAAAAGCAATTTCAGACAATATGGAAAACTACATCTTGAATGCGGAGAGAAAAGTACCAAAGGCAAAAAAAAGACAACCGTTGAGCGGCGGCCGACAGAATGGCGGAATCAAACAGGTATTGTGCTCCTGGGAAACAGGATAGAGCGTTCGTCTCGTCATTCGTTCCACGTCACACAGATGGCGCGCAAAAAGAGAGGCGAACTGCACTGTGTGGAGATGGCCCCGCGTAGAGATGAGGCGTCTCTGTGCTATACCCAAACCGGACCTATAGAAAACAATAGATTTTCAATCAATAAATGTTAACTCTATGCGTTACGCAATGTCTAGGTCACTTTTTGGGTGTTGTTGTTTTGGTCTCGGTCGGTTAACACACAGGGGCCTTCTCGTTGCACGGGGCCATCCCCACACAGTGCCCCTCTTTCGCGCGTCTTCTGCGTGACGTGGCAAGGATGGGTAGCCATTCAGTCGCCCCCCCCTCGGCCCTTTTTTGTGCGCATTGTACTTTAATGAGTGTTGATTTTTCTTATTGTCTGAAAAATGACGTGGCAAAAATGGGTCGCCATTCAATCGGCCGCCTCTCAACGGTGGCTGTTTTTCCGCGCGTTGTATTTTTTGCATTTGAGTTGTAGCTTCCTTATTGGCTGAAACCGTTTTTCGTGCATACCATTATGTTTTTTAATTATGTTTTTGCAGGTGACGTGACACAAAAAGCGTCCACCTCAACAACATCATCAGACCAAAAGAAGTCTCAAAATTCAAAGAAGTTACAAGAGAAACAAAATCCGCAGCGGATACCTTACCTAGAGAAAACAGCATGCAGCACAACGACCAAATGTCACCTGGATATAGCTATGAGCCACCAGTTTTCGATCGAAGCACAATTCCAGAATCACTTCAACTCCAAACTGGAGAAACATGTGAGTGCACAAATATAAATTGATAGAGTTGAACCAAATTTTCCAGACAGTGTGCGTGGCTTGTTCGGTCGAGGTGGATTTAGCACCGTATTCCGTGTCAGAGACCAGAGTGGTCAGCAGTACGCTGCAAAAGTTCTTGCGCTAATGTATAACAATTCATCCGATCCAGAACTTCAGGTGAGCAAAAAGCGGAATGAATTTCAACAAATCGATTTGAACATTCCGTTAATATGAACCTACTCAATTCAACTTCCAGGCTTATCAGAAAATTGCCCAAAATCCACATACCAACTTGTTGTCCTTGCATTCGTTCGGAAAACTGAAGATTCCTCCACGAGGTTGCTCAGACGAAGTTATCATCACCGAAGCCTGTGGACCCTCTATCGGAGATGTTATGATTAGTGAGTCTCTCCTTTTCGTAGATCTTTTTCTAAAATGTATTTTTCTAGAAGCTAGTATGAATGCCGGCTATGGCAAAATGGCTACGTTCTCGATCAGTGATATCAGACAAGTTGGAAGACAAGTTGGAGAAGCATTGGTCCACTTGGAACAACTCAAAATCTACCATTTGGACATTAAACCCGACAATGTTGCATTCACCAGCAACGTCACATATGCATTGGATACAAATCTTACCCCACCAGTCATCACATTGAATGATCTTAAAATCAAGCTCATCGATTATGGAAACTCGATGTCTCACTGGGCTCCTGGAACCGCAAGACCTATGCTCGCGCAGCCACAAACTTCCAGAGCACCAGAAGTTTTCATGGGTGAGTTAAGATTGTAATACAGTGCCTTGCTCTGATAATTATTTTTATTTGTTTTGTAAATGTTTTGCATTTCAATTTTTCAGGAATTCCACTCGATGAGAAGTCTGACGTTTGGTCTATGGGATGCCTGATTGGCACAATGTACATTGGAAAACCGATTTTTACGCATCAAAGTGGCGCGTCACAAAACGAGAAACAACAGTCCCAGTTTGAGTTTATGGTCAGGAGAATGAATGCGACCATTCCAGAGGACATGATTGAGATGGCCAAACAAGGAAGGTAAGAACATTTCTTTCGCATTTTTCCATTGAAGTTGTTGTAAAAACCTCAAAGTCTTGCTTACAGAAGATGTCAGCTAAAGTTCGATTTCCTCAAAAATCGCGAAGAAACCAACAACCAGGATTCGTTGATGAGTTTGATACGTGAAGAGTGCGACCTTCAATTTTTCCAATTCCTCAAATACGTCCTCATCTTCGATCCAACCCAAAGACCATCATTTGAGGAAGTCCTCCATCACGAATTCCTCAGCAACGTCTAAGCTCGCCTCTACTCATTTCCATTCTTATTCATTTTTTTACCCGACAATTTCAAAGTTTTTGGGTTTAGCACATTTTTTCGAATCCCATCTATCAAATCCCCCGTGTAACTAAAACACGTGTACATATTCTTTGTGTCTTCATAAGGATAATTCCTACCCACCTAATTACCTCCGTTGTTCCTCCATCTGGTTTTTATGCACTCTCACCTGGTTTTTCATATCACCCGATCCAAATGTTTTGTGTTTAACACATTATCATCTCAACCCCAGTACGAGTTCCATATGCCACCCGAAAACTTTTATTAGTGATCCAATCATTGTTTTTTCCGAGTCTCACAAGTACGATCTCACTTTAAGCGCATGCGTTCCAATGTAAGCATCCAAATGTTTTTACATATTCCACTTTGTTACAAATAAAAGTGATGTTTTATATTCCCGTTTTTATTTTGCTGTCTTTGGCTCTTGAAAACGATTGGATAATGAGTTCCGATCTCTCAGACGTGATTTGAAAGAAGTACGGTAGTTGTAGGGAAAACGATGAACAGTCAAAACAAGTAAAGAAAAAAAAATCACGTTTCATTGAAAGAAATTGTTAGTAAACGAGATTCAATGTGTTTCTTCCAGGTGTGCGATGTATCCTTTGGAGATCATAACTGCTCTGGCCCGGATAAAGACTGTGTAGCGTCCGAGCAATGTCGTCTGCAATGATCCGGCGGCTCTGGTGATCTGAAGTAGCGTTTTTTTTGTTTATATACAAGCAACGAGTGAAACACAGAAAAAATAAAATCCTTCCTCACTTTTGTCAGTGCATGAGCAACTCCCGCCAATGGCATTGGGACCGGGTCAACATGAGCTAGCAGTTGCACTTCCTGTTCTTCAGCAAAAGCTCGAAGTTCTGGATCAACATGAGAGCTTTCATGAAGTTGAACCAGAGGTGGTTGCATTGCGACTCGCTTCGAGATTTTTTTCAATTGACGCAATGAAACGTCAGCAAGACCAATGGCACCAACTTCAGAATAATAGATGTATTGGGCTAGACGAGAATAGATTGGAAACATCAAGTCAATCCAACGAGCGAGTTTTTCCTTTTCAGATTCTCCGTCAATGTGAAGGAGTGGTGGTGGAGCGACAATAACCGTCTGAAGTTCAATTATATTATTGCTTTCTGAGAAAATGGCATTTAGAGAGTATTTTCTTTCTGATGTAAACAGTAGGTATCTCGAAGCGGCAACACGAAACAACACGCAAACGATGGAGACGCAGAAAAATTCTTTGTATATCTGTCTGCGTCTCAAAATTCACTTTCTCGTAAAACGGTAATAGTATTAGGTTGTTCGGAAAGTTCCTGTCATTTTTGGCGTTAGAAACATTTCATGTAAAAAGGGTCAAAACGATGTCGGATAAACTAAAGGTAATGACCATTGTTATCGATGACTATCTGCCAATGCCCCACTAAAATGTGGTTGTCTTCCTTTCACAACTCCGGTGAAAGCGAATCGAAATCCGAACCAACCCCTTTTTGATATCCTGTTTCGAAGTGAATTTTTTTCAATCAAGAAGACGTTAGAAATGACTTCATAGATAGTAGTCTGAAAGTACAAGGTTCGGGCTACACGGTGGATAAAACAAAGTTGCCCAGCCACACTCAGCGAGATCGGTCTGGATCTTTCTTCCCGCATGAGGTTGCGGAATTTAATTTTGAAAATAAACCTCTGTGTTTCTCTCCGATGGAGATACACATGGAGTTTGAGTTATATCACCTGGCAAGAATAGGTGTCGGTCTTTAAAGTGTCATCTTTACCTAGAAGCTCCCATTACTCCACTTCTTGGTAGACCACAATACTGACAATATCCCATTTTTAACATGAATTTCACGTTTTGGGACGTCTGGTGGTTGAGTGCCTTTGTCAACCGACTTGGCTTGTTGCCTATTGTGATCATACATTACCCATTTATCACCACTAGTAATGATTTCATTCCAACTTTCATGTGTGCAACACAGGATGAAAAGATTCAAACAGATGCCCACCCGGGAAAAAAAGTTGCATTGAGCCAAAAGGTATGGTCAATGTCTTGCCAATTTTTTGACTTTGCCGAGGGTCTCCAATCTATTGCTTTTTTACGAAAGGCTTGCCACTGATGTACTTGATATATCCCACAAAGTTTGAAACGGATCCCTTTTATTCCCGCCTATTAATGCATTCAAACCTAAGCCCATTTGCCATTTTGAAGGAAGATTTTCGTCCAAAGAGAATTCCTTCATTTTAAATTGGTGAAGCCAGGTTGTGATGATAGTCCGAAAGAATGGAAAGTTGTTGTTCACCTCCACTAATTAGCAATCGATTTCAGCAATTTTCCGGTCATATACAAATACAAACAAAAAGGCAGTCGAAAAATGGAAATTGTTAGGGGCAAAAACGGTGGGCCTATCTCACTACACGAAAGGGAGAGAATGATCTCCGTTTGGGTCTAGACACTTTTAGACCCCACTAATATACTAATAAAACGGCAGTTCCTTCCCTTTTACCACGTCGTTAGAAACCAAGTTTGGAAACAGTAGCTCAAAAATGACGGGAACTTTCCAAACAACCTAATAAAATCAAAAATTCGCCTACCTAGGAGCCTCTTATAGAAGGAACGTGTAACAGAAGGGCTTCTAAGCTTTCAACGTTGAATCAATTAATTTCGCTACCTGTCAAAGATATGAAAACATTGCCAACTGAAGAATTGTTCATCATTCTATCACAAATGTTTTTTTCTGTTGACAGGTTTTTGATATTTTGAAAAGAATACAAGGGAAATTAGCTCAAAGATGCCCTATGGTATAGGTTTCTCATGTAAGACAATGGCACTTCTAGCTACTTTTAATTTCATTTCTAATTAATTTATTCTACTCTATGGAATTTTTTATTTCTTGAAAAACGGATTGTAGACTAGATTACCTCAATATCCTTGATTTTCAGTTCCTCTTTCAAAGCCTCGATTGCCTTCTCAAGCGATCCGACGTCCCACTTGGTCATGAAAATCTTGAAAGTGACTTTCAAGTCATTACGAGCGTGGATCGCCATCCGGTCGTCTTCAGTCTGCACAAATACCTTACAAATAATTATGTTCACAATCTTACATTGTCCATGATCGAGTCCTTTGACTGGAGAGAAATCCACTGCGCAAGTTCCTCGGCGGAGTTGGAGAAATTTGTGCACTGAAAATCTTAGCAATACTAAAACTGAAATAGTGAACGGATATTCAAACCTTAAGCTCCAAATTTCCGTTGATGTTCCCGGTTCTTAATTGAAACTGAGCGAGCCCAGAGGGCGTAGTCTCAAGTTGATGAATTGATGGCATTATATTCTGAAAAATCATAATTTGAAAATTATTTTCAAATGTTGCAAAATTGGCGTGATTTATAAAATAATATTTGCTAAAAATATGATAAGATGAAAATAAAAAAAAATAAAATTTCAAAACATCAGTAGAAAGTAAATCACACTTTTTCTTCAAAAAATACAGTCAAAATACATCAGAAATTATCGGAAACACTAGAAACGAAAATATGGAAATAGTGAGAAAGAAGGTCATTGTAAGAACACAGCACTCACAAAAAGAAAGAGAACACTCAAAAAAGTATTTCTGCAATTCAAAACATAGACAGATGGCAATGACCAAAGACCAGAGACACGCAAAAGATTTGACATTTCAAAATTTTATTGTGTACTCGGCTACAGTACTGTTTGAATGATATGTGAAAATGGGCATTTACATTTAAGAATGAGCAATGGGAATATTGGAAATTTCAAATTTTGAACTATGAGGGCTATTTCATTTTTGAATAAGCTGATTTCGAAAATATTCAGATTTTGCTGATTTTTTTTCTTTTGAAGTTTATTATTTTCCCTCTTCGAGTCGAAAATTCTAAAATTAAAAATGAATAATAAAAAAAAAGAATCATACCTACCGTAGCCACTCTAATAGAACGCCACCCGAACCGTCCACTTTGAGCCTACGTTTATATCTCACTTCTTTCGAAAGGTATCAAAAAGTTGTCACCTAAAAAAAAGTTAATCATGATATCATCAACATTTTATCAGTTGACCACTTTTCGATATCTCCAACAAAAAATTAGATACATGAGCTCAAATTCAACGATTCGGGTGGCGTTCTATCAGAGTGTTTGCGGTATCTTATATAGCCTAATCATATGTCACAGTCGTCAATAATTAGAAAATCTCATTCAGATCTAACAAATAAAACATAGAAACTAATTTCAAAATTTCATGCTATTTTTTTAAAACTTAATTTTGAATTTTCACTTTGTATATCTGAATTTGCGGTCTTGATTTTCAGCGGAGGAAAATGAGCAAATACGAATTTCTTATTCTCATGTTTCACCGAAAAAATGCTTTGTGTTCCAGAAAATTTTAGATTAAACAATAAATTACTGTGAGTATAAACAAAAATTTATGGATTTCCTATTTTCAAGTTGTAACGTAGATTTAGAGGTAGATTGAAAAGTAGGACATGAAATATTTGAATGAAGAAATATGAAAATTGATAAAAATGGAACGAAGAAAAAGATAACTCAAAAAAAATTTATGCAGGCGTCCGAATTGTAGGAGTAGGAGACTCTGCGATTTTTGTTAGTTCAGCCACACTTCGTTGATACCATCTCTCAGCTTGATGTACCGCCCAGGCCACAAATTCTTGGATTTGAGTGTCTTCAATGTTATTGGTTCCAATAGTAGGTCTAAAATTTTATTGCACAAAAAATATAATTTTTTTGAAACCTACAGGTGTTGTTCTTTCCTGCGCATGTCTGATGCAAAGTTTGTCAAATCTCCAATCATTTCCAATAATGCACTTTTCAACTTTCTCGCTCGGTCCTGTTGAGATCTCACGTTTTTCTGAAGACTATCCGATTTCTTTTGGCTGGTATGTTCGAGTTCAAGCAGGTTTTCTTGAAGAATGGCCACAAATTCTGCCAGATTGGAGCTGAAATAAAATGCTGATGGAGAAATTCCGGTATCGACACCAACCGTTTCTCATTAGCATTTTGGAGTTTTGAAATGAGCATTTTGGAATCACAAGAAGACTTCGTAGGCAAAATTCTACAAGCATATTCTGTGTGACGAGCAAAAATCCAAAATCTTACGCATTCTTTTGGGCATCTGTTGTCAATTGTTGTCTTAAAACTTTATTGAGGGCTTCTAGTTTGTCAGTTTTATGTGTCAGTGCTTTGTTTTTCTCCTCCAATCTGAAATAAATGAAACGTAAAGAATCGTAAAATTTATATGAATGGAGGGGGACATGGAGACTTCTCAAAATTGTGAGAACTTGAGGAGCCGCCTAGCCACCAATTAAGTTATGGCAAACTTTACAGAAGTTATAAAATTTTGATTTACAGAAGTTATACAATTTTCAAATCACTCACGTCTTAGACTTTCTCTCCCAATTTAATTTTTCCGTGTTTAATTCATGATTACGTCTTTTCATTTCTGTTAGCTCTGAGGATAAACTGTAAAATGTCATTTTTCATTTTATCTGATGCTCAGAACTCACATGCCCAATTGCAGCTGCATTTTATCCATTTGACGACGTAATCTTAAATTTAGAAATGAAAACGTATATCATAAAATTTCAAAACTTACTGGTATTCTAAAGACAGCCTGAGCATGGCGAGTGAAAATGAAATAGTTGAAGATTCAAACGCGGGTGTGTTTAGTGGCGCAACAAATTGTTGACAATTTCTCACTATGAAAAACTGTTATCAGCAAAAAAGGTTTGACTCCCCGAAAACTGATAAGAGGTAGGTTCCGGCTGAAAAAAGTTTGTAGATTGCAACAACTAGCTTAGAAATATTAGGGTGTTACATAAATAATGTCGTTTTTTTTCGAGGGCAGTTTTCTCTGTCATGGCTCATTCTAATGTCAAATTTTTTTTGTTTCTCACACACCTAATCAAGTTATCGAAAATCCGTACTTAACATGTGTCATAATGCTCTTAGTTATTTGAGGAGAAATTATGGAAAAGGTGTACTTTTTCGCTTATTTTTTATACAAATCCATGCTCTGCCGAAATGCAACCGATACTACCGAAAATATCAACCGTGCTTCCGCAGAAAGAAGTGCTAACAGAAAAACAGTACAACAATTGTTCACAAAATTCACATGTGGAGATGCACCTCTCGAAGAAAAACATGCCCGTGGAAGGAATTTTGAAGCGTGGTGGAAGGGGATCCGAGATCGACTGTATGGGAACTTTCGGCAGCGTTTGGAATCAGTATAGGAACAATTTCGAGACAAACATAACGAATTGAGAATACAAAAAAACTAGATAAATGGCTATCTGAAGAACTGAAAATCGCTAGAAATTGCAACGCTACTCTTGTTCGGCAGATCACATCTTACGAGAGAAAAGTGATCATTTTTTGGGTCGAATTGTGACGTATCATGAAAAATGCACACAATACTACAACAAAATGCGATCAGCGACATATGTGGTCGAAAGCCAGAAGGTACAACATCTTACAAAGCCAGAAATTCACCAAAAAGAGGATATGGTGACTGTTTGGTGTCTGGCTTTCGGTTTTATTCTTTATGACGCCCTGAAAATATCAAAAACTAACACTGCGGTTCACAATTGTCAAGAAATAGAGAAAATGTGCTATCCAAATTGCCAGCACTAGTCAAAAAATTGGCACAATCCTACTTGACGACAACTCCATGTCACATGTTGCAATCATGGCGGCTCAAAAAATGGAATATGTTCGGTTACAAAATTATCGGTCAATCACCATACTTTCCGACATAATCTTCATTGCTTACCATTTTTTCAAGCATCTTGAAAGCCTCCCCAAAGAGAACCAGTTCATTAAAAACGACTATGCAAAAAAGCTTCCCAATGTTTCGTCACTTCCTGGGCTTCTGGTTTCTATCATGATAACATTTTCAAATCAGTATATTGTAGGGCAAAAAGTACTGATTCGAATGATACATAGTTTGCTTGATGAACATGAGTTTCACCAAAGTTATCTTTGTTTAAAGAGTGGTACCAAAAAACGACATTATTTATGTAACACCCTAATACTGTATTCTGAGTGAGTCATGAAACAGGCAAGGAAAGATATGAGGCGGAAATCTCATGGTAAAATAATGGAATTGATGCATTGAATAGTTCAAAATACAATCAGCGGGTTTGATGGTTTCTCGTTTTTCAGTTTTCTCTTAATTCAATAAATTTTAATTATCTTAAAATAGATTTCGGACTTTTATTTAAAATAAAAAAGGGATGATTGTGCAAAGGTGCAAACATTCAGCTCCAAACTACAAAAAATGTTGCTAAGACTTCTATAATTCCACTGGGATCATTTTTTACTATTCGAAAATTCTGGTTTGGAGATTTTTAAGGTATTGTCCTAGTGTATCATTTTAATGAAATTCTGAAAATTTTGCTTTTTCAGAACGCTTAAAATAAACATTTTTCGTCAAATTTTTCTCAGCGTTTGGGAAAAATATTGCTGAAAATCTGGGGACACAGAGTTCTAATTTCAGGTACCCGTTGCTTGTCCAATATTACAGACGGCTTGTGTTGAACAAAAGTTTTGCAAATGCTAGGAAAAATATGATAATATCAGTCGGTTGTGAATGTTTATAGCACTAGAATCTTGATGAAATTTAATATAAAAAATTGAGATGTGTTTACTTGCGTGGACACACCCATTGAAATTGACTGTATCAATTAAAGTAGTGATGTACTGGCTGTATGGAGTTGAAGAAACCAAGAACAAAGAGTGAGTCACTACGAGCTTTTCAGAAATGACCTTAAAATTAAGACATTCGAAAGTTGATTATTATAAATTACGAATGACGCACAGAAATTGAAAGATCACTGATAAGAGTTATTGAACGATATGGGTCAAACAAAGATCATTTCCTGACTATGGTGTCAATTTTGCACAACTACTAAATGGTGTCACACTTCCCTATTCAAAATTGTTTGCAGGACGTTTTTGAGTGATGTCGATTTTCCAAAACAGTTGAAATGAAACTGCTGCATCCAGCGTTTTATTAAAGGAGGCCAGACATAAAAAAAAAGTTTCCTGATATTTTGGCTAGAGAACCCCCATGAGGGGTTGAACTCATGACAGGCAGCTCAGGGGTACAGCGCCGCTACCGGCTGAGCTACGGGGGCGCAAACGCGGCTGACGACCAATGGCCTCCATAAGCGCCGCACGATTTCGTCCCCAAACTGTCCCCCAAAATTTTTGCTGTCTCGCCTCCTTTAAACACGTCATATTTTCTCTTCTTTTTAACAAAAATTCCAAAATTAACTTTTTTAATACTCAGCTGCGACTGTCGTCTTTTGGGCGAAAATATGGGTTTCGCCGCCTTTTGGGCGAGCATGGGCGTCTTTTGGGCGAGGTTAGAGCGCCGCCGCCTTTTAAGCGAGCTTCGGCACCTTTTGGGCGAGAAATAAATTTTTAGGCGAACCCAAGGCGAAGGTAGAACTTCTCAGGCGAACCCGAGGCGAAGCCAGCCAGCTTTTGCGCTTTCTTTTGCCACCTTTTGAGCGCTGTTTGGCCACCTTCTGGGAAAATCCCTAGCGGAATCTGGCCAACCACCGCCCAAAAGACGACAGCCGCAGCCGAGTAGTTTGCATTTCTATTCACACGCTGAAAAAAGACGGCTGCAGCTTCCACGGGGAAGCCGAAAAAAGTCGGTGTTTTTTTACCACGCCGGCAAAAGCCGTGTTTTTCCCAGCCCTGAATATTAACATAAATCGTGAATCTAAAAAAATTTTGGAAACTAGGAGTTTACATTTGAAAATAATTGAAATTAAAATCTTCTGGAGTGATGCACGGTAAGCTAACATTTTTTTGGGGGACAGTGATTTTCAATATTGTTTACAAAATAGAACTGCACATATCACGACAGAACATTTTCAATCTTAACGCCAAGAAGCAAAGATAGTTTTATAGCTTTACAATCTCGAAAATATGATTTATTGCAATTGAACAGTTGACCATCGAGGGAAACTAGGATACTCTGCAATTTTGGTTAGTTCGGCAATACTTCGGTCACATAATCTTTCCGTTTGCTGCGTTGCCCACGTCACGAATTCTTGGATTAGAGTGTCTTCGATGTTATTTGTTCCAATTATTGATCTGAAAAAAATTCTTCGTAAAAAAAGAAATCTCACTGAAACCTACAGATTTTGTTGTTTCTTGCGCATATCTGATGCAAAGTTTGTGAAACCACTTAACATTTCTAATAGTGATGATTTCAACTTTCTCGATTGGTCCTGTTCAGCTTTAATATTTATTTTGAAATTATTTGTTAACACTTTTGATTCCAGCACGTGGGGGCGTTTCGGAAGATTTTCTACGGATTCGGTTACATTGTTGCTGAAAATCAGAATATTTGAGAACATCATTGAATTCATCGATTGTTGGTTACAATTTTCAAGCTTACCCATCATTTTGTGCTACTGTTGTCAATATTTCTTTTAAAACTTTATTCAGAGCTTCTAGTTTTTCAGTTTTATTTGTCAGCGCTTTGTTTTCCTCCTCCATCCTGAAAACAAAACAGTTAAATCTGTATTGGGAGTGTTTCCGAATTTCCAGCTATGAACTAATTTGAGCCATTAGAACAATTAAAGAACTGTCAAAATATGTTCCATTATCATAGAGTCATTTTGTTCATTTAGTACATTTTGATAGAGTTTATTTCACAGAAAATTGAAAATTCTAATTGCTCACGTTTTCGACTTTCTCTCCCAGTTTAATTTCTCCGTGTTTAGCTCATGATTCTGCCTCTTCATTTCTGTCAGCTCTGACGACAGACTGCAAAGTTTAATTTTCTGCTTTATCTGATCCTGGGAACTCACAGGTCTAATTGCAGTTGCATTTCATCCATTTGCAGGCATAATCTAAAATTAAAAAAAAACAACTTTAGGCACAGGCTTAAAACTTACTGGTATTGTAGGGACATTCGGAGCATGATGAGTGAAAAGAAAACAATTGGAAAAATAAGAAGCGGGTATGTAGTTAGTGACACTACAACACTTGTTGACAATTCCTCACCATTAAAAAAAGTGTCATCAGCAAAAAAGGTTCGTTGATTCCTATAACTGAGAGGCAATAGACTCCGACTGAAAAAAAGTTTGTAGGTTGGTACAACTAGCTTAGAAGTAATGTATTCTGAGTGAGTCATGAAAGGGGCAAGGACGGATTTGAGGCGGCAAATTCATGGTGAAAGAATGAAATTGTTGCATGAAAAACTAAAAAAAAAGAATCTTTGATTCCTTCCGTTTTCAGTTTTGTTCCTAATTTAATTAATTTTTGTTAGCTATGAATGGACTTTGGGACAAAGTTTGAAATGAAAAAGTGGATGCTCATGCAAATGTGCAAACGTTCTGCTCCAAACTACAAAAGGTGCCGTTACGGCTTTTATATTTCTATTGGGACAAGTTTTTACTCTTTGAAAATTTTGGGCCGGTACGGGGATTTTTAGGATGTCGTCCTAGTGTATCATAAATTCCTGAGATTTTTGCTATTTTTTGAATTTTTAAAATGTAACTTTTTTGTTCAATTTTTTCTCAGCGTTCGGCAAAAACATAACTGAAAATCCGGAAGTGCATATTTCTAATTTCAGGTACCCATTGCATGTCTAATACAGTGCGTTCAATATCTTTAGGACCCCCTCTATTTTCACTGTACTGAGAGAACGGTGAGAGATATCGGAAATCTGTGAGCGCCGTTTGTTTTTAAATCCAAAAAAACCTCAGGAGCCAAAATTTGGTACCCATACATCTTCAGGTATTAGTATACGGCCCAAAACTCACTTTTTCAGCCGTTCAATATCTTTAGGACCACCTGGAAATTTCGAAATCTTGGTGATTTTTTGTCAAAATTTCGCTTTCAAACTTGAAATAACTATCAGTTTCGGGCTTTCTTTGTTCATTTTCATTAGTATCTCAAAGAATTTTCATAATTTGTCGACTTTCCTAATCATCATTTTTTCCAATTTTTCCTAATTTTTGGATATTTTTGTAAAAGTGACCCAATTGGTCAAAAATTCAAACTATTCAAAGAGAACAATCATGGAGCGTACAGAATATGATGTTGAGAAGCTAAATTGAGTACTGGGAGCGCAGTCAGGGCCTTGATTGTGTACATACACTGTGATGTTCCAGGTATTGGGCCACTTTTCTAAAATTTGGAAAAACTGAAAAAAATGATGATTAGGAAAGTCGACAAATTATGAAAATTCTTCGAGATACTTATGAAAATGAACAAAGAAAGCCCGAAACTGGTAGTTATTTCCAGTTTGAAAGCGAAAATTTGACGAAAAATCACCAAGGTTTCGAAATTTCCAGGTAAGGCTAAAGTTATTGAACGGCTGAAAAAGTGAGTTTTGGGCTGTATACTAATACCAGAAGATGTATGGGCATCAAATTTTGGACGGGGTGTTTTGAAGGAAATTTTTGCTAATGCTAGAAAACATGAGAATTTCATTTGGCTAGGAAATTTTAATAACTAAATTTTGATGAAATAATAGATGATAAGAATTGTGTGGCGTTTACGTGAGCTGACACAGCGATCAAAATTACGACTTGTTGTGCTACAATTGAAATAATGATGAGCTTGCTGTATACGGTAAAACAAATCAAGAAAAAAACGAGGGATTTGTTCAAACTTCACAAGAATGACCTGAAAAAGATAAATCAAAAGTTTTCAGAAAAATTATGAATGACGCATACAAACGGAAAAATTACTGATAAGAATAATGCGGGTCATTTTCGAGAAAACGAAGATCATCAATTCGTTTTAATGTTTCGAAATTGTGCCATTAGAAATGAAAATCGAATTCACAAAATACAACGATAGACTTGCTTGGAACCAATCCTTAAAATGCTAATATGAAATGTAAATCCGAAAAGAGAGGCGTTTCAAAATTATTGAAATTTATTTTTTTCAAGTGTTTAGCATGTTCTAAATCAACTCACGATAAATTAGTATTCATTAAAGGCCCAAGGCAATAGAACATTTTGCAAAATCAAATAAGAATTTTTTAAATCTCAGAGCCAAGAAAAAAACAGTATTGTATCATAGTTTTCAGAGAATCTTACAAGAACCACCATACAAAGGTGAATATGATTTATTGCATTTCCATAGTTGACAATCTAGGGAAATTAGGATACTCTGAAATTTTTGTTAATTCAGCAATACTTCGGTCACACAATCTTTCAGTTTGCTGCGTTGCCCACGTCACAAATTCTTGAATTAATGTGTCTTCAATATTATTGGTTCCAATAATTGATCTGAAAAAGTGATTTTTTAAAAACAAGAAACCTAATTGAAACCTACAGATTTTGTTGTTTCTTGCGCATATCCGATGCAAAGTTTGTGAAACCTCCTATCATTTCTAACAGTGATGATTTCAACTTTCTCGATTGATCCTGTTGAGTTTGAATTTTGCTTTTGAAACTGGAAGTGACGACTTTTTGTGTATGCAACGAGCTCTTCTGAGAACTTTCTGGAGATTCTGCTAAATTTGCGCTGAAAGAGAGAGTGTTTGAAATTATATTCGACGATGGTTGGTGGCAGAGGGGTTTCAAATCAAATCTTGAAGAAAACAACTAGAACTTACCTACTTATTGCTGCTGCACGTGCACACTTATCCCGTAAAACTATATTTTCAGCTGCAAGTCGTTCTGCTTTCTGTGTTAATGCCTTGTTTTTCTCTTCCAACCTAAAAATATGACAACAAATTAGTAAAATATAGTAATATAAACTTACAGTTTTGCATATTCTTCCCAGCTCAATTTCTCCGTATTCAATTCTTTATATTTCATTTTTACTTCTGTTAGGACAGACGACACGCTGCAAATTTGCAAGTTAAAGTTGGTGTTTTATTTTAATTGTCTTGCAAGTGGACAAAAAATCTATAACGCTTTTTTCCTTCTGTAGGAAAGATTTTGCAAAAAAACAACATAAAGTTAAACATCTCTTTTTTGGAAAATCCAACTTGCAACATCTCAATAAATCACATGTTTAAAACTCACATTCCAATTTGTAGATGGGCCTCATCAATTTGCAATCTGAGCTGACATCTGAACGGAATGATTTATATTTAATTAATTTTGAATGACCACCTACTCATTTTCTGGAGACATTTTGAAAAACTTGACAAAATGGAGGGAAATTGCAAGTTTATGTGATGGTAGTTACAGAATGACGGGACTGAATATTGACAATGTATATGAGTAAACTGACGATGCAATCTGGAAAAAAAATTATAGATGAGTCACAATCTGTATGGAGTTTTGACCCTCTCGGCTTTGCCCGGAAATTCAAGTTAGTCATTTTTTCAACAATTTCAAAATTATTCTAACTCTGAGATCATGAACTTTGTGAAAAATTTCAAATGTATCAAAAAATTGCTTGCTATCAAACGTTTTCAAAAAAAGAGTTGCTCGACAAATCTAATACTTTGCTCCAGAAAGTTAGAACAGCACAGAAATCTATGAGAGAAAAAAATGAACGAATCTTGGGTCCGGTAAACACCAAACAGTTTTATAGCAACTAAACTTTTGAAAAGCTCAACCTTTTTGTTATCAATCTTCCCAGAATCGGACACCCACCTGCTTGACTTATCGTGCCCTCCGTGTTTCCATTCGCAGAACTGTTCTAATCTTGTGAGTGTGTGAATGATAAAAATATTGTGAAACAAAAAATTGCAAAACGAGAGAGTTGGGTGGTACCAAGAATGAAACTTGTAAATATTGTCGGAATACGTGTCACCACGTGTTTGCGTGGTCACCGACGTCTACATCCTAGGTTTTGATTTGTTTAAAACTTCTTTTTCAAATGAGAATCATGATAAAAAATTTTTATTAGTTTGAAGATCGACAATTTTTTGTTCATTACATACATACGACAATATTTGATCTAGATAGCTAATCCCTCGCCTTTGTCAAACACAACCTCCGTTGAACATCTTATTTGATTTATTGTCCTTCTCTTTTTCCGCTGCCCACTTGTATCCCTTTCAGTTGGTTATTGTTTCTTATCAGTTCTCTGCATCTTTTCCGTTTTCTTCTTACAAAGCAGCTGCAGAAATTCGTAATGTTTTAAACGTTTTCGATGCAACAAGTGTCAAGAACTCTAATTTTTCTATTGAAAAATGATTATTCAAAATAAAAAGGAAGTTTGAATAATTTTGCAGATCTTCCGAAAAATAAAATTATAAAATTCTTTCATTTCAAAAATTTTCGGTTTAATTTTTACAAATTTTCTTATTTTCTAATGACCAAATCGCAGCTGTCGGATGTGAGAGTTGATTGCTTTTATCCCTCTATTTTTTCTCACTCTTCTTGTTTCTCTTCATTCTCATTGCTTCAGTTTTGCTCCCCAAATATCTATCTGCCGTTTGCTTACTTATTTTTGATGGTACCAGTGCTTCAAATGAATGTTATCTTCTCATTTTCTATTTTCCTTCTCAGCGTAATTATTCTAATGAGTTTATTTCCAAAATCCCCTTAAACTCACCCTGACACGTCTATTGCACACGACAAAAACGAAAATCCAGTAACCAAGTGTCATATATGATATGTCTTTTTTTTTACCCCTTGCCTTTTCGTTTTTCTTATCAATTGGCATGCTATATGACCATCTCTTAGAAAACAAGGATGAGGAATGGGCAGCAGATCGGATGGAATTCCTGCATTAAACAATTGCAACAAGTTATTTCAAGTGAGTTTTAATTTTTCAATTCTTACATTTTTTTCAAACTATAGTTGAACTTTGATAACAGTTTATGCAATGATTTGAGGAATTGTATAGAAGCTCCAATACTGAGGAAATTTTAACATTAGCAATTCCTCAGCAAGAAAAAGAATGACTTTCTCTTTAGCGACGGTTTTTCAGTGATAGTGAGATACAACCGTTAAATTCAAACGCGTCTCACCCAAAGACTTTCACAATACCAATCAATTTTTAACGTTCAAAATAAATCATTGAGTTTTCAAAAAATTATCTTTTAATGATACGAAAATCGATAAGTCTTATGTTTTGCTAACAAAGTTAAAAAAAATAATTCTTCATTATCGATACTTAATTAGACTTAGCAATGTCGAGTATATCAACTTAGGAAGATCAGCGAAAGAATTGTGATGGGGGAGGGAGGTAACTGATGTGCTGTAGATTCGTTTTTTCGATGTTCTATAATTCTTATGGAGGTTTCATTTTTTTTTCTAAATTTTTTTTGAAACTTTAACAAAAGCTTTCCATTTTCGACAAAGTCTAAATTTGTTATCTTCATGAAATAGTACCAATTTTATCTCTTATAATTTAAAACATGCCCCAAGTTTTCCTCAGAACTTTTTTATCTGCGAGAAACAGATTGCAAGTGTGATTTTTTGTCAGAGAGTTTTTTAGAACTACTTTGAGAGTAAAAAGAAAATTATGCATTACAAATTTTTAAACAGGATGTTCGAGAGTCTGTTTATCATCGAAAATTCTGAAGAAAATCGACAAGTCTAAGTTTTGCTATGTTTAAAATGAAACGCGCCATCATTGATGTTCAAATTACACCTAGCAAGAAATAAGTCAATTCAGTTTCGCAATGTCTGAGCAAAAGTATTTGAAATTTTCTTCAATTCAGAAAGCTTTCTTTAATCTTACCAAATGTCAAAAAGCCTTAGAATTCTTGTAAATTTGAAGACTGATCAAAGATGATAAACTTTCAAAAATATTTTTAGAATTTCAAAGTTGTTCCAGCCAGTAACCGAATTAATTCCAAGATTTTCCACTATTATTAACATTTGCCGTTTTTTTTTGTCTAATAAACTGAAAATTGCAGAAAATACTCCAGTCCTTCAAATTTGGCTTGTGTGTCCTCCGTGTGTCTCAAACCGGATCTTCTTCAACTGAAGGGATTTGTCACTATGAAGTAAGTTATTTTTTCACGTTTTTATGAATACTTTGAAACTGAGTAAACTTAACTTTGCATTAGCAATTTCTGAGCAAAAAAGGGGCGTTTAATTTCAAGGCTATCACAGTACATTTTATTTTGGACGTCCAAAGAAATCAGTGAGTTTATGACTCACCCTCTCTAAATTGAAGGGATATTCATAGGTCTCTTTTTTGCTAGTTTTAAAAGAAAACGCGTCATCATAGATGAAATACAAAAAAAAAAGAAGAAATTAAACTTAGCAATACCGTGTTATATAAACTTGAGCGGCGTGAAGAAAACAGCAAAAACGGGTGTAGTGGCGAGGTGGACGGGAGGTTTCTGATTAGTTGTAAGTTCGTTTTTTTTACTTTTTTACTATCTGATCAGGGCTGGGCGTAAAATTGTTTTTACGGAATCCATAAAACGTAAATTTTACGGATTAAAATCCGTAAAACCGTAAAGTTTCCAAAATGACTGTTTTTGGCAAGCAAACCCTATTTTTCAAGTTTTTGCGCTATTTCAGGTATGTAATTTTGCAAAATTTCAACTGAATAACCCAAAAATTATGTTTTGTCACACCTTTTTCAATAATCTCAAAATTCCATTTTCTAAAAAGTTCGGTAAAATTTTCCAAAACTTGAAAAAAAAACAAATTTTCCCAATTTAGCCTGATGTTTCTTGAAGTCTCATAGTTTGTATAATTTGATAAAATTTCCTTTAGTTTATCATACACGAAGACATTTACTTCAGTCAAACTGTATAGTAGAACGGCCTTGATATGCTAATCTAAAAAAGTAAAAAAAGTATGAATCTCGTGAGTGGTACTTTTAGCTCACCACTTTGAAAATGTTTCCTTCTTTGAATAATAAATCAAAAATTACAGAAAACATTCCAGTGTTTCAAATTAGGTGTGTTTCTCCTCTCTGTGTTTCAAACCGGAACGTCGTGGATCGTATAGCTCTTTCGCTATGAAGTGAGTGCCATTAATTTGCTCTTCCCTAGTTTTCTTAACATTTCTTTTCTCGCAGCATTTTTGAACTACGATTTTTTGAAAATTCGAAAGCAGAAGCGTAATCAGCACTCAAAAAAAGAAAAAAATACTCGTATTTCTCTAATTAATGAAACAGACTTAATGATGATGCGAAAACCATAAACACACAAGCAACTCCAGAAGCATGTGCAAGCGATTCTAGAAATTGTTGACGGGGTGTTTGAAAATTGTGAACTCATTCGAGAAAACCCATAATTCAAGTATACAGGCTTCGTTTTTGTCTCAAAGGTGAGGGGGGGGGTTTGAAAAAATAAATACATTGTTGTCAAAATGTGATTTTTACGGGCGTTTTCGAATGGTCTATCTGACACCAAACTCGCTTTTCCGTATTTCATCATACCATCCTAATGTTTCATAGTAGTGCTAATTGTCCTTCTCATTGCTATGTTTAAAATTGATAGCCTAGACGTATAAAAAGAAAGAAAAAATTGTACATGACTCGAAAAAATGTTGCTTCCAATTTAATTATTGGATTGTCAACATATCAAAATAGAGATTTTTTCTATTATTCTGCAAGCTCGTTGATGCCGCGCCAAGGGTGTTATTTTAATGATGAGAAATGTTCCTCAGCATTATCGAGAGTGTGGTCTTCCTCACACTAACTTCGTTTCGCAGTATACCGATAACATTTGACACGACATTATATTTCAGTTGGAGACAATACGCAAATTGTTTTCTGTCAATGTTTCATAAATACTTTTTTAAACTAGCTACTCAAAACTCAGAATTTTTGTTTCAGCTTCCGTCTCGAAATCGACAATATAATTCCAGATTTAGATCGAGGTTACGCAAGGTAAGATAAATAACAAGCAGATAAAACTAACATATTTTTATTCAGAATTAACGCGGACATTACAATCCGAGAAAACGCCTCCACATCAGTTGCACAAATTACGATTGAAGTGGAAACTGACTTAGCACCTTTAACAGCCCGACTTCTTGCTGAGATCGACGCTAACCAAGTGGAAATGGATCAACTAAGAGAGAGGATCGCTCAATTCGAGCAAGAAAGGAGGTCGAAGGATGATCAAATGTGAGTTTCTAAAATTATTGATAGCTCTTTTGAAACCAAGGCTGGTTTATACGTCCTGCCATGTTCTGGGACATAACGTAAAAACGATAGACGAACTGGTCTGGCCATCAAATAAGTAAACTTTGAGCTCAGTCATCTCGGTTCTCATGAAAGATATCAAAAAGTGGTGAACATGAAAATTGTTAGTTGAATAATCGTAAACATGTTATCAGTTTACTCAATTTTGATAGCTCTCATAGAAATCGAGACAATTGAGCTCAAAGTAGAAGTATAGTGAAAGCTTCTATTAGAGCATTACCGGCATACTACACTGGCCTTAGATGTTTACTTGAGGTTCGAGAAACAACAACGAAATTCGGCAAAAATACTATAGCTTTCAGAAATCGACTCTCTGCGGAAAACAACCGTCTTACCAACGAACTTGGTCGCGAAAGAGATGAAAAAACTCGTCTTGCAGCTAAAAATACAGAGTTGGCTGCGGAAAACGACCAAAATCGTGGAAAGATCAGCCGGACAAAACAGATGGTTGGCAAATTCAAACAAAAACTTGATTCGGCACAAGTTGAATTGTAAATTCAAACTTTTTGTAACAAATAAAATTCACCATCGTTGCAGGAGAATAGGAAACAACAATACTGAAGACGTCAAGATTTCCAAATTTGTCAACAAAGCAATTCATGCTCTGGAACAATTAGGAAAACATCTTGACTCTGATGCAGAGGTGGATGGAAATCAGCTGAGTGAGTTCGTTTTTGAATAAATGAAACATAAAAAAATAGAAACACGAGGAAGATATAGTTTTTGACAAAATTACCACCCAAAGGCAACCGATATCTGAACTCAGCTATTCCGGTCGAGGCGCACATAAAAGTTTTTTTCAATCAAAAGATTCCGTCAGACTTTCCGTTATGAAAAAATTCAACAAAAGTTGCCAACTGCTTTTTAAAATTTGTGTATTTTTCAGCGCCCGTTTGAAAACTGATCATTCCCCTCCGAGATCTCCACAATCTCACTTGATCACGTCGTCCTTAACTATTCAACAAATTAAACCACAAATAGATTTTCAAAAGTATACAACTATAATGCAAACTAGTCTTTTTTCCACGAATAACTGCCGGTTTTTATAAAATCAAAGTGTATTTTTACTTTTTTTTATGCCATATTTACATTAAACGTTATATTCAATTTTGTAAAATTATGTCATTCTTTCCCTAAACATATATAATTGTGTATAGTCTAGCAATAATTATTTATCCTTCTGTCTACTTTTAGTGTGCCCTTGACATCAGACCTCACTCCTTGTTTCTTTTTACCGTAAAACCTCTAATAGAAGGGCACTCCATGTTTAACTTCGGGCCGATTTTTCTAGGTTCCTGTGAAAGATATAAAAATTTGTCAACTGGTAAATGGTCTATCATAATGTCGAATATATTTTATCAGTTGACCACTTCTTGATATCATGCACAGAAATTGAGATAATTAAGCTCAAACTTGATAGTGTGAGGGACTTCTAGTGCAGGTTTCACGGTACGTCTCATTATTTTTTTCAATCATATCTAGTTTTATGTACATGTACTCCTGTAATTGTCATCTTGTAGGCCCGCCGGTGGCCAACCCTCCTCTCAAAAAAAATTTGAGTGGCATTGTTTCTTTTTTAAATATTTATCTGGTCACACAAACATCTTATGTCATTATACAATTGTTTTTTTAACATTTTCTAGCATTTCTAGTAATTTGAAAAAATGTTTTTCATGATTTTTCTTTTTTTTTCGAGATGTGTAGGAACTTTATTTTCACATGGACAACTGTAAAACTTTTCGTTGATAAGATAAGCAAAGCGAAAGAGAGGAACGAGAAGAATGATTGTGTGTAAATATGTAGAATCTGATGTTGTGGGCAGAGTCAGGGAGGAAATCACTGGAAGAGGAGATGCAAGAGCTACTATTTCAAATGTCAATTAATGGAAAAATGAAGGGACTATCATAATGTAATCAGGTTAGATTATCTGAAAATTGTTTGGAATGAGATGTTGGAAGAATAGACAAAAATAGAATAAACAAATAAAAAATCATCGAAAACCGTGAAGAAGATTGAAAAGTCTGTTGAAATGGATGGTCAATGCAAAGAGAACTCGCTCGGGAAGTCTTCCAATTCTTGGAGACGCAATGTTAACATCAACGTAACGGTCCGCTGAGAGAGTTCTGAGATAGGTTTCTCCCACTGCACCTTGGTTTTGGACGACGTTGAAGACTTGAAGACCATTTAGTCCGTAACTGATGAATTCTTGGTATTCTCGCCGATTAGGGATGATCAAATCGGCCCAACTATTGACGTCTGCGGGCTGAAAACAGATGAAAATATATTTCAAAAATATATTTCAAAAATTGATTTTGATGCGAGATGTTTATAATTTGAAGAAAGTTGCGTTTTTTTCTAATTTCGGATGAATTTATAAATACCTAGAAAAATTTTATAAAAATATCCAAAAGCTTCTAGGAATGCTTTTATTCTTTTATATTCTTGACTACGAAAGATTTGTTTAATTTTTGAAAAACGTATGAAATGAAGATACAGAGGCTACCGTATATTCCGTAATCTCTAAGTTCCTATAGAAGATATCAAAGAATACTCCACTGACTGAATATTGGCGATATTATGATAAATAAAATATTAGTCGGAAATATGATGTCATCTTTTGAAATAACCAAAATAATTGAGCTCGAAGTGCACATATGGCTCCTATTGTTTTTTCATCTTTCTCATTGAATTCAAATTTGAAAAACACTTACTGTCCATTTAGCAAAATTGTTTGTCATGCCCAATGGAAGAAGGATATCTTCGGCATATGGCTGGAAATAAAAATTTATTTTTCCAAATATATGTTTAGAACATACCTCTCGTGTATCATATTTTATCGGAAGAAATCGCCGGCGATCTTTATACATGTATATTTCCAAATTACCCGTTCTAATCAGTACGAGTTGTTTTGTTGGGTTGATACTGTAACTGAGAACTGAATAATGGATGATTTGTCTCATTGGTAAGCGAGGAAATGGAGGATCAGCGACTTCCAGTGGTAGAGCAACGACTCCTGGAGCTGGATTGCGATTCATTATCTGAAAAAAACATGAACTGTGAGGCATTGGGTTTTTAAGATTAGATGAGTTCAAATTAATTCAAAGGAAAAAAGAAAAGAAGAAGAGCTGGTGTAAAAGCAGAGGTAAGAGGATAATCACGAAAAAAGAAAACTGCGGAACTGCGGTCAGAAAACAGCCGGTGTGACAGAGTATAAGAAATCAAGAGGAACGAGAGGGATCGCTTGTTCGGTGTAATTGTTCTATTTGCCAGTGGGGGAAAGAAAAGATGACCGTTTTCAAGGCTGTGGGGGAAACGAGACAGATGGCAACGTCTTCTCTGCGATTTCAACAGTAGATTAGAATCACAGCAAGACCCGAAAAACAAAATGAAAAAAAAAAAGATTTTGCAAGCATTTCAAGGATATACCTATGACAAAAATAACTTCTGGATTGGTCAGCTGTTGACCCACCAAACACATCAAACATAATGATTATCGTTGGGGTCTTCATTGGAATACTGATCTTCTCCAGCTTCGTGAATCAACGGAAGCAAATTTCTCTATCTCTCGGGGACCCTCTTCGACCATCTCGACCTTACTAAGTACGATAAAATCTATAATTGACACACATTCACTGTCTCCTCTCCTACCACAAGACGTTTGTAACTGCACACCTCCACTGTGGTCCACTGTCTTAATGTTCTGTCCAATCGATGTGGTCCTAAACCTCACTGAACCGTCTTTGTGTGCACCAGCGCTGTTCTTTTTTCCTTATTGCTCTCGTTCGCCTTTTTTTTGCATAAAAATTATATTTTAATGATATTGTAGTTTGATTTCTAGATATTAATGATGTTAACTCTGTTTTCGACCGAATGTGATAAGTTTTTCACATAAGACGCAAAGAAATGCTCAATTAACCAAACTGTAAACTTGAAATCTATTTTTTTCAAAAAAAGAAAACTCCATAGAAAAAAAGTTAAATAGAAGGTGCAGAGAAAAAGAGAAAAAGCGATGGACAACTAAAAAGACGCAGACATGTGACATTTGTGTTTGTGTGCCTGCGCCGACGCGCGTGTGGATAGGAAGAGCCGAAAAAAAACTTTTTAGGCCCAAAATGTTTTTTGACTCGGTTTTGGACTTTTTCTGAACAAATAGCTTGCTCTATTTGGACCACAAAGTTTTCTTCATTTTTCCCCCAACATCTTTTCATTCGGTCCTCCTACAGAATTTTTTTCTCAGCAAAATTTGCTTTCTCTCTTTTCTCTCACACTCTCTCATTTTTAAACATTGTTCCTCACTCTCTCCCTTTTTCTCTCCCCTCGTTTTTTGTCTTCCTTGTCCCACTGCAAAGACTCTTTCCAATGTTTGTAAATTTTTGCGCGGGAAAACAAAAAGAAGGAGAAAAGAGGTGAGAGGTTCACCTCGCCTCCTTTTTTTTTGGGTACAACGTCTCTCGCACTGTTTGAAGACGCAACGTTGTGTCAAGGACATGTCTGTGTTTTTGTGTGTCGATTTATGTTCATTTCGGCTCCAAATTCTGAATTTTCGAAAACAAGAATTACAAAATTTCTTATTTTTAGAGTGAGCTAAGTTTAAGGAATTTTCACTAAACTATTTGAATCTGAAAATCACGATTTGTTCCGATTTTCGGGAGATTAAAACTTTTCACTTTTCAGAATGAATTTTGCTCTAAATTAATCTACCGTATTTTTTCTCATATCAGCCCACCCCTTGCGAGGTGCTTCGAAAACTAGAAGTCTACTTTCAGATAGAAGCACATGAGCTTCTAATAGAGGTGATATGGTAATTAAAAATCCCAGAATTTTTGGAATTAAAATTTTAGAATATGACAATATCTCAATTTTTTGAGTTTCTAATATCCAAATTTGGAAATTTCGGGAATTCAGATTTTTAGAATTTCAGAATTGTTTTTTTCGGAATTTCAAAATTCCTGAACTTTGAATTTTTAGATCCTGGAATCTCAAAACTTCATAAATTCGGAATTTCGAAAATAAGAATTGCAGAATGAAAATTTAAAACTCTCCGAAACACTAAATTTCAGAAGTTTTATCTTCCGGAGTGTCAAATTTCTGGATTTTTAGATAGAATTTTTCGAAAATAAATTATTGAAAAATAGAAGCCCATCCTCTGATTTAAGCTGAATTCTGATAGAAGCTCACCCTGAGAAAGAGGTTAAAAATAAAAGTTTATGGGTTTCTATTAGAAGAAATACGGTATTTTTGGGAATTCCAACGTTTCATCCTCTCCCACCTTTTCATAGCAGGGTTTTCAAGCTTCTAATTTTTATTCAACTTTTTCGGATTCTATTAAAGATATGAAAAAAGGATAAACTGATCATTTTTAATCATAATATGAAGAGTATTTTATCAGTTGGCTAAATTTTGATATCTTGTATAGGAGCCGAGAAAATATTAGCTCAAACTTGACAATGGGGGGGGGTCCTTTTATCATAGTTTCTGCTGTAATCCTTTTTTCGCAATACAGTGCGTTCAATAATTATAGGACCCCCCTCGATTTTGAGGGTTCTGAAAAAAACTAGAAATGATATGAAAAATCTGTAAATGCCATTCGATTCAGAATACAAAATAACCCCCAGGTACAAATTTTCATGTCCCTACCTCTTTTTAGACACCCGTACCAACAAAAAGACCCTCCTGCAGGCGTTCAATAATTATAGGACCCCCCAGAAAAAACGAAAAATCGCAAGTTTTTTCGGGACCAAATATGGACTTTTTTAGTTGGAAATCATTAAAATAGTCTCAAAACAGCCTATTTTGACGGTTTACACAAAAATTGATTCATCTATTCAAGTTTTAGAAAAAATTATTTTCAGACATTTTAAATGATTGAAAATATTCCAAAATTGTCTAAAGTTTTTTAAAGATGTTCTGAGCGACCGCAATCGCCATCAAAGTCATTATTTCGTACGGAAAATTGATATTCGAGCGTAACTTCAAGGTTTTTGACAAAAACCAGAATCACCGAATTTCAAGGTCAATTTTTGAAATTTCAGTTCAGCCTAAATTACAAACAATGGCTTAGAATAGTACAAGAGCAATTATTGAATGATCCAGATTCCTGCAGAAGTATTCCCTATCAGTTTCAGCTCAAAATCTCACACAGGAGCCAAGTTATTCAAGATTTATTCCAAAAACTCAAAAAATGCCGAAAATGTCTGAAAATAATTTTTTCTAAAACTTGAATAGGTAAATCAATTTTTGTGTAAACCGTCAAAATAGGCTGTTCTGAGACTATTTTAATGATTTCCAACTGAAAAAGTCCATATTTGGTCCCGAAAAAACTTGCGATTTTTCGTTTTTTCTGGGGGGTCCTATAATTATTGAACGCCTGCAGGAGGGTCTTTTTGTTGGTACGGGTGTCTAAAAAGAGGTAGGGACATGAAAGTTTGTACCTGAGGGTTATTTTGCATTCTGAATCGAATGGCGTTTACAGAATTTTGATATCACTTTCAGTTTTTTCAGAACCCTCAAACTCGAGGGGGGTCCTATAATTATTGAACGCACTGTATTTCGTACTCACTCAGCTATCCGAAATTCCCATTTTCTCTCTTATCTTTTTAATGAAATCTCTAACAAAAAAATTTTCCAGGAAAATGGCAATGTTCGTATCTCGCGAAAAGTTTGTGTGCGTCGAAAAAGGCATTGCTTATGAGGCAAAAATAAGGCGCATCAGAACTTCTTATAAAGGAACATTCTACATCGTCCACTTCCAAGGCTGGAGTGAAAGGTCCAATATAAGAGTGCAGGTGGGAAAAGAGGAAGGAAAAATGTTCAAAGGAACATTGCAAGAATATTACGAAAAATATGGAGTGAGTGAGCCGCAAGAGGAGGTCAAAGCTGAGGTTGAAAACGAAGGAGGAGATGAAAATCAGGCGGTGGGAAATGAAGAAGAAACTGCAGAGAATGAAGAAGTCGAAGAAGGTGAAGAAGACGTTGAGGAAGAAGAAGTTGAGGAAGAAGAAGTTGAGGAAGAAGAAGTTGAGGAAGAAGAAGTTGGGGAAGAAGAAGCCGGAGAGGAAGAAGTGGAGGAAGAAGAAGTCGAAGAGGAAGACGAAAAAGTTGAAGAAGAAGAAGAAACTCAGGAAAATGAAGTGGAAGTGGAAGTTAAGGTCGACGAGGTTCCAGTTCCAGTAGTGGTTCCAGTAGTGAAACCAAAAAAGTCGAGAAAACGAAAGCATTCTCCATTGAACATCGAAGGAGCTGTGGAAATTTCAGGCCCAAGAGCAAGAAGAAGTGCAGCCAAGCAGGTTATTGAGGAGTTTACAATGGATAAATTTGTGATGTCAAGACGATTGAGACGCATCCAGGATGATGATAGAAAATTGAGAATTCGACACCACATTCGTATCAAGATGCCATGCAGAGTATCGATAAATGAAATTGTTAATGATGTAAGTTTTTTTTCCAAGAGTATAGTACTTAATATTTCCATTATTTTCAGTACGTTCGCACACTTCGAAGATTCAACAAAAATCAAAAGATAACAAGAGCACATATTCAGAAGTGGGCTCCTTCGGTCTTGGCTCTTGTGGATCATTTTAATAGCAACATGAAGTGAGTTTTACAGTTTTTTCAGATAGGGCGTTTTTTGTCATACCTAAAAAATCTAGGCCCTGGTTTTTCAAATTTGAAAAATAATTATGAAGTTTTCAAAAACTTTCAAAAGCAAAATTATGACAAAAAGTATTCCTGGTTCATATTTTTTGATTGATTCCAAAAATAAAAAAAATAAAATTTTGGAAACCAGGCATAATTTGATTGCAACATATGCGTCTAAAATTATGTGAAATCCCACAGTAACAAGGAAAACATCTGAAAAATCAAAGAAAATTCGGCTTTTTTGAAATAAATTAACATTTCCGAATATACATCGAATTTTCGAGTTATTATGGGATTGATTCAACTTTCCGCTGTTTTTTTGCCTAAACACAAGAGAAAATTCTAAAGAATGTGAATAGGAGTACCCGATTGCCTCCGTAAATCTACATTGCGCATCGACACGCTTTCTGCGTCTTGTACTCTCTCGCGCGTGGCCGTAGAGCGCGCTTCTCGAATTTTATGGAAAATATCTTAGAAGACGTCGCTAGCTTCAGAAACCTTATGAAGCACAGAAATGAAGTACGAATAGAAATAAAATTTTTAAAGCTACAATTTGATACCGAAACAAAAAAATCGGCCAAAAGTGCGATTTTTTTCACAGAATATTTTCGAGTTGAAAACAGGTATTTTCGAGCTAGAAATTGGGACTTTCTGGCCTGAAATTGAAACTTTTCTGCTCAAAAATCTGACTTTTTAAACTGAAAATTGGGATATTTGAGCGGAAAAAAGCTATCTTTAAAGCTGAAATTGGGACTTTTTGGGATAAAAATTAGGACTTTTCGAGCTGAAATTATGAATTTTCAAGCGCGCTTAGCTATTTTCAAAACTGAAAATTGTCATTTTTGAGCTGAAAATTGTGATTTTGAAGAGAAAAAAAGAAGCTATTTTCGAACTAAAAATATGGATTGTTCGAGTTGAAACTTGGATTTTTCGGTTCAAAATTTGGATGTTTCAGCTCTGAAAACAGCTAATGTTGGGCTAAAATTGTTATTTCTAAAAATAAAATCATCATTTTCGAGCTTTTTAGTGCTTGATTCTGAAAAAAAAACCTCTCTCAGTCTATATAAAGTCTTAGAAGTGTCCATGCTTTTAAAATATATGCACTAACAGAGAAATTTAACAGAGAATGCGTCTCAAATTTTTAAAATTTATAACTAACTTTTTCAGGAGATGGATGTACGGAGTTCTCGAAGAGTGGGAATATCCAGAACTCAAAGAATACGGTGAGAATCCATCCCAGTACTACGGAATCATTCATCTTGGTCGATGTGTGAAAAAATTGAGAGGAATTTATGAGTTGTTCCCCAACGAACAAGCTTCTATTGAGGTTGGTTTTTTAGTTTTATTTTTTACCAGATTATCACTGATTTCGAAGTTTTTCGATGGAAAAATTGATAGGTTTCGACTTTGAACAGCATTTTATTTTTACATAAATTTCATGAGACGGGTTCTTTTATAAAATTTACACAGAGAAAAATGTAGATTTTAGAAAAATTATCATCGAAATTCAATCTTTTTGAATTTAAAACAATCACTTATTTTCCAGTTCATCATGCTTGGTCTTGGAGGATTCAATAAGTTCCTCGATAAGCACTACGAGAAATATTATCGACGATCCGAAGACTATGAGAATTTGACTGAATATCAATTTGAGTACAGAACCAGTTATTGATTCGGTCAAGGATTTTATATTTTCTTCAAGTTTTCAAACCTTAATCTGTTTCATTTAATGTCATCATATACTCTCTGTTTTCTCTCCTCATGTTCAAAAAATCAGTGTTCTCTCCAGCATTAATTGATGATCTTCATACAAACTCATCGCTCATTCTCCCATTTGTTTCATTTTTTCCTTATTTATTGATTAT
This sequence comes from Caenorhabditis nigoni, assembly GCA_027920645.1. Taxonomy (NCBI): domain Eukaryota; kingdom Metazoa; phylum Nematoda; class Chromadorea; order Rhabditida; family Rhabditidae; genus Caenorhabditis; species Caenorhabditis nigoni. The sequence continues at coordinate 27,913,667 of CP115869.1, read as the reverse complement.
TTTTCATCATCTCCTCTCACCTCGTTCAATTGTGTTTAAAAACGAAACATTTTTGGCTTGCTTCTCTCTGAATAACCCAATTAATAAAAATTTTTGCTCCTTGAGTTTTGATATTTTTTCGAAAAAAAAAACCATCTTTGTTGCAATAGTGACCTTTCGGCATCCCAGAAAGAAGCTCTTTTTTTCGCTTGGAATAAAATATTCTATATTCAAATAATAACCTATGTTTGTAGCTTTTCTGAAGATTTTTTCTCTGATAGACCGTTACATGCATTTACACTTCGCGCTCAATTATCTCGATTTCTATTAGAACTATCAAAAATGTGTAAACAGAAAAAATTTTAGTGGTATTATGTTAAATATTTTATCAGTTGATAGATCTTTTATAACTCTCGAATGAAAAAAAAGTTTAGTTCAAAGCTAATCTCGGCCTGTCGGCTGCGGATTTTCTGCGCCCTCCATAGCTTTGCTATCAGCTCGGTTATCTCGGTTTCTTTTAGAGCTATCAAAAATATGTAAACAGAGAAAATTTTAGTGGTATTATCTTAAATATCAAATACTTTATCAATTGACATATTTTTAATAACTCTTGAAGAAAACAGATAATTCAGCTCAAAGTTGTCCTTAGTCTTGACGGTCGTCTGCGTTGCTTTGAGGTTAATTATCTAGATTTCTATTAGAGTTATCAAAAATGTGTGAACTGAAAAAATGTTGAAGATATTATGTCAAACATTTTTTCATTTCGCAGATTTTTATTATCTCGTGAAAGAACCGAGATAATTGAGTTCAAAAATTGCACTTGGCCTTTTGGCTGCTGTGTCAGTGCGCCCTCGATAAGGCGACCTCTGTTTCAATAGCCTTGCGTTGAGCTCAACTACCTCGGTTTCTATGACAGTCACATAAAATGTGTGAACTGAAAAAATTTTGATGATATTACACCAAACATTTTATTAATTATCAGATTTTCAACACCTGTTGAAGGAATCGAGATAATTAACCTGAAGGTTAATGTTGTTTCCATATTTTTTGTTTCCGCCCATTTGTACAATAATATTTCTTAGTTGACGAGCAATTCTATTTTTTTGCATTCAGTGTTTCCCCGATTTCTGAACATATGGCTCTCTGAGCACATAGTACTGCAGCCAGTTTCCTCAAAGTGTTATTAACAAACGCCACATGTTTTTTCATTCGTCGAATAGTCCATCTGCACAAAATATCTGTTTCTCCTACTTTCGTGAGATCTTTCAAAGAGTGTAAAACACTTCTAGTAATCCCACTTTATTTCTTTTACACTATGGCTTCTCTTTTTCTCTAATAATTCTCTACCCCAAAGTGAAAAGGATTCACTCTTATTCATTATAGATTTTTGTTGGCTCTGTGTTTAAGAGTCTAGAATTTTTTACTCGATTTTTCTGATATTCTCTTTTATGTAACTTCTATTGTTAAATTCTTGATAAAGAGTGCCACGACGTTCAAAGTAAGTGAAAAAACTTCATTTCCACTGAAAGCGTTGTAGAAGAATTTTTTGAAAACAAAAACAGGAATATTCATTTTGCAAGTCTATGAAAATTAGAAAAATTTTCAAGAAAACGCAATCATCTCATTCAACTTTTTCAGAAATCATCAAATTGTCAACGGGTCATATAATTTCACTTGTAAGGTTTTGACAAACAATAATTTTCTAAATTAGTTTTCTTGTTTTCAGATCGAGCAAAAGATTTCGAAATGAAACTTTTCTTTTTCCGAGTTTTTATTGCGAGGTTGGAAACGTTTTCCCAAAACCATTCGAAAGGTTTCAGACGGTCACCGCTCAATGGCAATAGAATTTTTGAAACAAAGTTTGGTTTTGTGAAATCTCGTTGTGAGTTTTAGATGTTTTTTCTAACACATCTCGAAAGATTTCAGCTCATCAGGTTCCAACCGATAATAGGATGTTTTAAAACTACCTAAGGTTATCAGGTAAAGATTTATTTCTATTTTTTCCAACTACCGTATTCACTCAAATAAAATCCCCTCCTTCTCCACTAAACCATCAATTCTGAGCGGTAACATCTTACTTTCTGTGAATGATATCGAAAACATGCTAACCGACAAAATGTTTATCATTATGTAAAAAATATTTTATCAGTTGACCAATTTCTCATATCTTTAACAGACACCGAGATAAATTGGCTCAAAGTTGAAAATTAGGGTGGTCTGAGTGTTTACGGTTTCTGAAAACAATTTCTTGAAGTCAAAATTATTATTTTTCAGGATTAAATGAATCAAATGACATGATGATACAATTCAAACCCTTTGTTTTGTTAATATTTGAAAAAATTTCAATAACAAACCTAATTTTCCAATAAAATAAATGTGATAATTGTGTTTTGTGTTTTTTCCAAAATTCAGGTAGTTTTCTAAGTGCGAGAAATGTTTTTAGCCTCATGCATATTGAGCATTTCGTATTTAATACACACTCTCTTAGAAACTCGAAAACATCATGGCTATGGAAAGATTCAAAATGTTCCTAGGAGTCTGATTTTGTATGTGTTGGTTATAGGGACTACTCTAAGACTTTTGACCATGATACCCACGAGCCACGCCCCCTTCTGAGCGCGAAATGATACCGTAACCCCGAAAAATAATTTTTTTTTCAAAGTAATGATATTGACTCAAATGTTTTAGATTTCAGTCTTTGGTACTATTGTGACCATTTTTTTATGTTGGGACCAGATTGCTATAGTAACCCTGAAGTAGAGAAAAATTCACTTTTTTGAATTTTTTTCACTTTTTTCGGGAATTTTTCAAAAATCTTGGCTTTCTGAATTTCACTCAAAATTTGAAGGTTATGAATTTATTGTAAACAAAAAGTTTGCACATCTATTTTTTTTTACAAAAATGGTAACCAAAACAGTAAAACAAAAGAGCGCGTGGAACTCCAGAAAAGACGGTTGAAAATATCATACCATGAAACTTTTATGGAAAAGAATACCCCATACATGTCGCGGGCCGGGCCGGGTTATCTAGGCAAAAAAATTTGAGAGCCATTTTTTGAGAGAAAATCGAATTTTTGGAGACATTTTATCAAAATTTTGTTGTTTTCAACTTTAAGAAGAGTCCTGGGTTAAATTTCGTACTTCAAAATAATCATTTTGACAAAAATTTTTCAAAAACCAACAGAAAATTTTTGAATTTTTCGGAACCCGGGGCGACGGGCAGGGCCGGGTCGTGCCGGGCCAGCGCTGACCCGGGCCGGGCTGGGATTTAGCAAGTATGGAATAGCCGAATTTTTCGCTGGATGTTGGATATCCGATCTTTCTCCGACCTTTTCCCGATTTTTTTTTCTAAAAACTTAAATTGTTTTCATTTAGCTAACAAATGAAGGTTAAAAACAGCCAAAATCAACAAAAATGTCGCCGATGTGCCTTGAAACCTCCATAATTTCCATCGGAAAATTTTCCGTCTTGAAATTTTTCCGAAAAAAGTCGGAAAAGTCCGAACATTCGGAAAACCGGATTATCCGTTTTCCGACTCCGAACAAGTCTGCTCCAGCCTAATGTGAAATTTGTCTTTGAGCTTTTCGGTAACCAAACCGCCGCTGCAAAATTATGATTCGATAATTATTCGTAACCAATTAAAGATAGAGAAACAAAAGATTTGCCAATGGCAATTTTTACCCAGACTTTTCTCGGGACAATTTTGTTGTCATCATAACTCTAGTTTTCTCGACTAGACCAGGTGACATCATCTGAAAATATGATCAGAAAAAACGAGTGTTTGAATTTTTTGGATGTTTCAGACGTCCAACGAGGGAACCTTTTAAGTGAAGGTAGGAGTCAATAGAAACCACTAGCATAAATTGAAAGAGCATGGTCAAAAACGTTTAGATCTGTTTCCAAAGTCTGCTTACGACTCTCTTGAAGTGCTGAAACTTCAGTTTCAGTACCAAAAAATCCAATTTTCAGTGTAAAATTGGTAATATTCAAATTTGATTTTTCTAGGAGATTTTGAAGCTGAAACTTTTTGTATTATACTCAAAATATGTGCAATTATCTATTTCTAACATTTTTTGAAAAAAAATGTAGTTTCGGAAAAGTTTTGGGAAGTTCCAAAATTCGCCTAGATTTTCGGTGGGCCCAAGTTTCCGAGTTTGAAAACTTTTTTTGAAAATGCTTTTAATGTCTGAAAAATGAAATTCCACACAATTTGAAGTCTAATATCAAAAAAAAAGTACTGAACCTCCTTGGAGTCGAGAAAATCAAATTTGAAATTTTCCGATTTTACACAAAAAAAAATGGGATTTTTGGTACAGGAACTGAAATTTCAGCCATTCAAAGACCTTGTAAATTGGAAACGGGTTTATATCTTTTCGAATATGCTCTTTCGAGCTATATATTAGGTTGAACAGAAAGTTTCTTTCTTTTTTGGCAATATTTTTGATCAAATTTTTCTTAAAGCTGAGGGGACTAGATCAATAAAAGTAGTGTTCATAAGCATCGATAGCTGCCTGGTAACGCTCCGGTGATTTCCTGATTTCATAGGCCTAGAAAGAGGAGGGCCGCGATTGAAAACGTGGGTCAACTCCTTTTTTATATCATCTTTTCACTTGGAGTATTTTCTGTCAAGATGATGTTTAAGAGCACGAAGTGACCATTTATCCGGAAGGGTAAAATTTGGAAAACACGCTAAATACAAAAGAATAGTTCAGCCAAACGACTTGAAGGCTTGGCAGATACATCTAGTCACGGGGGATCTCGCACTGGGGTGCTGGAAGTTGAACTTTGGCATTTTCTCCTTGTTCCGGTTAGACTGCCAGAATCAATTTCTCTAATTAGGAACTATACAATGTGGCGGTTATAATGGTATTTAAATCTAAAAATTCCTACTCACCATTATTCGGACAGACCATCAAACCTAGAACATACCCATTTTTACGAGAAATTGGGGTTCCGGAACTTCCAGAGTTAGCTATTCTTGATCAATCAACTGACCCTTCCGCACATAGTTAGAGTAGTTTACCCACTTCTCATCTACGGTCATTAGATCCCCCGCCCAACTAAACGTATAAAGAAATGATAAGAGAAACATACTCATATCTACATGGAAATCCATGTCGTAGTCCTTCAGAACATGGGATAAAAATCGACTCAGTTCTTGAACTTGCCAAGAGACTTCAAGCCATACAAAATACTTGATTGACTAACGGACAATGCCTTTGACGTTCTACAAGTAGTTTGAAATAGATCCGCCTTCACCACTTTCAGCAATTGATCAAAATGCAACTCACTGGGTCGTTGGAATCTTTCGAACTGAACTCTCCCGGGTGGAAATTTTCGAACCCAACAAAAATTGTAGACAATGACGGAACATGTCCCTTATATAGATCCACCTTTTGTTTGTGAATACCAGGTGTTTGACGACCAAATAAAATTATAAATAAAATCATGTTGCCTTTGTGGAGTCGGATAAGGATCAAAAGAATCGTCGTTTCTCCAAAACGAAGTGAGATGAAAATTTGAAAATCTACGATCTAATAGACACTAAACACAGCTCTCTAACAAAAAAAATTTGACGTGGTAAACCATCTGGAAATCCAGAAATCGAGGCTCAAAAACAACCCTTCCAAAAAGAAAGAAACTTTCTGTTCAACCTAATAGGTGGTGTCTGTTGACTCCTACCTTCAATTAAATGGTTTCTTTGTAAGTAATCGTCCTCCATATAATGAATTAAACCGTGTCGATTATGTAGTTAAATTATTACTTTCCATTCTTCTCTTGAAATTCTCCGTGCTCCATTCCCTGTTGGTCAGCTCCACCCACCAACTCAAACACTTCACAAACCCCGCCCATGGGACTCTCTTCTAGACACGCCTCTCTCTGCACTTTCCATTCGTTTCTCGACTTTTATTTAAAGACCTTCAACTCGGAGTGTTCCTCGGTTCTTCTTTTTTTTTATGATTTTTCAAAGTCCAATCAGAAAATGTTATTTTCACTCAAATGATCTGCTTTTTTCGACCTTGCTAATTTTTTCTTGTTTTTGAGCGATTCAAAAACAAGCAGGAAATAAGTTAACGTTTTCAATGAGGAATTTGTGCACTCAATTTCCTTATTGGAATGATCCATTAAAGACAAAATGTTTTCAGGTAATTATAATATTTCATTAGTCAATTAATCGCGAATTTCTCCTTGCACTGTGGACCATGAAACGTTTCTTCCTATTTTTGCTACTCTCGTTGTTGGAGCCCGCATCTGGCACAATTCCGAAGGATGTATCATTTTCAAAACCTGCTACCAGACAAGGTCTGCTCTCTTTCGGCTTTGAAATACCGGAAAAATCTACCAAGGCGTCGATAACAATGCTCGGACTTGATACGATGGCCAATTTCGGTAATTTTCGAACTAATTTTTTTTCCTAAACCTGAATTTAGATCTCATTGTTTGAAAAACTGGAGAACTTTTTCAAATCGAAGTGATGAAGACTTTGATTTTCAGCTGAAAAAGAAGGCTACGATATAAGTCTGCACTTTAAAATCAATCACAACCGAAACATTAGTTTGGCTCTAACCAAGTGCCGATTGCGTTCGGCAACTTCCCGGACTATCACCCCAAATGAAATCTTTGTCGTTCCTCCACGTTTCTTCACCGCTTTGTCCACTGTTCAAATGGAGGGCTGCACTAGCATTGATGAGCCGTAATTCTTCATATTCATTAAATTTTCTAGTTCTTTAGTTTTAGAATCATCATGCTAATTCACGGAGAGCCGAACACCACGGGAACGATCTTGATGAATCTGGTCCCAGCTTTGTCAAGCAAGAACGAGATGTTCAATAGCGTGGCTCATGCATTCTATCCACTCATTTTTTCTTTATTAATTCTCGGCTTTGCCTGGGCCTGTGAGTTTTTATGATGATACTTTGATGATGAGCTTACATTTAAACTTTCAATAAAGTTTGAGAAAGATTTTTCAGGCTCCTCCACCACCATCTGGACCTTCAAGTACTGTATCTTGAAGTTGAGACAATATCAGCATTATTTCGGATACCCCAAAGCACACCCAATTTACAAATTTCGCGGCACCCCTGTCTAAATGTACAAACTTGAATCCCCACTCGATATCTGACCGACGGCATAGTTTAGTGATAGCCAAAAGTTAGTTTTCTGATTTTCAGATTTCAAACACTTTTTTGTTTCCATTCGACGATTTTTTTTTCAATTTTAAAACAGTTCTAGAAACATTTTCCTGCACGTCATCCTTTTTTAGTTATTTTTCTGATTAGCAACTAGAATGAAACAAATTTCTTGCGTTCTGTCAGAAGCCGGACTTCTTCATTTCTGATTCAATTGTCCCTTGGAAGAAAATTTGAATGAAGTATCTCATCGTTAATATGGAAGGGAAGAACCAAATAATTTCTTGACAAATCAAAAAGTTTGAGAAATCCAAGTGGGGGAAAATAGAAAAAAAACATGATAAGAACAGAAAAGTTCGAATTTTTGAGACCAGTTTTTCCGAAATTTCCCAAATTTTGTTTGGAAAAGTCGTTCAAAAATATTAAAAATCAGTAATAATGCACTTTCAAAAAATTAGAAAGAAAAATTTAGGAAAACACATTTCCGATTTTTGGGAATTCGGGAAAAAACTTTAGGAGATACTTTTTTTTGAAAAAGGGAAACAATTGAAAACAGTGGAAAAATGTATCTCTGTTTATGTTCCAGCACGATTTACTGATTTCTGGTTTCCATACGATAAGTACTGATTAATCCGTTTCTCCCGAATATCGGGTGAGTAGCCCAAAAAATGACTGCGATGGACAAGTTTCCAATATTGTGAGTAAACGGGAGAATGGAGATCAAATCACCGAAAAGTTCTTGAGATAGATGAGAGAAAATCTGTAAAATTTTTAAATATTTTTTCGGATTGTTACGTGATTACTGAGGACTTTGAACTTTATGACTCTGATTTTAAAATTTTAAGAAAATTTTCCTGCTTGAATAAATAAAAGCTGCTGATAAAAAGGTCATCAAACGGAAAGGAAAATGTTGTTTGTGGAAAACGAATGTTCTTCAAAAATCACGTTTTTGTGGTTTGGAGTACTGTAATGATTGTTCCGCAATGTTTGTAATGACATATAGTGTATTTTGTCTAACGAGAAAAGTGTTTTCAGACGGGGGTTGAGAATTTTCTCAAAATTTGTACAAAGGTACTTTCGGACATGCTTGCCGGACCGGGCCGTGCCAGGCCATGGCCGGGATGAGATTTGTCTGAAAGCGGGCAGGGCCGAGCCGGAAAAATTAACACATGTCCGGCCCGCGGACCGTCCCGCTCTTTGCAAATTTCGAAATTTTAGAGTGAATCATCATTTTCAGGATTGTTTTTCTTCTAAATAAATGAAAATCCAAACTAGAGGCTGATTCTGTCGAAAAAAACTTGTTTTGAGTTTCATCCTTGGTTTGATAAAATTTGATTTTTTTTGCTAAAAATTCAATTCAATTGACTTTTTTGAATGGTAGTATGCATTTGGAGTAATATTTGTGCTATTACAAATATTTTGGTACGTTTGAGAAGTAACATTTTCGAAAAGTTATTCTGGGCGGGCCGAGGGTTTTGAAGCAAGCGGGCCGGCTCGGCCCGGCCCGGCCATTTACATGTATGCTACGTGTACTGTCATCTCAAACATCTCTCCGTTTTTTATAAAGATTCAAAAATTGTCAAGTGATAAAATATTAGTTCATAGAATAATTCACTAGTTGAAACTTGCTTGATATCTTCTTAGGAAATGTCCACTAACCTCCACAAGAATGTCTTCAAGAAAAAGATAGAAACATGCGACGGTAGTGAAGGTCCATGCCAATTCGTTCCGTAAACTTCTCTCCCTAGACCTGGAGCCCTTCGGAACAAAAAATGTGTCTCGCAATTTGAACAAGTAGACAGCCAGGAGGAAAACACAACATGACAGTAGGACCATGGATATAAGAAAGTTTGGGATTATCATTATTTTCTGAAAAAGAGAATAATAGCGTAGGAAAAACTTTGGGAAACCTGCCCAATTTAATTCCAATGTCGCATCTGTTCTATTGGAACTGAAGTACTGAGCTAATTGTGAGTGAAACTCAAAAACTGGTGTTTGATAAGTGAAATAGAGAATCATGGGGTATATGATAACAAACGAGGAGCCAATCCAGTTGTTGGTATACATATAATCTTTTGGATAGTAAGCCATGACTACTCTAAACACAGATAACATAACGACAAGAGTTCTTGAGTAGGTGCTGCAAGCCAAATACAAATGATACGTAGCCAAAACAAAGGGATGATTCTCGTATTCAATAAACCAAGCATTTTCGAATCCAGATTGAGGGATTCTGATCAAAGCCATGTCTGTCATATACACCAGCAAATTCTAAAATAATTTTATTTTACCTATGAGAATCCACAATAGGAATACTCTGAATTGTTTTTTTTTTTTGGAATTTTTCGGATTGTCGAAAATTTCGGAAAAATCAATGCACACCAAGAGACAATATCTTGTTAAGTCTTTCTTAATCGCAAAACTAATTACTGTCATTCTTGAATGCAAATCAGAAAAATTAATAGAAACAATGAAAATTATCGAAAAAGCAATGAAAATCCTTCAAAAAAGTTGAACGAGATATCCTGTTCGAACGTACATGGTACATTTATAGTTATTTCGTTTTTGACATACCGTAGTTTAAAAAACACAGATTCCGGAAAAGTTTGGAAAAAAAATTAGCAGAGAAACTTTCTAAATTCCGTATTCAGTTCCGAACAACCCTATGTGAATAGAAAAAAACTTACGGAAAGCACAATATTCAACACTGTCATACAAAGTTGTGTAGAAATAGAATTTTTGATTCTCTTATTAGATTTATAGACTTTGTAAATAGATCGGAATATAAGAAGGATCGTCGGGATCCAAGTAAAGAATGCAATGAAAAAACTCCACCTGGCCATTTCTGAGTGGACCCCTTTGAAAAGGTAAGGAATCGCAGTCGACTTGAATATGGTGGCGTTTTCTTCAGGAATGGTGAAGTTGCCATCGAGTAAAGTTACATTGTCAAAAAAGAGAGTGATATTATCAGAAGACATGTTTCAACTGAAACTAAAATGAAGAAAATGTGGGCACAATGTTTGTCACCTGTTACACAGAATCATTCGTTTCACTGATTTCATGCCGTACATTAATTCAAGTTGAATGAGCTCGAGCTTGATAATAATTATTATCACTTGACTTATTATCTTTTGGAGAAAAAAAAAGGAATAATTCGAAAGATCAAGATTCGTCAAATATGAATCATAAGCTTACATGGCAACAGTTTTGGCTGATGAACAATTATGTCTAAGTTAAAATTCAACTATATTTTTTCTCAAGTTTTGTGGCCGTTTCAATGTTAATTTGAACAAACCTTTATATTATTGAAATAAGGAAGAAGGTAGAAAAAAGTAAAGTTTGGTGAAAAAAGGAAGAACGAATAGAAATGTTCGAATTTGAGATAAACGGGAATTGTTGAGAAATTTTGGGATTGTTAGAATATGTATCTTAGATGGGTTGTGGAAAAATTCTAATCACAGAAAAATTATCACTAAATGAATGTAGATGAGATAGAAAAAAGTGGAGAAAAGGGACGGAATCTAAGAACTGGAATTCAAAGGCTAAATGAACGGAATAAAAAAAGTAGAAAAGATCGGAATCTTCAAACTTCGATAAAATAATGGAAGTCAGAGATGGAATTCGAGTTTGTTAGAATATTTTCGCTGGGTTGTAGAAAAGTCTGATCAAATGTTTGGAAGAGGTGATGGGGTATGGACAATGCAAGCCCGAGATAGTATGTGTACGTAAACAGGAAGATGGCAATTATAAGCCTTAGTGAAAACTTGGTGGATGGCAATGGACATGCGAGGGAGAATTAGAAAAAGAGAACGTTTAAAAATCGAGCGACATAGAACTATTGTTTTGCGAGATTGTATAAAAATCTGATCACAGTAAAGTTATCTCTAATTGGATTTAGGGATGAGGTAAGCTATCGGGAGATGGACAATACAAAAGGTAGGGGGCGCAGTTTGAGGACTAGAATTTCGGGCTTTGTAGGTGAACTGAAATGAAGTGTAGGGGCTAAGTGGAAGGAAAGGAGTTGGGGGATGAATGAAATATGTTTTTTGAAGAGAAAGGGTAAAAGAAGTTTAAGAGTAGAATTTCAAGTACAAATGGAAAGAAAGAATAAAACACAATAATGGATTATCTGTGGGGTTACACAAGATTTGATATTCAAATTGTCGGACGAAGATTCACGGGTGACGTAGAACTTGTGGAGGAGTTCGTCATTCAACGCCACTCTGGTGGTACATCCTCTGGGTAGAGATCGTCGAGATTAGGAACATCGTAAACCGCTGGATTAGGAATTTTAATATTTCCCTGGAATATTTTACATGGTGATCACTGGATTACAGTTTCTAGCGCTCACCAACTCTGGCTGCTTCCACTCCTGGGTTTCGAAACCCGTATCAAACCGATAGATGGACCATCCTTTTGCTTCGTATTCCTTTTGTTTGGCCGTAATGGCGTTCAAGGTGAGTTGAGCGTACTCGCGTTCTGCGTCATTGAGTCTTGGCTATAAAATTTCTCATTATGGAAAAAAGTGATATTAGAAACTCACAAACAAGGGATCGACGTAAAGTGCTCGCGGCCAGATATGCCATGGCGCGAAGACCTGGAAAAAAGCTGTTTTTAAAACACTGAGTTTAAGCTAGCTATATAAAGAAGTGATTTTCTGATACGAGAATCAAAACTAACCATTTTCTCAGCTAGTCTAGATGCAATCTGATCCTGAGTCAAATTCCAATTGAATCCTGCTGGTAATTGAAATTCGTCAGGTGGGAACTGGAAAAGGAATTCATAAATACTTCGAAACCTGGAGCCCTTTTACATCGCTATCACAACATCACAAGACTTTCACAATAGGTACCACAAATATCAACATTTTGATTTCACTAACATATGGTTCGTATTCCTCTTCTTCTGGAGTAATTTCACGAGATTTTGGATCAGCGATCAACTGAAAAATGAAAAAGTTAGTATGAATTTCAAACTATGAAAATCTAAAAGAAAACCTCGTCTTTTGGTAGATGCGTCTCCATTTGCTAAGTTGGAATCTGGGAGAGCGAGATCTTGCAAATATGACAAATTCAACTATGGAGGTAGGCAGGTACTGAGGTAATGGAAGAGGGCTTTCTACCTTCTCATTGGGCTCCGCCCTCCTTGGAAGCTCACGCCGTCGATTCGGCTCCGCCTATTGCTCGTGTGATTATTATAGTGTGGAAATAGTGTTTCCTGCGTGGAGTGTCAAAATTGGTGTGTTGTCAGGACATCAACAACAGGTGAAATATAAAAGAAGCTATAAACAAGATAGAGGAATACATTTCGAAGGTTTACGGTAATCAGAAGAATCGTCGCGAGTCCAGACTTTAAACTGAAAATAATTTCAAATTCGAAAAAATTCATTTTCCCGCAAATCAACGGATACAATGAGAAAAAACTTTGTGGACTACAGCACAAGAGTAATTCAAAATGGCCTTTTCGAAATATACGGGATTGTCAAAATTCCGAGTTTTGAGTTTTCAGAATGTTCCGATTTCCAATTTTGAACGTTTAAAATACTCGGAACTTGAGAATTTTCAGATTATAAACAATTTCTGATAAGAAATCCCACTTTCAACCGTGGAAAAACATTGGTGACGAAAAGGGTTTGAGAAAGCAAAAAATTAAAAGTAATCTAAAGTAAAACCGACACCCGCAAGAGAATTTTTTTTGTGTGCGCCTTTGACATACCATTGTTTGAAAGGTTTCATTTTGAAATTTATCGGAATTTTCGAAACCCGATTTAAACATTAATGCAAGTCAAAAAATTCAAGATATGATCCACTCCAGGAATGTGAAGAAGTAAAAATCTTCCACCCTTAATGTTTTCGACTCTCAAAAATCATTCCACATCAAATTAAATGTCCTTCCGTTCCCAATTAATTATTGTTTTGACGGTACTCTCAAAAACGGCAACGGTCTTCCTTCTGTTCGACTTAATCCCATAATCGATGACTACCTGTCCTTATAATCTGCCACCCTTCTGTCGAAATTTCAAACGGAAACGCTCAGTTAGGAAGGGGGCACTAATTGGGGATGTTATGGAAACACCTCGTGCTCTACCGGAATCCAACATTCTCATTATGACGGAAAGTTCATATGAAAGGTCTATTGAATTTGAAAATTTTGTTTAACACCTGGAATAAATTATTTTGGGGTTTACAGAAAACATCAAGATGAAGTTCCTGTAAAATTTATACTCGAAGGGGCTCCTGTTCTCAAAGTTTGAACTGATTTATAGTCGTTTCTGTGAAAGATATCGAAAACATGTCAACTGATAAATTCTTTATAATAACATCGCAAAAATATTATCAGTTAAAACGTTTTTTATATATTTCATAGGAGCCACGATGAATCAGCTCAAAATTGACAGTGTTGAGGGCTCCTTTCACAAGTATGACGGTAATTTCTTTTTCTTTTTTCTTTTTGAGTAACTCGAGATATTGGATTTTGAGTAAAATTGAAATTTCATAGACCAAATGAACTTTCTGTCATATCGAAAATGTCGGATTCTGATAGAGCACGAGGTGTGGCCTCAAAGTCCCTAATTAATGCCCCTCCCCTGTGGCCGCCCGAGCTTTCTATTCTTAATTTATAGAGAAGGGTAACATAGTATAAGAAAAAGGTATGGTGAGCGATTATAGGATTGATTCGAACGGGAGGGAGACCCGAAATGTGCCAGTATACAGAAATCGATGTAAATTCAGTCAAAGTTGGTGATTCAGCGTTTCATGTCAGATTCTGAAGGTCGATTCTACCGGTGTAGCTACCCGAAAGCCCCGCCAGGAGCCACGTATGAAATTCCCAGCCGTTGAGAGTTGTACACTGTTACGACATAATGCATACCACAGATCCAAAAAAATTTCTAAAAATTGCCCGTTCTCCCCTTCTTCAAATCCATTTCCGTATTGGTGATCACCGATTTTGCGGTCTGATTCAAAAATCTGGTACCAAAACCCTTAAGATCAAGTGACAGGACTACAACTTTTAGAATTTCTGTTTATCACATGTGCCATAATGTCAATGAAAAAGGAAAACGAAATATGAAAACAATTTGATGCTGATCATTAACACTAGATTAATTGTATAGGATTGAAAATATCATGGGTACATTTCTAGGTACTGTCAACTTCCAAAATCTATTTTTATCACAAAGCAATCCTTTTCTACATTTTCATATTCCCCTTCCGATTTGAAGCTTTCTGTTCAATGGCCTTTTCGCAATATCACATGCCTAGAATTTTCGAAATACGCAAAAGCTCAAGTGACTGGACTACAAAACTTTAAAATTTTGTTTATCGCACGAGGCACATTATCACTGAAGCATACCTGGAGAATGAAAAATCAGAAACGCATGTGATGATTGCTTTCATATATTTTTCTCCTTTCAAAGTCAGAATGAGGAAAATGAGGAAGGGGCTGAGATGAGAAATAAGAAAAATTTTTTACATAGAACTAATTTGAATAAATGAAACGAAACTTTAAATTTCGACAAGTTTCGAGAAAAAAAAGTTCTGGGATAGAAAAAAAGAACAAACATAATTTGCATATCGAAAATCCGCTATTCATTTTTCAAAATGAAAGGGTTGCCTGAAAATTTTCATGCTTTTCAAAAATACTGTATGATGGCCAAATCAAAATTTCCAAAATATGCCATAATTTTTGAAAATCGGAATGTTCCGAAATGGAGGAAAAAATCCAAACAGGCTATCCCGAACATCAGTGTATGACACTAGAATTTTCCGAATCACAAATGTGTGTGATTTCGTTATCTAATGCAATTTTTAGAGGGGTTACGGTATTTTTTCGCGCACAAAAGGAGACGTGGCCTATGGGCACTATGATCAAAAGTCTTTGAGTAGCCCCTATACCCACCACATACAATATCAGACACCTAGGACAATTTTGATTTTTCTTCATTGCCATTGTTGGTTGACCCGATCTCAATTCTCTCAGAAAATGTGTTTTAAGGCAGATAGAGTGGCAAACGATGGGGTAGATGATGTGACAGGTAGCACCTATAGAACGGTAATAAGGAATATTTAGAACGTTAATAAGGCTATTAGAGAGATGAAAAGGGGTATTCGAGGAGACAAATGAGTTAACAAGGCAGGTGGGGCAAACAAAAAAAGACAGGCATCGTTGTATTGAGACTGTATGATACATAAAAACGTGATCATCGTAGGACGCTGAGGTGCCAATCATGTTGAGTCTCATGGTTTGAAGGAATGGAAACATTTTGTTGAAACTTTCCAATTAGACGCCCTGGAGTTCAACGTTCCTCAACTGAAATTTTTGGGGAAATTCTTTTCTAAAAACTATCTGAAAAGAAGGTTACATGATCAGAAAAAAATGTGTTTATTTTTAATTTATTTAAAAAATAATCCAAAATTGGAACAAGTTTCGAAAAGTCAGAAAGAAAAAAAATAAGAAAATTTTGTGACGTTTTTCATAATTTCTCACTTTTTGAATCTGCAGAATTAACATAATTTACAAAATAAAACAAAATTGTGGGCTGGGGGTAATCCAAAGCTTACAAGCTTGGCTCCGGTCAGGGAGAGAAGGGGGGGGGGGTCAAGTGTGAGTATGATTACAAAAAGAAAACATTACATATATTACAAAGTCGGTAAATGAAAATAAGGGTACATAGAATAAAGAAGAAGAATAGAGTTTTGGTGATGAATCTTTGAAAGGAGAGATTAGGGTCATAATAAAACTATTTGAGTCAATTACAAAACTATGACAATAATGGGGTTATTCAGCTAGGTAAAATACCGGTAAAATACAGGTATTTTACCTGTAGCGCTTATTCAGTGCGACACCGCTTGTTTTCGAGAGACGCAGGCACATACACAGGTAAACACAGGTAGCAGGGGGTTGTTCACTTGTTTACTGAATAAGCGATAAAGGTAAAATACCTAGTTTTTTACCGGTATTTCATCTAGCTGAATAACCCCATAAGAAGTAGGGTGAAGATGGAAGAAAATAAAAGGAATGGGAAGTGTTTGGTCATGGAAATAGCGAATAGAGCGGTATTGAACGATACGAATTATGCCACTTCAGTATCTCTGACGTAGATTGAAACATCTCGGCCTCTGATATTTACGGTTACAGTTCTACCATCAACTGTGACATAATCGAAATACTCTACCGGGTTGAAAGATAATAGGTAGAAATTACGCTTGTTCCTATATTTAGTGGCAGGTGTTTGGGGTATAGTTGTAGCAACGGAAGTTTGTAATCCTTCGAGAAGATTTTCCGGTGTTATTTCGTCATCCACTACAACAGTCAAATATTTCAGCTCCCGGTTGCTTCCTTGACGGAGACGTTTCAAAAATTGATTCATATCCTTGAGTGTCATCCATATTTGATCGAGATAAACATTTTTTGCATTTGTAACCAGAATATCCTCCAGATAGAAATATGCTTCTCCTCTTCCAGCTTCATAATTAGCTTTACAGATATGCAACTCGTCAAATTTCCGGGACAGTATTCTTTTCGGAACTCTCTCCAGCATTGGCACATGAAGATTAACAACAGGAGCTTCAAAATGGTTGACAATGTCGTAGCTGGCTTGGTCGGAGCCGATTCTATTAATATGAAGACAAGTAGGATTGCCAATATCCTCGAGCACAGACTGTAGATTAAAGTTTGTTGCATATGCTTCAAAGCGAATCGTGTCCACTGCCGAAAGGTTGATAACATTCTTCAATTGATCGAAAAAGTTTCTAAACTGCCATTTTCTGGTATCTTCCACATAACCTCCCAACCAGATTTCGGACAATTGGTGATTTCTCGACCCCAAGTATTTGAATGGCAAGGGAAAATAAAACTCCTCTCCGGACATCATCTCAACTCCCATATCAATTTGATTTGGGTGGAAATTGAAAAAGATCCGTTTTCCTTGCATTCGCATTGTTTTGACGACACGACAAAATCTACGGGACATGAACGACAATATAATCCTGAAATTTGTTTTTGTTAAAGGGTGATAATTCAGTGGAATTAGTTAACTTACGGATCTCGTTCAGACATGAATCCCAGAATTATACGAAGAATTTCTGCGGGGATAACAAATATTCCTTTTTCTTTTTTCATCCTGATCAAATTTGTAGAAACTCGGTCAGATTTTCGAGAAATATAGATGAAAAAAGAAGAGAAAATAGAGTATTATAGATTTCCTTCGATTGAATACGGAGAGGAGGCAATCCCAATATGTAGGGCAGGTTGGAGGGTGGAATGAGGCTGACCGCTGCCGTGGCAGGAGACGTCGCAAACAGTGCGCTGAACGATGCGAACACGCCTCCAAGAATTCTAGGCAATCGATAATACCGTGTCACACTAATCGGACCAAGGAATTGAGGTCCAGTGTTGAATCGGTGGCAGATTATATAGGAGTCGTTGAGGCAGGAGAATAGGGGCGGGGAGACGGTCGAACCATTCCACGGCACGAGATAGTGTGGTTGGCAGCGAGACTGTGCGGGGGAAGTCTTCTGGCGAGCATGTGAGAAAGAAATGATCAACAGGCCGAGAATGTTCTGATGGTAGAGACACTGGAAAAGAAGGAGACCCAGCGTCTGTCCTGGACAGAGTCCAAAGAGCCTTCTATATCCCGTGCATTATCAAAGATGATGCAATCCGTTAAGACTCAGCAATCCTGTGAGTCATCCGAATGGAATTCAGAAGAACTTAAGGAATGCCCAACTAAGGGGTAAAGAACATCTTACAGTGGTCTGGATAGCATTTTATTGTTTATCGCCAACTTCCTACTGAAATTCATTGTAAAAGTATTCCAAAACAGTACTTTCAACAAATACAGAACCTGTCTATCCGAATGGTTGCGAAAAGTATGACTTTCTTGCCAGGAGACATAATTTATGGCACCACTCTTGACCTAAGTGGTCAAAAACAAGTTGAGCAAAATGAAATAAAACTCACGATATTAAAAAAGACGTTATATACCCTTACAGGAAAAAAGGAGTTAAACAAAAAATTTCCACGGTATAGTGATTTTTATCGAATTTGAAGTTTCAGACTAACACATTGTTTTGTCCACCAACTCGGCATTTAAAAAATGGCGCAAAATGGCTCAAAATGCAAACTTTACGATCCTTTTGTCAAAGATACTCGTTGTGTGTTCCTTTGGCAGAAACGCTTTCTATGCCATCAACTTTTTGGAGAAGAAACATTTGAGAAAGCATCAAAAACCATTGTTAGGAAGAATAATATTCTGGAGCTCGTGAAAAAATTTTCTTCAAATTCTTAGACAAATTAACTTTTAGATTTGTGTTTTTCGGTTTCTTTTTATGACTTCATCAAATAATAATAAAAAAAATAGACTTCTGACCTATGCTACTAAAGGGTGTCTAGTCTTGATGACCTATACGCTACATGATTTGCTTGCCAGGAGGCACAATTTATAGCCCTCACTCCTGACCTAGAGGACGAAAAAAGAGTTATGCATAATAAGACAGACGATTCTCTGTTCAGTTGTTGTTGTTGCTGGTCCGTTCCTTTTCTGTTTTTTCCTGGTTGTTTTTTGTTAAATTAAATTAAACTGCTTAGAAACAAAAATATAATAATGCCATGAGCGCCTCAAATAGATCCATACTCTTATGCTTGATTGACTAGATGAAACTTCCCATATTATCAAAATGACGTTTATACAAAATCATACTTTTTTCATGAAAGACCCTCTATCAGATTTAGGAAACATTAGAAACTTAAAGTTTGTATACGTATTTGGAAATATCAAAACTAACAACAATCAGAAACATTTGAGCAACAATGTTATTAGTGGTCCCATTCTTACTCACGACAAATGAATAAAACTGTATTTCTCCTCTTCTTTTCTTCATTGTGTGTCATCACAGTTTCCCAGAGGAAAACGAAAAAGTAGACCCAAATTCATATGACAAAACGTTTGGATCTGGCAGGTGGGACGGTCTGTATAAAATTCAGACATCAAAATTAGATTTCAAATTGATACCGGAAAAGTGATGCCTTTTCCTGAATATTGTTGCCTTTTCAGAATTTGATAGAAGTTGAATAGTATCGATATGCTAAAATATCAAAACTAACGATGCGCGGCCGAATATTTAAGAGGGCCACAAATTGGGTCAAAACAATTTGGGGCACAAAATCTTCAATTCGGAGGTATGAATTACCTGAAAACTTCAGTTCGTACCTCAGAATTGTTTATCTTGTATCATTAAATCCTTCCCCCTTAGACCTCCCGAATCATGTGCCCGATATTCAGATTGATTTGAACAACAGTGCTATGGTATTTATGAGAGCCTTTATGTGGTTTCTTTTACCGTACAGACAATTACGACGTTGGCTAGTTTACGTAAACTGGTGGACTTTTCCCAGAGGGCACACCCTTGTCGCGTAGAGCTGACCTTGCCACGCATTGTTTCGTATGTCTTGAAGAGCAAACGACCAATCCATGGCAAAAAAAAAGAAAATCAATGGCCATTCATATGGTCCTCCTCATTCGCGTATTTCTTTTTGTTATCGTCTCAACTACGTCATACAATTTCCTACAATTTCCGATATTTCAGGTATATCAATAATGCCAGCATTTGCTGTTCCAGTTGGTCGAGCTCCACGAAAGAGATGTTACTCCGATGCGGCCAATGAACCGTCTACAAAACAGAAAATGTCTGTAGAATCAATGCCATGCTCGGAAAACAAGCCAGGCAGTGTGATTCAACCGATCACTTCTTTACCTGCCGAACAGCCACCGCGACTCCTTCTCTCCAACAGAGAGGTCCATGATCTGGCTGGAAAAGTTCGCACACTGACCACGCTGATGAAACATCCAGTAGGTATTTTCTCAATTCTTTTTCTCATTCATTCAACAAAGTTACGTTTTTGAGATATTGGCTGAAATTTTTTGAAATATCAAAATCAGAACTCTGACTTTTTTACTTTTTTATGTTATTTCAGAGAGCCGCAATTCCGGAGCACAAAAACAAGATGATGGAGCTTCACAACTATCTCGAAGCTGTAATCGCTGCCAAATGGACCATCGCCACTCCCGAAACCATCTGCAATCACAAATACGTCTGCAACAACATCCAGAAATCCGAAGAAATCATTATCCGTTGCGTGGTTCTGGGCGAGGATTACACTACTGTGACTAAGGAAGTCTACTGGAAGCAATACCCCGTAATGCAATCATTTCACAAGCGTTACATGTTTTTCTACGAATATTATTATTTCTTCTTTTTGTACTGCCTCAGTTTTTCTATGTGTTAGGTACACTGATCTGTTCCAACAGTTTCTACGGTTTCACTCTCTTTTCAAAATTCCTGTTTTTTAATTTGTTGTTTTTTACTGATTTTATTAGGTTGGCGGGAAAGTCTTTGTCACTTTTTCAATAGTTTATTTCTCAAAGAAAAAATAACCGAATAATTAATTATATTGTCCATCATTATCAACAACATGTCTCCAACGTTCCCTCAATTTATGGATTCCATTGCGGTAGAATCCAGCAGGGCGTGAGGCAAAGTATTGTTTGAGTGCCGCTTCGACCGCTCCACGGGAATTGAAGCTTCTTCCTTCGAAGGCACGTGTCATATCGCCAAATAACCAATAGTCGGAAGGAGCAAGATCAGGAGAATACGGGGGGTGAGGGAGAACATTCCATCCATATCCCATCAGCTCCTGCTTCACTTGTTTCGAAACATGTGGGCGAGCGTTATGATGTTGATAGTACACTTTCTTGTCTTTCAGGGCCGAGCGGTCGACTGCTTTCTTGAGGTTTCGTAGTTGAGTAGTGTAGAGGTCTCCAGTTATTGTTTTGCCCTCGGGCAGAAGTTCCCAGTAGATGGGGCCGTCCACTCCCCACCACACAGAGATCATAACTTTTTTTCGGATGAAGGTCGGGTTTGGGGACATCCTGTGGGCTCTCTCCTTCTCCAACCCACTGGGATTTCCTGTGGTGATTATCGTAGAAGACCCACTTCTCATCTCCGGTTATTAGCCGGTCCAGCCATCGATCGCCCGCGTGAAGAGTGAGAAGAGTAATCGAATCGTTGACTCGGCGGTCAAGGTTGGCTTGAGTCAGGTGATGAGGTATGAATCGACCAAAAAGTTTTCTCATTCCAAGAGACTTCAAACCTTCAAGGACTGTGCTATGGTGAACTCCGAATGTGACAGCTAGTTCACGGCTAGATTGAAATGGATCCGATTGCAATGCGTGCTTCAGCTTGTCCAAATCCAACTCACGGGGTCTCCCAGAGCGATCCTTTTCATCGAGCGAGAAGTCATCTTTTTCGAAACGATGGAACCAATTGCGAATAGTATTGTAGTGAGGGGCATGTGTGTTGTACACATTCTTCAAGAAAGTTTCCGAATCCTTCATCGTGGTGTGAGATAGGAAGAGGTAAATCAAAACATGTCTGATGTGAATAGTAGTGGGAACAAACATATCGTTTCAATTACAGATGAGGAGCAGGGAAGGAAATGGGGACTTGTTTATATGGAAGGTTCTTATCACCTTGTTATTCACTAGAGTCGACATCATACACAGCCTCCATATACGAGAACAGTGATTAAACAAACAGAGTGACAAAGACTTTCCCGCCAACCTAATATTTTTGATAAACAAATCAATACGATACCAATTTCTCTTGTTATAACTTATATTTTTTCAAAGATTACCGATTTCATGTTCCTTATGAACCAATTCTTTGTTCTTTATCGAGCAGTTTTCTAACATCATCAGAAATGCACAACTTTGAAAATGGTTTATTAACAAGAAATAGAAAAAAAAATTGATCAGATTCCACGCACATCTAAATTCCATTCTTGAGTCCAATATGCCCGTTTTGGAATCGTTGGTTCAGCTGTTCCCAATGATCATCTGAAAAAAACAATGTTAGAACCTCAATATTGTTGGACGGTACAATTTACCTTTAACTTCTGCGTTTTGGCTATCTCACATAGCTTGAACGTGTGTGCGGAAGGCAAATTGGAGGAGTGATTGCGAACGATTGCTGGAACAAGTGAAGAAAGCATAAGAATACGAGACCGAGTCAACGCATTTCTCAGCAGGAAGTCTGAAATTTGATGAAAATTCAAAAAAGACATTACGAAAATTTAGGGATATTTCGATTTTGGAATATTTTGAATTTTCAAATATCACAGTTTTTGAGTTTCTGAATTTTCCGATTGCCGAAAATTAAGTTTTTCATTCTTGGAATATTTCGAGTTTTGAGAAATCAAAAATTCAAAATACCGTAAAACTTGTATTAGAAGGGCCGGTCCTTCTATTTTTGTGAAGTGTCTAGGGGGGCACTTCAATGAGAGAGGCCCTTCAATTAGAGGGGGCACCTGTATTTTTCGTGATGTCACTGATAAGGAAACTTCTATTAGATGGAAATTTTTTTCGGTAAAACTTTTTTCTTTCTACTTAACATTCAAGAACAATTTCTTTATAATAAAACAGAAAACACCTATAATTCAATTAAAACCATAAAAATCCTCAGAAAATACGTTTCTTCAAGTTTATTATTGGATTGGACTTCACAAAGCATCTATCGTTAAGCACATTGACTAGAAACTTGAGATTTTTCAGACGCTTTTCTGTAATTTTATCAAAATGACACTTCTATTAGAGGGGGAACTACAAAAACAGGGCTCTTCAATTAGAGGATGCACTTTAATTAGAGGGGCCCTTCTAATACAGATGTCACGGTAAAAACTTAATCATCGGAATTTCTTAATCACAAAATATTTCGAAATTTTCCAAATCATTAATCTCATCAAAATTTCGACATACCTGCACCTCGTGACCATTGTGCCATCCTGGAATGCTAAGATAGGATTCTAAAAACCTAGAATATCAGAAGTTCAGGAAAATCATAAGAAAAATTGGGGACACAATTCAGTAAGCGTCCTGGGAAGGAGAATGACGGCCAATTTCTCGCGGTAGAGAAGGAGAAGGGGAAATCATGACTCATGTTTTATTGTTTCGAAGAGAAGAGGAAGAGAGGAAGAGAGAAATTTAAAAAAATTCTATCTCTTTTTATTACAAAAATATGTGCAATAAAAGTTGTGTAGAGGAGAAGAAATGCTTTCTGCGATGAAGGGAGTAAGGCTTCCATTTGGTCGGCGATTTCAGCCGACCGACCGACCGCCGACCGAGCCAACCGACAGCCAACCGAGCTGACCGATCGGTCGGCGCGCCGACCATTCTAGTGCCTTTGCGCGTCAGAGTGTATGCACACGCGTGCATCGTATTTTACGACACACTATTATAAATATCTTTAAAAAGCATTTTATCGTCGCTTTTCTGATGATTTTCTCCGTTTTTTACTTCAATTTCGAAAAAAAAAGTATTCTACAAGGAAATCATGCAAATATCGGATGTCTTCAACCTTTCAATATGCGTCACGTCTTCGTCTAATGATTTGTTCATTTTGTGTGCAAAAATTAAACGGTTTTGCAATAAACACTTTTTCATGTCAATATTATATGTTTTTCTGTATAAAATATGCAATCTATTTTCAATAAAATCATCTTTTATCTTTAAATGTTCACAATTTGTGTTGAAAAATTATGTGTCGTAAAATACGATGCACGCGTGTGCATACACTCTGACGCGCAAAGGCACTAGAATGGTCGGCGCGCCGACCGATCGGTCAGCTCGGTTGGCTGTCGGTTGGCTGGGTCGGTGGTCGGTCGGCGGTTGGCGATTTTCGACCGACCGAAATGGAAGCCCTAGAAGGGAGGGGAGAGAGCGATGATTCACTTTTTTCTTTTAAAGAAAAGACAAAAAACATCAAGCTCTTGATCAACAAAAAATGGCGATGTGCTTTTTTTGCAGATTTGAGTTTCTGAAATTGAGAATGGAACATTTCAAAAATCTGAGTTATTATGGTCATTACAGTTTTAAGTTTTTTTCCCAATTATAAAAACGCACAATTTGCGAACATGTACTTTCCGAAAATCCCTTAATCTTTCCAAGTTTTAATTTACTTATTAAATGAAACATACAATATGTAAAACTATCGTTATCCGTCAGTTCTTAGTAATTCAGTGTCACTGTTCAGCAATTTTTGGTTTCCGTCCGCTTTTTCGCTTGTTTTTAACCTATGAGTTCACCAATTTTGAACCATTATGGTGTCTGATTATACACTTCTTATGGGGTTATTCAGGGAGTCGGCAAAAAGGAAAAAACTCCGCGAAAACTCGGAGAAAGATCCAATCTGGCCGAAACTTTGGGAGAAATTTGAGAAAACAATAGGAAACATTTTGCCAAAGTTTGGGGCCAAAATATCGACTTTGAAAATTTGGCTGGAATTGCAAAATGTTTGCTTTAGTTTTCTCCAGTTTTCGCCAAAGTTTCATCCAGATTGGATCTTTCTCCGAGTTTTCGCGGAGTGTTTCTCTTTTTTTGCCAACTCCCTGAATAACCCCATTAAATATTCGGAACGCTCAATCAATTTTATTCTGAAACCTGTAAGGAATTTTCAATGATATAAAAATCATTTTACAAAAAAAAGAGTGCTGAAATAAAATGAATATTAATGATGGCTTGGAAAAAAGTTAAAAATTGATTAAAAATCCAAAGTGTTTTCAGAGAGAACCGAGTCAATTACAGACTGCGGTCGTGAACAACCGATGCCCCAGATTCTCCGTACTCCTGGCGAGTGGTCCAATGACTCCAGCGGTTAGTGAGTGAAGCGAGGACAGATCCTCCATTGAAAGCGGCAAACTTGCGATCGTCTTTCGCAATGACTGAAATCTGGTTGAACCTGAAACAATGGAATTTTTCGAAATCTTCAGCATGTACACTAACGGAGGAATGAGAGCAGTCAGTTCGTGCTCCATGCGCTCCTTGAATCCAGTGATCATTGTGTTGCCTCCAGTGAGACAAATATTCCCAAGAAGCGCTTTTTCCATGTCCGGCTCGGTTTTTATGATCGATTTCCAAACGAGCTCGGCTACGCCATCACTTGTTTTGCCGAGGAGAGAAGGCTGAAAAAACCGATTACAGAGAAAGTAGGACCAGCCGACTAATATTCAATGGCGGTCAATAAAATGAAAAAGTTTCAGTTGGACTATTTTCAAGATTTTTGGATTCGTACTTTTTCGGATTTTCGCTGTTTTCTGTGTTCAATCTAGGTATGTTTTACACCCTCCAAAATTTTCCCCTACTGGACAGCCGAGTCTCCTGAAAATGCCCAAACTCAAGTGATACATGTTTCTATATATGTTGCGGACCGGTACTGTAGGTGATAAAAGTCAGCCATTCTCGGATATCATTAAATCGATAGGTTTACTTGCCTTGAACATAGCCTCCGAGAAACGGAAAATTTCCTTTCCAAACGAGACTACGCGACCATCTCCAAAATCATACGATCTTTTGATAGAGTCCACTGCAGCAAACGTTGCCACTTCCAACTCATAGTCCTGAGCCACGTACCCGAGGTTTTCCTTGATTTGGCGGGCCATCTCGAGCGTAACTCCATTTGGAAAGATGTGGCTTCTTTCGGCAGAGACCATAGTAGTTAAATACTCTGTCAATTGATGACCACCAATATCAAGATGGTTGACCGCACCGGTGATGACTCTGCCTTTGAAAATTGGCGTGATATGAGTGGTATTCTCTCCGGATTCAATAACAATTCCAGTGGTGCGTCCAGAGCCAATGAGAGACATAATCGCTTGATTGGCGAAGCATACACCGGGTGTGTTAAACTTCTCGAAGAAGATCTCCGTCATCTTTTCCCTATCCGCATTTGTGGCAAATGGACTTTCGGTGAGAACCATCGGATGACATTTCGGGGTGATGCGAAGATTGTTGAAGGCATGCTCCCACAGTTCAGTGGCGCCATCCCAATCGATTACGATTCCTCGCTGAATTGGTGAACTCATCTCGACGACATTGCTACCATCTCCGCTTTGTTTTTTGAGTTGTCCAGTGACATTTGAAATGACCACACGTGGTTTGTTCTCACAGGCGAATCCAGCCTGAAAATAATATTTTATTTATATTTGTGAATCAAGCGCAGACATTGTTGTGGAAATTTTTGTTTGATCCATGAAAGTTGCTCTCCTCCTCAGAAAGTTGCTCTCCAATCTCAGAATCTCAGAATCTCAGAATCTCAGAAGCTCATAATCTCAAAATCTCACTATCTCACAATCTCAGAATCTCAAAATCTCAAAATCTCAGAAACTTAGAATCTCAGAATCTCAGAATCTCAGAATCTCAGAATCTCAGAATCTCAGAATCTCAGAATCTCAGAATCTCAGAATCTCAGAATCTCAGAATCTCAGAATCTCAGAATCTCAGAATCTCAGAATCTCAGAATCTCAGAATCTCAGAATCTCAGAATCTCAGAATCTCAGAATCTCAGAATCTCAGAATCTCAGAATCTCAGAATCTCAGAATCTCAGAATCTCAGAATCTCAGAATCTCAGAAGCTCAGAATCTCAGAAACTCGGAATTTCAGAATCTCAGAATCTCAGAATCTCAGAAGCTCAAAATCTCCAAATCTCAGAATTTCAGAAACTTAGAATCTCAGAATCTCACAATCTCACAATCTCAGAATCTCAAAATCTCAGAATCTCAAAATCTCAAAATTTCAGAAACTTAGAATCTCAGAATCTCAGAATCTCAGAATCTCAGAATCTCAGAATCTCAGAATCTCAGAATCTCAGAATCTCACAATCTCAGAATCTCACAATCTCACAATCTCAGAATCTCAAAATCTCAGAATCTCAGAATCTCAAAATCTCAAAATCTCAGAAACTTAGAATCTCAGAATCTCAGAATCTCAGAATCTCAGAATCTCAGAATCTCAGAATCTCAGAATCTCAGAATCTCAGAATCTCAGAATTTCAAAATCTCAGAATCTCAGAATCTCAGAATCTCAGAACCTCAGAATCTCAAAATCTCAAAATCTCAGAAGCTCAGAATCTCAGAATCTCAGAATCTCAAAATCTTAGAATCTGAGAATCTCAGAATCTCAGAATCTCAAAATCTCAGAATCTGAGAATCTCAGAATCTCAGAATCTCAGAATCTCAGAATCTCAGAATCTCAGAATCTCAGAATCTCAGAAGCTCAAAATCTCCAAATATCACTATCTCACAATCTCAGAATCTCAGAATCTTAGAATCTCGGAATCTTAGAATCTCGAAACCTCAGTATCTCAGAAGCTTAGAATCTTAGAATCTCAGAATCTCAGAATCTCAGAATCTCAGAATCTCAGAATCTCAGAATCTCAGAATCTCAGAATCTCAGAATCTCAGAATCTCAGAATCTCAGAATCTCAAAATCTCAGAATCTTAGAATGTCAGAATCTGAGAATCTGAGAATCTGAGAATCTCAGAATCTGAGAATCTCAGAATCTCAGAATCTCAGAAGCTCAAAATCTCCAAATATCACTATCTCACAATCTCAGAATCTCAGAATCTTAGAATCTCGGAATCTTAGAATCTCAGAATCTCAGGATCTCAGAATCTCAGAATCTCAGAATCTCAAAATCTCAGAATCTCAGAATCTCCGAATCTCAGAATCTCAGAATCTCAGAATCTCAGAATCTCAGAATCTCAGAAGCTCATAATCTCAAAATCTCACTATCTCACAATCTCAGAATCTCAGAATCTCAAAATCTCAAAATCTCAGAAGCTCAGAATCTGAGAATCTCAGAATCTCAAAATCTCAGAATCTGAGAATCTCAGAATCTCAGAATCTCAGAATCTCAGAATCTCAGAATCTCACAATCTCAGAATCTCGAAATCTCAGAATCTCAGAATCTCAGAATCTCAGAACCTCAGAATCTCAAAATCTCAAAATCTCAGAAGCTCAGAATCTCAGAATCTCAGAATCTCAAAATCTCAGAATCTGAGAATCTCAGAATCTCAGAATCTCAGAATCTCAGAATCTCAGAATCTCAGAATCTCAGAATCTCAGAAGCTCAAAATCTCCAAATATCACTATCTCACAATCTCAGAATCTCAGAATCTTAGAATCTCGGAATCTTAGAATCTCGAAACCTCAGTATCTCAGAAGCTTAGAATCTTAGAATCTCAGAATCTCAGAATCTCAGAATCTCAGAATCTTAGAATCGCAGGATCTCAAAATCTCAGAATCTCAGAATCTCAGAATCTCAGAATCTCAGATGAGCAATTTTCGGACCATTAATTACGGCTTCGTTTGCCTACTCTCATATTTTGTGACAAAAAAGCCATTCGCTCAAAATTTTCTTTCAAACTAACCTTTATGGATGATGATCCGCTGTCGAGCACGACCGGAGTGACATCTTCAATAGACATCGTTGAACGGATTCTCTCGTTTTCTCTGAAACTATAGAAATCAGAAAGCCGAGAATAAACGAAAAGCAGTAGCTGATAAGCAGTGAGTCTAGAATGATGCAAATGGTTTAGAATGGTCTGTCATTGTTTTCCATTTGAATGCCTCTTGCGACTCCGCCCACTTTGCGAAAAGAGTACACAAAACATCGAGAAAGAGAGCGAACGGTTTGAGTCATCCGAAAATTTCGGGAAAATTGTTTTGAATTTTTTTTCTGGTTACGAAATAGCTGATCAATGACCAATCAAAACAAAAAATTATCATCAGCAACTATAGTCTTCTCGATCAAAATTTGGATAATAATTTCAAAAGAATATTCAAAATTTGAGAATTTAGGAAAAAAGGTTCTTATTGGGTATGAGTAGGCGCCGCAATGAAAAGGGGCGGGGCGACCAAGTTTTTCTCCCCTTTTCCGCGACGGAGCAAGATAACATACCCAAATTTTATATCACTGCGTTTGTCTAAATAAGACCAAATGGGATATCTAAAAACATTTTCAAAATGTTCAACTTGTAACCAGTTATGATACCTCAAATATTACTTTTTTCAGCGACTTTGAGCTTTTGTAACTCTTTCAAAGTTGAAAAATTTGGAAGCTTTTTTAGATTATCCATTTTGTCTCATTCAGACAAACGCAGTGATATAAAATTTAGATATGTTTTCTCGCTCCGTCGCGGAGTTTACCTCAAAATTGGGTAATTGAACCGGCAAGTGGGCGGGGCTTAGCGAGCCACACTCAGAGAAGCAGCCGACATTAATCGAGGCCCGCGCCGGTCACCGCGTTTATGTGTGGCTGCGCGTTTTTGAGAGCTAGTGCTGTAAAACCCATTGGGCACGGGGACGCGCCCCGTCCCCGTCCCCTAAAATGAGTCGTCCCGCCAGAAGACAATCCAACAAAAAAAACTAGAAAAAATCTGTTAAAAAAAGAGGATGCAAACCAAAACAAAAAGAAACAGAAAATGCAAGCTATGACTAATACAATAATAGATGAAATCGCGCTTCATTGAACAAAATTTTCAGAGAGAGAGAGTTCAGAATCCGAAAATTTCTAAATTATTGGGAATGAAAAATGATCGACAGACAAAAATGGAGAAG
Organism: Caenorhabditis nigoni; assembly: GCA_027920645.1. Taxonomy (NCBI): domain Eukaryota; kingdom Metazoa; phylum Nematoda; class Chromadorea; order Rhabditida; family Rhabditidae; genus Caenorhabditis; species Caenorhabditis nigoni. Next base: position 27,884,108 of record CP115869.1, on the reverse strand, counting down.
AAAAAGATTTCTTCAGCAAGTACTTCAAATTGAAAATGCAGATTTTGTCGTTTTTCAAACAGTTAAGAATGTCTCAGAATTCTGTATTATCCTAACCACAATATAATTAATTTTTGGGACCGTCATGAGATTTTTTGGTGAATTTTTAAATTATAGAAAATCTAGGAAATGAAATTGTTTTCGAAGTCCGTAAAAGTTTTCGAGGATTTACAAAATTCATTGTTTCGATCTACAAAATGCGGGAAATAAATCCGTCCACGGCTCCCAGTTTTTTATTGCTCAAAATTTTCATTGTTTTGATAATGAGAGGTTTACCAGTCACTGTATTCAAAAATTTGTTTTCGTACATATTCATGAGTCATCAGATCAGAGATTATTTTTTTGATATTTTTCCATTTTCCACATATTGTCTGAATTTCCATTTTTCCCATAGATTTCTCTCGCCCATTCTCTTTTCCGTGTACTAGCTTTCTGTGTCTTCCACTCTCGTTGAACGGTATAAAAAGCCACATATCGTTTATCACCCGACATTTGTTCCCTCTTTCCGCTTTTTGTTTCTCTCCGTTTTTTCTTGATAAAAACGAGAAAAACCGCATACATTTTTTCGGGCCGGCCCGCTTCTGATAAAGAAGCTGATTTTCGAAAAATTTTCAAAAATGAAACAAAAATTATGCATCATTTGACGATTTTCTACTTTTGTATCTTATTAAAATTATGCTAGATTCTCACTCCAAAATTTAAATTTGTTCAGGAATTTATTATTGGAGATTTTTTAATCTGTAGTTAGCGACCCGGCCTGTTGCAATTATGAAAAATAGTAACTGCTGTTTACATTTCTTGTATACTCTCACGATTTATATGCTTAGTTTCTTTCGTTCGCCATTTTTCCGTTCGTATTATACAATGTTTCACTTTTTAGGCACATTCCTCGCCCCATCATCATGCACTTCCTTTTTGGTTCCGTTTTCGTGGTCGTCTTGGCGACCATCCCAGCCATGCCAATCCTCCCCACTGAAGCCCAGGCTTCCATTCGAACAACCCAGGTAAATAATTTAATGTTAGAGACAAAAAAAACTCGAGTTCTAGTAAAGTGCCAGCTGGATTTTTGTTTCTGTTAAAAAATCTCTGTTGATATGGCTTCACTTTTTCAACATAAGTTTTCCATGCTTTTTTGAAGAATGGAAAACAGACCCAATGAATGTTAAGCCATTTCAAAACTATAGGGTAGGGAAAACTTGCGAGTAGAAATTCAGATCATATCGACAAATGTCGGAACTGTGCCAACTGATTTAATAGCTTTTTTTCTAGAAAAATGATTTTTAGCAACAGAAATCCGTTTTTTTGTTGTTTTAATCAACATTTTAAGACGCGTTCTCTGTAGAACTCCACTTCAAGCCTTTTATCCACTGTACAGAAAAATTCAAACTTGTTTTTCCTAGCTGATTTTTCATATATTGCATATTTATGAACTTCTAAGGTATCTGAAATATAGTTTGTCCCCACTTGTCCCCCACCTGCAAAAATATGGTCATGGGGTGTCTAAAAAAAATTTTTTTCAAAAGTGAAATAATGATCAAATCTTAACGTAGAACGTTTTTAGGCACTTTTTAAAACATTTTTCGTATTGGCACTATACTAATATTCTTCCGTCTTCCTGGGAAAAAATTCGTTTTTTTGTAAAAAAGCTATTTTTCGGACCAAAAAATGCCCGTCCTGAAAAAAATTTCCATTATTTTATAAAATTAAACATTAAATTTAGATTTTACGTTAAACAATACATTAGAAAATGTTTATTTGAGTTTGATTATCCTGGGTCCACAATAAGTTTCAGGCCAAAATGTGCGAAAAAAAGAGGTTTCACCATGTGGTCCCCCACATGGCAACTAAAATCCGCCCAAAATCGACCCTCTCCAATTTTGATTAAATTTTTACCAGATACATCATTTTTCATGAGTAGTATTCTGGCGAAGTTTCAAAAATCGTTCGCATCGTCTTCATGCTTTTTCAGAAGCACCAAAAAACGGCAAAAATTGCTTCCAAGATGATTTTCAGTGAAAAAATAAGAGCTCCAGAAAAACATGAAGACGATGAGAACTACTTTTGAAACTTCGCCAGAATACTACTCATGAAAAATTATGTATCTGGTAAAAATTTAATCAAAATTGGAGAGGGTCGATTTTGGGCGGATTTTAGTTGCCATGTGGGGGACCACATGGTGAAACCTCTTTTTTTCGCACATTTTGGCCTGACTTATTGTGGACCCAGGATAATTAAACTCAAATAAACATTTTCTGATGTATTTTTTGACGTAAAATCTAAATTTAATGTTTAATTTTATAAAATAATGGAAATTTTTTTCAGGACGGGCATTTTTTGGTCCGAAAAATAGCTTTTTTGCAAAAAACCGAATTTTTTCCCAGGAAGACGGAAGAATATTAGCATAGTGCCAATACGAAAAATGTTCAAAAATGTGCCTGAAAACGTTCTACGTTAAGATCTGATCATTATTTCACTTTTGAAAAAAAATTTTTTTTAGACACCCCATGATCATATTTTTGCAGGTGGGGGACAAGTGGGTACAAACTATATTTCAGATACCTTAGAAGTTCATAAATATGCAATATATGAAAAATCAGCTAGGAAAAACAAGTTTGAATTTTTCTGTACAGCACTATTTTCGGTTCTTTCAGAGAATGTGTCTTAAAGGCATAAAAAAATTACAACAGACAAAAAACAAACAGCGTTTAAAAAATTTTAGGAGGTCCTAGAATTTGCCGTGAAAATGTAGTACTTTTGAAACCGGGCCTCCCAAGCCAGGCCGGGCCCATTTCGGCAAGTTCGAACAAATTTGTCGATAATCACAGTACATTAGAGCACATTACCTTTTTTGTTTTTCCAGGAAACTGGGAACGAAACTCTCTCCTCGACGTCTCCAAGCTCGTCATCCACCGCATCTCCAACGTCGTCATCCTTGCCGCCTCTTCAATTGGTAAGATTTTTAGTCATTTTTGAACGTTTTAAGTAATTGAAAAACATGTGTTTGCAATTAAAATTAACATGATTCCAGGATCTTCTGACAATCGCCATACTCGCAGCTGCGGGAGGACTGCTTTTCTTGGTTTTGTTCCCTCTCATGCTGCTTTGCTTGAAAATGGAAATCGATTTGCTTGAGCAAAATGGAGGAAATGAAAATCGTTATGCACCACTCCGAAACGAAGCAAGACGCCAGAGACTCATCGAAGCAGAAATTCTCCGTTATAATCCATTTGAAATTCCACGGCTCCGAGATTTTTAATGTTTTAATTTTTCATCGTTTTGATAATAAGAGAATTTCCATTGGTTGTATTTAAAACTTTATTTTGCTATTTTTTTTCATTTTCCACATATTGTCTGAATTTCCATTTTTTCTCATAGATTTCTCTCAGCCATTCTCTCTCCCGTGTACTAGCTTTCTGTGTCTTTAACTCTCGTCGAACGGTATAAAAAGCCTTGTATCGTTTATCACCCGTCAGTTGTTCCCTCTTTCCGTTTTTATTTCTTCTCGCTTTTTTTCGTTTTCGCTCCGTTTTTTGTCAATAAAATAGAGAAAAAATCATATTTTTTTCCGGGCCGGCCCGCTTCTGGTGTAGAAGCTGATTTTTGAAAAATTTTCAGCAATAAAACAAAATCTATGCATCATTTTACAATGTTCTACTTTGGTATCTTATCAAAATTATGCTAGTTTCTCACTCCAAATTTGAAGGTTTTTCAGGAATTTCTTATTGGAGATTTTTTGAACTGTGGTAACCGACCCGACCTGCTGCAATTATCAAAAATAGTTACTGAAGTTTTTATTTCTAGTATACTCTCACGATTTACATATATCCGTCGTTTTTTTTGTTCGCCATTCTTTCGTTCGTACAATTTTTCACTTTTTAGGCACATTTCTTGCCCCATCGTCATAAACATGCACTTCTTTTCTGGTTTTGTCTTCTTGGCCGTTTTGGCCACAATAAAAGCAATGCCAACTCCACCCACTCATGCCCAGGCTCCCAACCAAACCACCCAGGTAAATAATGTGATGTTAGAGACAAAAAAAACGGTTCTTTTCTAGTTTGGAGGTCCCAAAAAAGATTAGAGGTTCAAAAAATATTAAAGGTCCCAAGAAAACATAGAGGTCCGAAAAAAAACAAACATAGTGGTTCGAAAAACGCACAGATGAGTAGTATTTGAACTGTGTGAGTAGTTTGAGTTTTAGGGTCTTATAGGATGATATCAGTGATCCTAACAATATTAGCTCCAATTCTCTTGCATCTTGCTGATGCACCCCAATTTACATATGAGGAAAATTTCGGCGAAACTGTAACGCCTCTGTAATTATGCTGTCTCTCGGGCTGTTAGATAATTGCCAGAAAATTTGCATTTCTAAGCCTATTAGAAATATAAAATATATCATCAACAATTATTTTGCTATAAGACCTCAAAACTTCAATTTCTTAAACGATTCCATATCTAGTACATTATTCCAGCATCTGTGCATTTTTAAGGGAGGCGAGACAGCAATTTTGGGGGACAGTTTGGGGGACAACATAGCGCCGCGCTTATGTAGGCCATCGGTCGGCAGCCGTGTTTGCGCCCCCGTAGCTCAGCCGGTAGCGGCGCTGTACCCCCTAAGCTACCTGTCATGAGTTCAACTCCTCATGAGGTGCAAAATATCAGGAAAACTTTTTTTTGATGTCTGGCCTCCTTTAAGTTTTGGACCTCTATGTTTTCTTGGTATCTCTCAACTTTTTTGGAACGTCTAATTTTTTTGGGACCTCCATTTTATTTTGGGACCTTTTGTTCTGTTTTGGACCTCTATTCTTTTTGAGGACCTCTAAACTAGAACAGAATAAAAAAACTCCAATTGGAGTAAAGCGCCGGCTGTATTTTTGTTTCCGTTTAAAAATCTGTGTTGATATGGCCTGACATTTCAAACATGAGTTTCCAGGCCTTTTTGAAGAATGGAAAACACACCCAATGAATGTGAAGCCATTTCAAAACTATACAGTAGGTAAAAAACTTGCGAGTCGAAATTCAGATCATATCGACAAATGTCGGAATTGTGCCAACTGATTTAATAGCATTTTCTTTTAGAAAAATGATTTTTTGCAACAGAAATCCGTTTTTTATTTAGTTTAATCAACATTTTGAAGGCATAGAAAAACTACAAAAGGCAGAAAACAAAAAGCTATCGGAAATGTTTTATATGGAGGTCCTAGAATTTGCTGTGAAAATGTAACCGGGCCTCCCAAACCAGGCCTGGCCCATTTCGGCGAGTTTGAACAGATTTGTCAATAATCACGGTATTTTAAATCACATTAGCTTTTTTGTTTTTCCAGGAAACTGGGAACGAAACTCTCTTCTCGACGTCTCCAATTTCGTCATCGACCTTTTCGCCGCCTTTTCGATTGGTGAGATTTTTAGCCATTTTTGAACGTTTTAAAGAATTGAGAAACATGTGTCTGCAATTAAAATTAACATGATTCCAGAATTCTATGACAATCGGAATTATCGCAGCTGTGGGAGGACTGCTCTTCTTGGTTTTGCTCACCATCGTTTTTTATGTCTGCACGAAGGGCGAGATTCGTCGCGACAGTCTCTCCGAGTCAGGCGCCGAGAGGCGTAGTTATGTACCTCGCGCAGACGAAGAAAATCGCCGGAGACTCAGGGAAGAAGAGAGATTCCGTGATCAATATTCAGTTTTCGGTGTTTAATGATCTTATAGTTTTCTGAAAAATAAATAAAGATATTATCCCAATTGAATGATGATAGTGAAAAAATCGTAGATTTTAATCTCTTTGGGAAGAAGAGTAATGGGAAATTTAATATCGAGAATTTGGAGGACGAGAAAATTAAGTATAATCACGAATTTCGGATAGTTGTTTTTCCTGTACATAAAATTTGATTCTTCTCTATGATAATCAATTAATATTTGTCTAAGATTTATCAATTTGTCGATCAGCATAGGAAAATTCCGTCGAAGGTCCGCAAGATAACGGTTGAAAAAATTCAAATAAAATTTCCACGGTGAACTCAGAACTTCAAGTCCCGCTTCCTGTTTATAATAGGGTTATTCAGTGAGAAGCAAATCAGCAAATTTCTGGTTTTTTCTTTATGCAGAAAACCAGCAATATGCTGGGGCAGTTCGCTGGAGTTTTCTAGGCCATGTCCTCGTGGACCTACACGACCAGTCTGAGCGAGACCCAAGCAGGGAACTCCATGCGCCTTTCATTTTTGAACTGTTAAGTCGCTGGCCTAGAAACCTCCTGCAATCGGCCTCAGCAAATTGCTGGTTTTCTGTATAAGGAAAAACCCAGCAATTTGCTGCTTCACCGCTCATTGAATAACCCCATCATATGTTATCATTCGTTTTAGAATTATCCAATTCAACAAAATAATTAACAGTTGGTATTTTTTATTCAACAAGATGTCTTCCTCACACTTCTCACAATAGTTGAAGAAGACAAAAAATACCAAAATCAAGAAACAACTGAAAAATCAGTAGCGGAGAAAATTGTTTGAGGAGAGTTGTAAATTGTAATGAAAAAGTTGCAATGAATTAAAATAGGGGAAAGATTTCAAAAAATGTCTTCGAAGAGGAAAAGTAAAAAAGTGAACCAATTCAAACAGGAACTCCGCGAAACTTGTAGACAGTCCTGATGCGAGTGTATCCAAAACAGTTGACGTAGTCGTTGTAGATCAAAATAATTTTCTCAATCATCCAGAAAGTGATCGAAGGGCCTGGAATACATATATTTATCACAAAATGGACGCATTTAAAAATTCACAGCTGCATCCGGCAATAAAAATAGAAATCGAGAGAATGACTGGATAAAAAACGTAGATCACGAACTCGTTGAATACAAGTTTTTCGTCTTTTGGTGGTGCGACCATGTATATTGAGACAGTTCCGGTTGTGTTCGATTCTCCTTTGATCAACATCAAGAGCCTGTTGGAAATAAAATGATAAAATTAATATCGCGTTGCCAAACTCACGGTTCATCGTATTTTTCACATCCGATTGATCCGAGGTTGGATACAATCGTGAAGAACTTTGGTGCCACAACGATTGCTTCATTCTGCTTGATGATTGATGATGTGGTGGAGCGCAATCCACACTTGCTCAGAGCCATGCTTATGTTTTTCGCTTGATCCATCTCGATGCGGACACTCATGTCGGATCCGGTCTTTTCAGCTGAAGTTTCGTCATTTTTAAAACTGCCTTTAAAAATGCCTATTACTGTAGTTTAGACTCGATTATCTTGGTTACTATGAGATACATCAAAAAATTGTCAACTGTTGAAATGTTTTCCATGGTATCAGAGATATTTCTTCAATTGATCGTTTTTGCAAATTGTTCACAGAAAATGAGATAATGGAAGGCAAAATTGAGGTATATAAATTGCGTGTTTTGAATACTCTCTTTTTTTCTACCGAAATCCTACCCAAAGAAGCCATCGCTTCGAGTCCATGCATTGCAATGAATGCTTCTGTACAGTTGAACCCAATATTAAAACGGTATGCGAGCAGCCCCGAGTTGCTCCCGTATTGAGAACGCTCGGCCGCAGACGGAGAAATTTTTGGCAGAGTCAGAGATCCAGCAATGTACGCAACATTGTTGATTGGGGAGGAAACAAGGATGAGAAGAATGAATAATTTCATTCTCCTGAAATTATTTCAATAGAATAATTAGCATAACGCATTTTTTGTAAAAGAAGTCATCCCAAACCGTCAACTTTAAGCCCAATTATCTGTTTTTTTTTTCAAAAGATATCGAAATAACTTCAACGACTGAATCAGTTATCGTAATATCATAATTGTTTTATCAAGAGAAAATGTTTGATATCTCGCAGAAGAATTGAGATAATTGAGCTCAAACTTGACAATGTAGGCGCCTTCCTATTCCAGGTTTGACGATATGTTTTGATGAGAGAAATCAAAAACCATTATGTTTTCCGAATATCTGGACCGCATTTTGAACTCTATAGAGAAAGAATGAATGAAAAATACCAACCAAAACTAAATGAGTCCAGAAGTAAAACCCCAAACGGAAAAATGGGCGTGGCCGAAACATAGAAAAAGCGTATTCATTTCTACGGTAAAGTTCCGCGGGCGGGGCTTATGTACCTACATGAGAAAGGGAATGAACCTAGAAAAAATATGATTGCATTGAAAATCGAAAAATTCGAAAGTTTTCTCTCTTTTCATTGGAAAACATCAAAGATTAGGAGGGTAAATGATTGAATTCTGGTGGAGATGAAAAAAATTGAAGCTGCATAATTTTTCAAAATTTTTGACAAATCAGAAATGCAATCAGATTAAGACTTACTTGCAACCGGCCGGGCCGGGCTTTCAAAAAATTCACGGCCCAGCCCGGCCCGGAAAGCCCGGAAGGCCCAGGCCGGGAAGCCCGGAAGGCCCGGCCAGTTAGCACCAGCTTCGATTTTTTCGGCAAAAAAAGTGTTTTTTTTTTAAGTTGTTTTTACCAAATAATTTTAAGCTAAATTGTAAATATTGAATTTTTAAATGTTCAAACTAATGTTTTTTTTCTGAATTTTCGAAAGTTGAGATCGAAGAAAAATTGCATTTTTGTAGCAAAATAACAGTTTTTTTCTCAATCCGGGCCTTCAAAATTTTTCAAGACCGGGCCGGGCCTTCAACGATTTTTGCAAGTATGGATTAATATTAGGTTGGAAACTAAGTCTTTGTGCACTTTTGTTTTCCTTGTTTCTCCTAACTGAGATAGAACAGTAACTTGTGTGTAACAGGATATGATACATAAGATGATAAGGTTGTTCACAATAACCATCATTTGCCCTGCTCTCATTCCTCTTGCGAACACGATGCCTCTTCTCATACCCACTGTTTTTGGGTAAAATTCCTGTTTGACGACGCCTTCTGGCTGTATATCAAAGCCAATCCATTGGCTCTTCTGTGATGGCTAGTACATTTCACCCTCTTCTTATCCGAGGTAATAATATAATTCAGCCGCTTAAAGTTCCCGAGTAGAGTAAGAAGTTGTATGCTCATACCCACTCGCCGCTGAACCTCAAAACTGGTCAAAATGGTAAGGTATCCGCCGTCCAAGTTTTCCTGACTTTCCCAACTTTAACAATCCATTTTTAATAGTGGTATGGGTTGTCCCTAAAGTGATTGACATTTCACGGGTAGAATGGAAAAGGTTCCGTTCTACTAGATCTATCAGCTCGTCTGAATCTTGAAGGACTGGTTTCCCGGGACAAGTTTTATTTTTCATTGAAAAGTCTTAGTTCTTTAACTTGTCAACCCAATTTGCAACGGTGGTTCTATGGGGGCATTGTCTTTGTTCACTTCCACCAGAAGGTGATGAATATCGGATACTTTCAGGCTTGAAATAACTAGAAACAATATACAGAAATTTCACCGAAAAACAGTGGGTATCAAAAGGGGCATCCCGTTAGCAAGCGGAATGAGAGCAGGGCGAATGATGGTTATTGTGAACAACCTTATCATTTTATATACCATATCCGGTTACACACATGTTACTGTCCTAGCTCAGTTAGGAGAAACGAGGAAAACAAAAGTGCACAAAGACTTAGTTTCCAACCTAATAGTTTACTGAAAAACTTGGCTTGAAATGTTTCATTGTTTTTCGCGTCACTAAGGGTTATACTGTGTGTGTTAGACAAGGATAAAGTCCACAGTGACACTCAAATGGCCCGAATCATAATTTACCTTTGGGTTTAACAAACAGATGACAATTTCTGCATCATCATTATCTTGCGGAATGATGTTATACTGAAAAGCGCGGATTTCGTTCTTAAAAATATTTTGTGTATGTAGGGAGAGTTATTCGGCAAAAGTTGAAAGCAAACGTCGAGAAAGATAAAACAACTGTCCCAATAAAGAGAAGCGTTCAACCGATTAGCTGTCACAACAATTTAATATTGATTTTATAAACTGAGTACTCTTAAAATTTTGCAAATTCATACACAGGGATGTCAAAACATCAGCCTGTGTTACATTTTCGAAGTTGTAACTTTCCCAATAAAACAACATTTTTCAAAAATAATTTCCCGAAAATATATAATTTTTTGCACTACCGTAGCCGATGGATTTTTGTTAATAGCCTCTGCACCTTAAATCATTTATTATTTGGATTTCCATATTTTTATTACCATAATCGGAGCGTTTACAACTTTTTTTCAGAAAAATTATGAGCAGCAATTTTCTTTTAGGAAAGCGGCAGGTATTTGAAGCGAAAAATTGAAAAAAAAAGTTGGGAGTTTGAAAGGGTTAAGGCAAAAATAAATGGTAATGGATTTAATAGAATACCATAAAATTTAATAACCTCAAATTTTCGTGACAGGATTTTTCAGGCTTCTCAAATTTGTGTCTGAAAGTCGTGGAAACAAGGTTTTTTTGCAATTCAAAGTTGACGATAGCTGAAAAAACTATTCCCCTTTTTGAATAAATGAAAAAACAATTAATAAGGATTTTAGTGATATTTTGTGGTAAAAGTTCTTGAAACTAATGTAAGTATGTTGATCAGGTTTTTAAATTGAATCATTGCACGTGTTTGGGTTAATTAAACTTTTTAAATTTTTCACTATTTTAAATTTTTTTTTGAATAATGCTTTTTGTTTCTCCCTTTTCTGAGCTGGTTGAAAGTCCTCCAAAAACCTTGTGCACCTAAAACGAAATACTTTCTCGAAAACACATAAAACACATAAAACTCTTTTTGGCAGAAAAGTAATCAGGGAAAGCAATTCGCTATACGGAGGGAAAAAGAAGGTAGAAAAAACGGGAGTCTTGCTGTCAATTCAGATTTTACTCAGAATTTGAAAGTAATTCATCAGCCCGACAAAAAAAAATCGTTAATCTGAATATTCTACGTTTTTTTTTTGCAAAATCTTCCAACTATTTGACACAAAAAAGATTGAGAACTTCAGTTCAGAAATTTTACTATTTGAGTTTTCTGTTCAAATATAATCTTTGATTTTGGAACCAAAAAATCTTATCATTTCTAGATTTCAATATTTTTCTTCATGAAACTTTAGATTTTCACGACTTCCTTGTTTTCCGATCTCTTGACTCTTGTCCCAGCGAATAAGAAAAGTACAATAACGTTAGTTTTTCCTCACTTTTTATGCCGAAAAAATTTTCTGAACGCATCAAGATTAAAAACTACAATTTTGTTTCTCGCTCTGGTCCGAAAATGTATTCATACTCACATTTTAAATCATGAAAACACTAGGAGATTGTAGTTTTTAATCCATAAAAGAAAAGGAAAAAAACTTTTGTACAAAAAACAATGTGCTCGCTTCCAGAGAGCACAAAATATCTACCGTAATCTTGTAAATCGCCATTTGATTTAGAATATAGCGTATAGATTGGTCTGATAACGTTTTCACTTAGAAACAAGTTGAAAATATGTTGAAAAGTTGACGTTGCGACTTCCTAAATTCCGTAAAAATTCTCAAATTGCGAATTTTCGAAAATTATGAAATTTCGGATATATTCTCAAAATTCGAAATTCCGATTTCAGCAAATTCTGAAAATTCTGAAACTGCGATTTTTGAAATTAGCAGTATTTCTGGTAACTCCGAAATCTTTATGTTGGATAATTTGAAATGTCATGGAATTCCGATTATCCAGATATTCCAAAATTGATAAAAACTCCACTCCACACACCCCGGATCCTGATACCTATGTTTATATAAAGGTGATATATGATCTCTAGTTCTATTGCTCGCTGTTGGATTTTGATGTCTAATCAGTTTCTCTCCGCCCATTTTTCTCTTTTCTCGTGACTCCATTTTTTCAGATACCCGCCCTTCCATTCTAGTCTATCAAAGCTCCTCCCATTTTTTGAAAAAATTTCGGCTCTATATGATTTCAGCGGTCCCTTGAGAAAATAGCGGTCCGAAGTGAAAATAGCGGTCCGCAGGGAAAATAACAGTCCGGGGAGAATATAGCGATCTGAAATGAAAGTTGACACTGAGTGTTCAGGAATCACTTGTAAACCTTGTTTTCAATCAATTTTCGATTAGTAATGGAATGTGGTAATTTTTCCTAGTTAATTGATAGCAAGTTATCATTTGTTGCTATGATCGATTCACTAGAATTCTTTTATATAATACCTAAAAAGTTCAAAAATGTTCAAGAACTTCTGATTTTTTTTTTCAGATGATGGAGAATTCTGATAATTCTACCAAGATTCAATTGGGAATTCAGATGGAGAAAAAAAGTTTCATTATCCAAAAAGCGAAACACAGAAAAAAAATGCTGGAATCTTTTAGGAAGTTTGAGCACTTCCAAAATTCCGAACTGAAAAAAATGTTTACAAAAGTTCCAAAACGAGTTCCAAATATTTCTGATACCTCTCACAGAAATAGAGGTGATTGAATGCAGAGTGTAACAGTGGCATTCTATCCTAACAATAATGGTACAATTAGAATTTGAAAAGATGTTTGAGATTCTTCTAGTATATTCTTAACTTTCCTGAAAAAGTGCTTGAACATTTTTGAACTTTTTAGGTATTATATAAATGTCAATTAACTAGGAATCGATCATAGCAACAAATGATAACTTGCTATCAATTAACTAGGAAAAATTACCAAATTCCATTTACAAGTGATTCCTGAACACTCAGTGTCAACTTTCATTTCGGACCGCTATATTCTCCCCGGACCGTTATTCCCCTGCGGACCGCTATTTTCACTTCGGACCGCTATTTTCACAACGGACCGTTATTTTCTCTAGGGACCGCTGAAATCATGTAGAGCCAAAATTTCTTACCTTTGTTTCAAACAAAATAGGTTTCAATAAACACTGACCGACTTCAGTCATCTTTTCTTTCATTTTCAAAGTGATTTCCATTGAATTCCTTATATATTCATGATTAGTTTGTGCCATGTACTCCAACTTTAGGAAAAATATTTCTCCTTTCAAAATAGTGCTTTAGTGAAACCTTTTTCATTTCATGACTTTTTCTTGGTAATTCAAAATGCCTGGTACTTGTTTCCTAATGAGCAAGCAAGTGGGGGAAACGTGAGTGCGACAGAGCGCACATGTTTTTTCGTTAGCGGGAATTCGAATCAGATGTCTTAATATTTGACTTTGAGCTAATTTATCTCGGTTTCTGTAAGAGATATTGAAACATTGTCAACAGATGAATTAGTCATAATAAAATCGCAATTATTTTCACTGTTTAGACATTTGTGGTGTCTTTCACAGGAACGGAGATAAATTGGTTCAAAGTAAATGACGAGGGATTCTTCTGTTTTCGATATATTGCACAAGAGTCGCTTTAGCTCACGCTCGACCGTGTGGGGCATTTCTATTTAAAGCTTGAATTCTAGAAATAAAGATTGAGAAGTATGACTGCTTAATATTGGCATGAATCATCCAATATAGTGCGGTCAATTTCTTTAAGACCAACTAAAATTTTCGAGTTAGTAGTGATAATGAAATTGGATTTTCTTGATTTCTTCGACTTATTTTTCGTTAGTTTTAGATTACCTCGACAAGCAATTCAATGAGTATTATTTTTCTCAGATCCAATGAAATTCTCAGTCCTCCTCCTATTTCTTCTTGGCCCTTCTAAAGGATTTGCTTTTGTGCCTGGCTCGCGCACCGTTCCGAATCAACAGGCAGTTATGACTCACGCGGATCTAATCAGAATTTCGAATGAACCAGGATTGCTCAGCTATGGTTACGAAATAGATGGAAACAGTACATCTATCGTTCTTTATGAACTCGAAGGAATGGCTCGCTTGGGTGAGAATAAGAAAAGTCTTTTCAGATTTTTCAAAAAAAAAAAAAAAATCTTCAATTTAATTTCAGCCGAGCGAAAAGGGTATGACATGAGCGTTCGATTCGGAACCTCCCAGGGCGGCAACATCACGATCTCTTTGGAAAAGTGTGGTCTCTTATCTTCCCCGTTGTCGATTATGATTCAAAACGAGGTTCTCATCGTATCCCCAAGTTACTTCACCATTCTCACAAACATTGGATTGGCATGTTGCAAGGAGGTGGAGACTACGTAAGTTGGTTTTCCAAAAATGTTTCGAAAAAGGTTTGAATTTTAGAATGCTCATGCACATTTACGGAGAACCAGGGACCAGTGGAAACGTTTCAATCAACATCTTAGAGTATGCAATAAACGGAGACGCTCTACTTCATCAAACTCTCGTTCGCTTGTTTTATCCGGTCACCTTTGTTTTCATAGTTATTCTTTTTTCGTGCGCTTGTGAGGGAAATTCAGGAGTTAGCTTTAAAACATGGAAAATTTTCAGATCCTTCGAAGTTCTGCTGCTTCACTAAACCTATTATCGTAAAATGCAGAAGTTACAAAACCTGGATCGATTGCCCACGACGCAGAATCGCATATCATCGGAAAGGAGCATCTGTCTGAATCAAAGTCCTCTGAATCGTCAATTTTTTTTCTTTTTTTCTTTTTTCAGAGTATCCATTTTCAAATAATCCATCCTTTTTTTCCTTCCCGATTGTTTCCCTCATCTCATTCCAGTCCCACATGTTCCTCAAATAAAAAACGACAGTTAATTTTTATCTTTGTTTTTGAAATCAGAAATATTCTGAATTGAAGGGCTGACATGAGAAAAATAAATTTCTCGAAATTCCGTTTCCGTTTACGTGCCTCTAGGGGAGTTGAAAATCCGTCGATTCCTTTTCTTTCTAATCCCCACTCATTTGAATATTATAACATGTCCCTGTATCAATCTGTTGCGTCGACGTGTTGACCTTTCCCCCCTTTTAGGTATGTCTGCTCATTCTCTGATCGACACCAGGTGACAAGTTATTATAAACAATTGAGAGTAACTTGATACACTAATGCCAGACGACCATGTTTCACGCCTCTACAGAAGATGCGCATTTACGGAAGGAGGGTAGACAATGACGTAATAAGAAAAAGGGAATTCTTGAGAAATCTCTTCACATTTAGGAGCTCCAGGGAGACTTTGGATTCTTCCATAGATTGTGAAATACACGATTTCAGCTTTGGAAGAAAATTTCCTGTAAAACAAAACCCAATAAACCATATAAAGAATTTATTCTAAAAACAAACACCCGAAAAACATTTCTGAATTTCCGAAATTTTCAAATTCGCTAAGTCTCAATTACTCAAAATTTTAAATTCAGAAATTTCCAAAAAAAAAATCCAAAAATTCAAAAAAATTTTTTCAGAAATTCAGATCAAAATTAAAATTTCTAAAATTTAAAATTGTGTATGAAACATTCGTAATTCAAAATTTAGGAACTCAGCACCGGAAAATTCCTGAGCTCTGAATCTCAAAAACTTCAGAAATATAGAATCATACTTGGAACGGGTCGGGCCGGGCTTTTTTCAGAATTTTCAGGGCCCGGATTTTTGGAAAAATTTTTCTGTCTTTTCAGAAGTTTGTTGAAAGGAAAATAACTTTTTCAAGATAAGAGTGTCCATAAAAAAAAGTTTTTTTACAAAAAAATTAAAAAAAAATTCAAATATGGAAAACCCGGGCCCGCCGGACCGGGCCCTGGAAATTTTCGGCCCGGCCAGGCCCGCGGGCCGGGCCCTGATTTTGCAAGTATGTTTAGAATCCTATAGTATAAAACAGCAGAAATTTCAAAAATGTAGCTTTTTGAGAAGTTCAGAATACCAGAAATTCTGAAGTTCAAAGCATACTTGCAACGGTCCGGGCCGCATTTTCAGAAAAAATGTTTCCTGCTTTGTCAATTTTTTTGTCAACAGGTAAAAAGGGCAATGTTTCTGTCAATTAACAAACTCTTCGAGAAAAGAGTGTCCATAAAAAATAGTTTTTCACAAAAAATTTGATAAAATTTGTGGAATTTCAAAAAAAATTTCAAGTTTGGAGAACCCGGGACCGCCGGGCCCTAAAATTTTTCGGTCCGGCCGGCCAGGCCCGCTGACCGGGCCCTGAGTTTGAAAGTATTCTTTAATAATCGGTTTTGTCGGGCATGAACTTGATGGTTCTACTCAAAAATCCGCAAAGTTTGATAAAAGTTTTCCCACTTCCTTTCAGGCCACATGAAGACTTCACAAATTTTACTGAAACTCTACTCTTTGGATGGTTTTTCTTCAAAACTTCTGAGCTAATATCTACAAAGCCTTTTTCCAAATAACTATATCAATCGGTCAGTGATTCCTTTACTTCTCTTTTTTTTATACTATACATGTGTCTGCTCGCATTAATATCTCAAAAGGTCAAAGAGCCCCCTTCTGTTGCATGCATCCTACTCCTTCTCGTTAGGTCATTCGCCCTCTTGTTAACACATTGTAACTGTTTAGTATGAGCATTTAGTAACCCGATATACTGACGCCACATGTGAAACAGACACCCGTTAATCGGAAGAGGGCAGCAGGAGGGGGGAAAGGGGGGGGCATGGGGTACTGTATGAAGACGAACAACGAGAAGTGTTCAAAAATGGATGAATACTGAAAGAGAAAAATTACGGTTAAAGTTTGATGAAAAATAATTTCCGGAATGAAGAAGAAATTTTCTATTCAACAAGACCCAACACAAGGTATCTATTTGAAGACCGTTCGCGAAAATGTATTTCGGAAACAACTTGCATATTTTTCGAATAAACAGATACTGATTATGAAATAGACAAATTTTATGCAGAACAAATACATACTTGGAAGGTCTTGGGGGACTTCTAAAATAATCAATTTTAAAAAATACTGAAACTCCGAATTGTCAGGAATATGAATCTCAGACTCACAATTGGTGGCAGACTTCGTGACAAAACAAGACATTTACGGCGACGGAAATTTCGGAAATTAAACAGAATAAAACTAGCTGTTCTTTTTTTTTATTGACAGTTTTTTTGAGCAGTATCAGAGGGACACGATTCTCATTCTATTTCAAGATACTGACCCCCTCACCCCTCGAGGACCCCCTCACCTCTCGATTTTGGCGGTTTCAGGAGAACGGGAAGAGGTATCAAAATTCTAAGAACGCCATTCGATTCAGGATGGAAGGAAACCATGGGGGACAAATTTCTATGATCCTACCACTTTCCGTATAAAAGTACCACCAAAAAGACCGATTTCTGGCCGGTCAATATCTTTAGGACCCCTGGAAATTTTAAAATATTGATCATTTCTTGTCATATTTTTTCTTTCAAACTCGAAATAAAGTTTAGTTTTGTGCTTCTTTGGTACGTTTTCATAAGTATCTCGAAAGTTTTTCGTAATTTGTCGACTTCCCAAATTATCATTTTTTCCAAAATTTTGGGTTTTTTTGTAGAATTAGCCCAATTCGTCTAACACTTCAAAGAAAACGGTCATGGAAATACAGAATTTGATGTAAAAAATCTAATTTAGGTACTGAGAGCGCATTCAAGGTCTGGATTGTGTACATACACTGTGATGTTCCAGGTATTGGGTCACTTTTTTAAAAACAAATTTTGATGAAACTTCCAGGCCATGTTAAGAATATCCTATCTAGGCATTCCTGAAAATTTCGTAATCCGCTCGCCAGTTTCAGCTGAGTTATTATATATCCGTTTCAGTACTGAAAATCCCATTTTCAGTGCAAAAAAAGCGATTTTCTCAGGTTCTAGGAGGTTATAGAACATGAAACTTGTTGTATTGTACTCAGAATTTCATGAAATATCTTATTTCAAGCATTTTCTCAAGAACAAAAATATTTTTTGTTTTCAAATTTTTTCACGATTTTCCAGATTTCTTCGAAAAGTGAAAAACAAATTTTATGAAAATGGACGGCGAATTATAAAATTTTCAAAGATATTTTCAACCTATCCTGAAATCTTCATCAAAATCTGGCTTTGTGAGGTGTTGAGTTTTTTGAGATATTAGAGTTTTTGGAATTTTGGAGTTTCGTGTGTTTCTCGATTTTCAACCTTTTTTTTTATCACAACTTTCAACCATAACTTAGGTATTTGTCCCGTTTTTCAACTTTGCACCGACCCCAAAACACATTAACGAAAATTTGAATTTCATCTTTTCTTTTCCATTTTTCAACAAAACATATTTGTTGACCACATCTATTTCACCTCTGCTATGTTTTTGCTTTCTCCTTTTTTTCCATCAAATGACAGCTGCAGCCTCCTGTACAAAAGTGGGCGGGGCTAATTCGCCGCTTCTCCTCCTCCTCTCTCCCTCTCTCTCAGACAGTAACACACACCTACCAACTTCTTGGACCCTACCCAACAGATAGCTGCGTCAAGTATATTGCGAAAAATGAACTTTTTCTCAAAATTTTTCAAATTGGGATGTATTCCAAAGGAGAATAGTGAGTTTTTTTTGTTGTTTTGAGTTGAGATTCAGAAATTTAGAAGATTTTTGAGTGGGAATAGAGAGATAATTTACTTCAAAGTTAAGGAAGTTAAGGAAGCTAAGGACCACACCTCTCTGCTGTCAATATAAAAAGTTCTGTTTTCAATTGACTGAAGTATTCGCTAAGATTTAGTGCGCGACCGGTGACAAGCTTATTTTCTTCATCAAGTTCGTCGACTATAGTGTGTAGGTAAAGTAGGCATGTAAACAGAGATAAACCCAACAGTTTTTTGAATTCATTATGTTTTCTTCTTTTTTTTTGTTTCTAAATTCATTGAAAATTTAGACAATAAATTCAAATTCTGAAAGAGAAATAAACAACTTGGCAGATGTTGCACCTTTTTTGGAAAAGAAGTAGGGCGACACCTGTCTGGTACGTGAGTCATAGCCAGCGTTCGTATAATGAGAAATTTAGATTACTGTAGTTAGAATTGTTAGCAAATAGTGAGAAAAAAAAACATGGGGTTTAGGAGATTTTGAAATGTAGGCCCTGGCATACAAACGCAGAAAGAAGAGGAGAGAGGAGAGTGGAAAAGATGGACTATTAGAACATATAATCGCAGACAGACCGTCGTTAGATTTTTAACACTATTTTTGATTATATTAAATCTAGAACAACAATTCTTTCAGACGCAAACCTCACCATGGGTTACGGAGATCAATCCATTGCTCCACGTTTGTTCAACTCAACGCTTCTTGGTGATCCACTTCTCGAAGAAACTCTGCGTATTCCAAGCGACGAGAACAAATTCCCAACGAAAGAGAAGATTATCGAACACGCGAAGAGATTCATCAAAGCGAGAGTCAGAACCCTCGCTTATTCGGATTCTGATTTGAAGGATATGTACGAAATTCTGGAGAGCTGCATGAACGAGCGAGTTGCAATGCATATTTGGTGGATTTCGAGGACTCCGAGAGAAACCAGAGACGCCATGGAAGGGACATTGTTGCCGAACTATATGAAGTTGCTGATAAATCCGGATTGGGATGTGGAATGGTCGATGTACAAGGACCTAACCGACCACGCATATTTCCCGCAGTTCTATAAATGTCAGCTGAAATCGGATTTCAATTACCGGCAGAACTCTCATGGTTTGTTTATCGAAAAAGATCATTGAATGTATCTCTTTTTCAGAATTCTTTATCAGAATGAATGAATTCATCAACTACCTCCTCTTCCACAGAAAGCAGGAAGACACCTTCTGCCAGATGCTCCAATACATGAAAGATGAATTCGACGAGTACGTGGCTCGAGATCTTCTCGTACTCTACTACTACTACAAAACTAAGAAAGGGAGTGAGAGAATGGAGGAATATCTGATGGCGAAGTACCAATTCATCAATTACAATAAAGTTTTGGAAAACTTCAATTCTACTCATTTTATGCAGGAGGACACAGAAGTGACCAAGCATCCATTCTATATGGAGTATTTTCTGGCAAAAAAGAATGTTCAAACAAAGTACAAGTTCAAGTTTGGTGAGTTTGTTTCTCAAAGAATAGCTTAGAAGAAATGTATTCCAGATACCTACCATGCGTGCTACAAACAGGTTGCTGATAATTGGATCCACTTCCGTTTGACCGTTCGCGATGGCATCGAAAAACTTCCAGAGATTGTGAAAGAGATGTACGAGTACCTGGAGGAAAATATCTCGTCGGACCGTGCCTATGAACTGTTCCTCATCTCTCAATTCCGGATGGACATGGCTAAGATTCGCAGGATGGAGGCTTATCTTTCAGAAAAGTACCGATCAGGACTTGCGACGCCGAAATTGCCTGGTGTGAAAGCTGAGTATGTTGCTAATCGCGATGGTGAGTGGGACTGTTAGGAAAAACGAAAAAAATTATCGAATTTAAGACTTGAAAAAAATTATAATCGTGAAAAATGGACGAAACAAATTTTTAAAAACCCGAAAAAAAAAATAATTCCGCTCTTGACACCCATTTTCCACTTCCCCCTATGACATACCGTACTTTTAAAACCTCTAATCCCGGAAAAGAAATCCAGAAATATTGTGGTCGTTTCTAAAATGGTTGGAATTTTCCAAGTTTTCGTAATCTCAAATCCTGTCCCAAACATTCCTGATACAGATGAAAAATAAAGTCTACAAAAAAACCATATAATTCGATTTGCAGAATGCACGTATTTCGCCGACAACTACCCCAACATCGACGGCATCATAAAGGCCAGCAGAAACTGCCACTCCGTTTACACCTGGGGTAAAAAAAGGAAAATAAATTTGAATTTCAATCTTAACGTTTTCCAGACATGTACGACCACGTTCAAAAAATGCTCAAGCACAAAAGGAAGGCGCTCAACCAGAAACTACTGAAGGAGCCAAAGCCGTCGAAGCAACTGCAGCATCACGACAAACTTCTGCACTTCTTGATCACACGTCCGAATGAGGAGCGGATTCGTGAGCTGTATGCCATGTGGTCATACCGTGTGCCAGACTGGGAGGACGCCTTTTACGGAAAGTACAAGACCTCTATCAAAATGTTGAAGAATTTCGCCACAGCGAAGAAAGACAAAATGTTCAAATAATTTCTGTAGTTGATATGTATTCATCGCCGTTTTGTGTAGTTTCAATTCATTCATTTGTTATTTCTATTCAGTAATCCTGTAGTTTGGTTGACTCATAACTTTTCGACTTTTATTGATTGATTTCTAATCTTATTCATTCCTATTTTATTGCGTCATAGTATTTGCAAGTTTAAAGACCACTACCCGCCAGATATCTTCTCTATTCCCGTTCCTCCTCACTTTTCATGTTTCCTCCTTTTTTCTATATACTGTCCTCATGACTCATCTACCCCTCCTTTTCATTCATGTATTCTCCACGAGCCCTTTTTTCTCTGTGCAGTCATGTCCGAGTGGTTAAGGAGATTGACTCGAAATCAATTGGGCTCTGCCCGCGTAGGTTCGAATCCTGCTGACTGCGAATCACTTTTTTCAAAAGTTTACGTAAAAAGTTTAACGAACTTTCTTTGAAAAACGTATCATGAAACTGTAATGAAATCAAACATCCAATAGAATTTTCTGAAACTCTGAAATTTTGAATCTCTCTAAATCCATTAGAAAAATCGAGAAATAGAACATGAGAACTTCAGATATTTGAAAAACTGAAAGTTACGAGATTCAGAATAAAATTTTTAATATGTCCAGAATAAAAATTTGAATATCTGGAAAATCTGAAAAGTTTTAAATTGTGTGTTTCAAAGACTCTATTGGAACTTTGGAAAGTTCAATATTCAGAAATTCAGTTATTTTAAAATAGGAAAACTGAAAAACTTTAAAACCCCGAAATTTGGGAATTGGGAAGATCTGAAACTCGGAAGCTTGAAATCAGAAATATTCTAAACTGAAGGGCTGACCAACTGAAGAACGTCAGAAATTCAAATATTCACAAATATTCAGCAGTTCAGAAAACTGAAAATTGAGCTGTTTAAAAGGGGGGGGGGGGTGGACATGAGAAAAATAAATTTCTCGAAATTCCGTTTACATGTTCCTCTCGAGGAGTTGAAAATCCGTCGATTCCTTGTCTTTCTAACCCCACTCGTTTGAATATTATAACACGTCCCTGTACCAATCTCTTGCATGTTGACCTCTCCCCCTTTAGGTATGTCTGCTTATCCTCTAATCGACAACAGGTGACAAGTTATTATAAACATTTGAGAGTAACCTGATACACTAACGCCAGACGACCATTTTTCACGCCTCTACAGAAGTTGCGCATGTACGGAAGGAGGGTAGACAATGACGTAATAAGAAAAAGGAAATTATCGAGAAATTTCTTTAGGGGCTCCAGGCAGACTTAGAATGTTTCCATATATTGTGAAATACACAATTTCAGATTTGGAAGACAATGGTCTGTAAAACAAAACCCAATACACCATATTTAGCCTT
Organism: Caenorhabditis nigoni; assembly: GCA_027920645.1. Lineage (NCBI taxonomy): Eukaryota > Metazoa > Nematoda > Chromadorea > Rhabditida > Rhabditidae > Caenorhabditis > Caenorhabditis nigoni. The sequence continues at coordinate 27,861,875 of CP115869.1, read as the reverse complement.
AACAATAATATTACTTCTCGACACAAAAACATTTTTCTAAATTCTCAAATTTGCTAAGTCTCAACTACTCCAAATCAGATATTGAGAAATTTTCTAAATCAAAAATTCCGAAATTCCCAAATTTCAAAAAATTTGTAAAAATCTAAATAATCTGAAATTATAAAATCCAAATATTCAAAAAAAAATTCAGAAATTCATATCATCAAGACACAATATCTGAAAAACTCGAAAACACCATGGCAATGGAAAAAATCGGTCTTCAGAGTCTGATGTTGTATGTGGTGGGTATAGGGGCCACTCAAAAACTTTTGACCATAGTGCCCATAGGCCGCGCCCTCTTCTGGACGCGATCCGATACCGTAACCCCCTAAAATTATTTTTGTTCAAAATGATATCGACTCAAATGTTTTAGATTTGAGTTTCTGGCCCTTTTTGACCATTTTTTGTGTTGGGATCAAATTTTTACAGTATCCTGAAATAGAGAAAAAACATTTTTTCAAATTTTTCTCACTTTTTTGAAAATTTCTCAAAATTTTTCCACCCGTTAAAAAATCTCACCCCAATAATTCGCTACTGCGGACCTACTGATAAGTTTGAGGCAGTATATCTCGTTTCCTGTAAGTGATATCAAAAAGTGATTGACTTATAAAATATTTCGGACATTATGACAAGCATTTTATCAGTTGATCACTTTTTCATATCTTTTACAAGAATTGAGATATATGCCCTCAAAGTTGAAAGTTAGGGGTGAGTGTTTACGGTATTTTCTACTGTTTTTATTCCACAAAAGCTGAGATATCTTTAAAAAATACAAAATTGGAAACTAATTTAAAACTCGAATAATTTGAAATGTATTTTTGATTTAACATGGAAATTTTTGATTCAAAGCGAAATTCCAGAGCTAAAGTATATTTTCAGCATTTTTTATCTGATTTCGTGAACATTCAAGATGATTTAAACACTTTTGATAAATTAATTAGTGGTTATAGAAGGGTTAATGGTCCTTTTCCGGAAGAAAATATCCCAAAAATAACCAATTTTAATGGTTTGTTACAGGAAAATGTAATTCCTCACACAGTTTTAGACTTTATCAAGAGTTCTGTAGCTCAAAAGAACCGCAATGATTTATTCTATACTTTCTATAGATTAATTTTTCATTTGTCTGATAAAACTTTTTTATAATCAAAAAATACCGATTCTCACTCTGGGAAGAAGTTGTTTTTTTCTCGGGGACGACCGCAACGAACGTCGACGAGAGAGAAGAGACGCAGAACATCCCAGACGGTTGTTTCCTCTCTCCTCGTCTTTCATTCTCTCTAACGTTTGGGACTGTGTATCATGCACTTTTTTGCGTTGTTCACCTGTACTCCGTCTCCCCAGTTCGAAAGTACAATTCCAAGCTAGCGGAGCGCGATTGCGGGGCTCCAATCAGTTCAAAATAATCATACATCACTGAAAACCAGTTTCCAGCAAGATTTTTCTTTTGATTTTCGTGTTAAGTTCAAGTGTTTCAAGCTATAATCTGTTAGGAATACGTGCCGGTAAGAAAAATGTTGCTATTTTTCGAGAAGTTCCAGAATTTCCATCCCCTTTTCCATTTTTGCACTAGGTTTCTCAATCAGACTTATAAAAGAGTTTTGTACTGATTTCATTAATTTATTGTCTGAAACTTGGCAAGGAGAATAAGTTGAAAAATTATGACTTTTTTTAAAAATAAAGTTCGCTGAAATCTGCTTTTTCGCTACCAAAACTCTACACCGCGCAACCGCGCTCTACTGAACAGACCGCCAAATAGCTTGAAGTTTGCTCAAATGTTTTTGAATGAAATCTCACTGTATTCTTTCTACCCAACTCGCGCAAAATCTGTATCCAAAAGTCAAAGCATTTTGAAGAAAGCATTTTGTGTTCTCACAACTTTTCTTATGAACTTCAACCAAAGTTTGTTCAGTAGGTCAGTGGTATTTTTGACGTTTAGTTTTCTGATTTTACATCTTTTTTGGATCAGAAAAATACTTTAAAAAGGAGGCAAAGTAGCGAAGCAAGCGCGCTATAGTGACAAATACTCACATTGCGTGCGTCCCAGTTAGTGCAGGTTTCAATATAACGCGAATAATGATCCTCGGCTGTGCATAGTTACAATCAAGGAGTGTGCCATTCACCTTACTATTCTAGTTTGAATTTCTCCTATTTTGCGTTTACCGAGCTAGAAAAAGTTGCTTTCGCAATTTTTTTGGTATTCTAATATCTCTTTCTCAAACAAAATTCTCTATCCTCTGTTAATTGTCTTCCGATCTCAACTATTAGTCGTTTCTTATTCACTCTCCTTCATTTTCATTTTTCAATGTAGTATTCTAATTTCAGATCTCAATACTTCCAAACTCAAATTCACTAAGAAGCATCATGGCACCACCAAAAAGTACTAGACTTCTTCGCTCCTCCAAAGCTTCATCAGCTCAAGCTGCTCGAGCACCGTCGTTCGCGACCCGTTCGCAGACAAGGTATTGTAAGATTAAAAAAGTGACACCTGAAAATTTGAAAACTTTCGCTTTTTTTGATCTACAAAAAAGCGCGGCAAAAACGCAATATTTTAGATTTTTGCCTCCTTTGAGCTCCTTTTACAATTAAGCTCGGTTTTTTGATGAAAAACAGATTTTAGAGATGCCAGCAGCTATTTTCATATCAAGAAATCTAAATTTTGTCCAGAAAATCTCACTAAATTCATAGAAATAAGTTTCGTTTGAGAAAATAGTGTATTCTTGCTTATGAGCCGTCAAATTGTCAATTGAAACAAGAAATTAGTATTTGAAAGAAAATGTAGTATCGCTCAGTTGAAAAAATATTGCAAATTCAATAATCCTTCAAAATTTTCAGCTCCGCCTCTTCTTCGTCCAATCAGCGTGCCTCCACTTCGGCGTCATCCAACCAGCATGCCTCCACTTCGGCGGCTTCCAATCAAAATGGTCAACAAGTACTTGGAGTAATCCCAACAGTATTTGATGCAGGAGACTGTAACATTCTCCCCACCCAGCCAACTATCGCTGAGTGAGTCTTTTTTCAAACAGGATAATGAGAATATGTAGAAAAACGATCGTATCAAATAGAAAGTACATCGAAACCAAAATTTTCTATCTACACTATTGTTTTTCTCACTTTTTTCTTTCTCACGCCGCGTCTTCGCGATTTTTCTACGCAGAAGGACGAACGTATGTCGTCTAATTTTCTCAACAAAAGAGTTTGGAGAAGGCAATTACCGTAAAACCTGTAATAGAAGTGCCCCCCCCCACTGTCAACTTTGAGCTTAATTATCTCAGCTTCTATAAGAGATATCAAAAATGTGTCAACTCATAAATTGTTTATCATAATATGATGAAAAATTTATCAGCTGACACATTTTTGATATCTTTATCAGGAACCGAGATAAATGGGCTCAAAGTTGAAAGTCTGGGGGCACTTTTATTAGAGGTTTTACGGTGAGTGTGAACTCGCATTTTTGGAAAATTTTTGGAGGTTCATTATTTGCGTATCGAAAAAATTGTTGATTATAATGCAATCTGAAGGGCGTATTAGAATACCGTAATCTGTCGAAGCCTATCAGACATGTGCACTTTGACATCAATTATCTCGATTCTTTCAAAAAATATCAGAAATTTGTAAACTGGTAAAATGTTTTTCATAATGTTAACAACATTTCATCAGTTGACAAAGTTTTAATATTTTCCAGAAGAACCGAGATAAATGAGCTCAAATTGTACATTTCTCGTAAATTTTTATCAGAGAAAATACGATGTTAGACATGAAATATTTTAGGTGTACATAAAAAATTATCACTCAATAATTACAATTTCAATAAAATTGTCATAATTTGTTTTGTTTCAGATACGATTTGATCCAACAGACCAAGGAGGTCATCGTCATTCTCGATGCATCCGGCGCATCCACTCGTTCATCCTCGGCCCGGATTCCAATTCGACAGGTCATCGAGGCGAAAATTCCAAAAGGATGCCTGGTTGCCAATCGAGGACAAGCATTTGGAGGATGGACTCGAGACGCCACAGCCGAATATCCAGGAATACCTACAAAGTATTTCACTTCAGGCGACGTCGATAATTATGGAGGTGACTTGTGTACCGTTCAATGCGTATTCGAGGTAAGTGTTATTTGAAGCATTAACCTGTTATAGGAGGGCCCGCACGTGGTCAACTCTGATCTTATTTAACTCGGTTGCTGGGAAATATATCTAAAATGTGTCAACTAATTAAATATATGTGATATTATATTAAGCAATTTATTGGTTGACAACTTTTTGATATCTTTGACAGGTACCGAGATAAAATGGTTCCATGCAGGGATGTTCGGAATGGCTTTTTTCGGAATTTCGGAATTTCGCAAAATTCCGATTTTAAAAATTTCGGAATTTCGGAATCTTGGAATTTTCCAATTTTCAAAAATTCGGAATTTCGGAATTTCGGAATATTCCGATTCAAAATTTTTCGGAATTTCGGAAGTTTCGGAATTTTCAAAAATTCGAATTTTTCAGCGGAAATTTCATTTTCCCATCACAAAAACGCAAGAATCTTCCGAAAATTGACAGAAAGATTTTGACAGGGCAAAAAATCTCAACATTAGTTTGGTTCGAGACCCGCAGATAAATTTTTCCAGGCATACTGTGGTCGAAAAAAATTTTAATTCCGAAAAAATGCTTCGGAAAAATTCCGGTCGGAATTTCATTCCGAAAAAATTTTTCGGAATTATTCCGACCGGAATTTCATTCCGAATTTTTTCTTCGGAATTATTCCGGTCGGAATTTCATTCCGAAAATGGTCGGAATTTCCGGAATTTTCGGAATTCCGAATTCCGTTCCGAACATCCCTGGTTCCATGTTAAATAGGAGGCTAAAAACCACAATCAAACAAGTTTTCAAACTTGGTTTTTCACAGGTTCCACAGTTCCCAAAGTTGCTAATAGCCAAATATCTTGGATGGGACGCTTCAGCTGCTTATGAAGAAAACAAAGACGCCGTTTTCAAAAAATTCCCTTATGTGAAAAAGTGGATCACAATGAAGACGCACTTTCTTGATGCGATAAAGACTTTGGAGCCAAACAATCTCGTCGGAGTGAAAAGGGAGAGATACCTGGATGATGGGTTGCTGACGGAAAAGGAGAACATTTTCTGGATCTACCAGGAAATGAGCTACCTGCATTCGTTCATCAACAGATGTAATGGACTTCCATTTGTCTGGTATATGAACGTGAAAAATACAGCCGCACCTCCGAAGTTCTGCGTGAGTTCAAAAGAACGTTGAATAAAATTGATTATGATATGTTATTTTCAGTATTCGGTCGTGAACGTGATCGAGAAGAAATTGCTCGATGAATACCAGAAGCAAGAAGCAGGTCTCAAGAAGGTCAAGAAGATCAAGCAACCCACCGGAGAGAGGATGGCGTGCGAAAAACCAGAGACATGTGTCTGCGACTCAATCGTAGGTTTTTTGCTTATTTTAGGAAAAAAATCCGACTGAAAAGTCATCGAAACAACACAGTTTTCTCATTTTCGTTTTTTCAAAAGGAATCTCTGAACGGAAAAACTTGAAACCTGTATTAGACAGACCCCTACTATAGATGGGCCCCAATCAGAATGCGTTGGTTAAATCAAAATTTGATACGTTTTCATTGAAAAAAATTCCGAGAACTCCTAAATTTCAAAGACATTTTTCTGAAAATAACAAAAACTGAATTTTTTTATCAAAACGCTAAATATGTTAAAAATTAGAAGAAAATTCGTTGAAATTGAACGAGTTTTGTAAATTTTGACATGAAAAGCTCTCCAGAGGTACCTAGGGTTGGCACTTCTAAAACAGGTTTACGTTATATAAAATAAAATTTCTAGTTTCACATGAATTTTTTTCAGTTCGAGTACTACGATCGGAAGAATCGAGACGAAGAGGAATTGCCAGATGCAGATGATACTGAGGCGATCACCCGAAAGAACATGCGACCGGATTCATCTGGACGTCTGAATTTCGAAGGATTCAATACCGACGATCAACGCATGGTCGTTGAGTGCAGCGATGCATGTGGTTGTTCGTTGGACTGCCCTCGTCGTCAGCTCCAGAGGGGACAAAAGGTCGGCGTCGTCGTATATTATGAAGACGAATGCAGACAGTTCGGCCTTCGAGCCCTTGAACCGATTAAGAAGGGCCAGTTCATCATCGAATACACTGGCCAGATTCTGAAGGTCGAGCCTGAGGAAAGTGGAGTCATCGAAGCTCGGGACGTGTCGTATGATGCCGTATTTGCAATCATGGACCGACGAAAGGTCGTGAACGCAATCAATATCGGGTAGGTTTTTTTATTAATTTCTGGTAGATATTTGAGAATTCAAAACATTCATGGTCAAATCAAAAATTTCAGAAACGCGGCCCGTTTCATGTCCCATGCGTGTGACCCGTCTGCCGTCTTCATTGAGACTCACAGTCGCCAGCTCGTCTCGGATCCATTGATCCCACGGATTGCTGTATATGCTCTCAAGGACATCAACGTGGGAGAAGAGATCACTATCAAGTATTTCTGTCAGGATCTGATGTCCGCGAAGGATGAGGGAACGAAATGCCGGTTAGTTTTTTTGTTTCCAAAAGAACGATTTGCAATGGAACTGCTGGAAATGAAAGATTACTCAATACTAATTTTTCAGCTGTTGTCCTGATTGCCCCAACTGGCTGCCCATCTACCCATATGAGAGCGACGACGACGATGAATGAATCAAAAATCACCGGGTAGTTCCAAAGAGATTTAGAATATTTTTCGTTGTTTGCCTCCCCTCTCTCCATCCTCAATTTATCTGCCGGTTTTTTCCAACTTTTCTGTCCCGATTCTTATTCCAACTTCCCGTTTTCTTTTGTCTACATTAAAATCGAGCCAGAGTTTCTTGATCGATTTTTCGCTGTCATTTTTTTCTTTTCCGAATGCATGTTCATCAACTCTGGTGTTAAACTTTCCCCGAGTCTACCCCAAATTACCTATTTTTTAGTCTATCACAAGCATGAGTGATTTCTTTATCTTCATCCCAACATCCCAATTTTTTTTCTAGGATAATTGTTTCACCATTTTGAACATTTCCCGGGTCTATTCCAATTCTTCGTTTCTACGTTCCAGTTAAAGAACAACCACATTTCCCGTGTCCCAATTTTTTTTTCGTTTTTTACACTTCGAGAATTTTTTTCTAGCTCAAGCCTACATCAAGTAGGGTATCCTCGTTCTGTGTTTTTTATCACCTTTTTTCTTTCCAAGTGACATTTTACTGATTCTCGTGTTCAACTTTCCCGAGCCATTCCCAATCATCCGTTTCATTGGTCCTTATCAACAATGAGTAATTTTCTTGATCTTCATACCAATATCCTGTTTTTGTTTTCTAGGATAATTGTTCTAGAATTTTTAACTTTCCCCGAGTCTTTCCCAATGTCCCGTAATCCCATTACTACCCATGTTTGTTGAGGGTTTAAAATTTTTTCTCACGAATTTAATTTTTTTGCTTTGAAATGGATTTCCATCCTTCCCTCTTTCCACCCATTCATTTATGACTTTTTACCGGTCTATCACAAGATCCCAATAACTATCCCAATCTATCGTTCTAAAACATCCATACATTTTTATCAAATTTTTTCCCTTGTATCCCACATTCCACCACGTTCTATGATATTCATGAGATGTACGGTGTTTTTCAATTTTGAGATCTTTTCCAGACAACAGGCGCTTTCTAAGTGTCTTCATACAGTGCCCATTTTTTATTTTCAAAGTTTCCAATAAAAATTTCCACCGGGTTACAAATTAAGAAATGGGGATATCAAATTCGACAAAAAACATGGGGGGGGGGGCAGAAAAATTGCGCATAATGGGAAATTCCTATATTATTGAAAATGAATCATGATTTCTGCGGTTTTGCTCTTCTCGAATATCATTCATTGCCTCAACGACGCTCTTCCCTCCCGCAACAGCCTGTGCCACAACGTGTTTGAAAACTTTGCACACATTTAGCCCCTTCTTCAACAATTGTACGTTTTTTTTTCTGAAAATCAATTTTAATGATGAAAAACCCTCACTGTCGGAAATTTTACCTTGGTGGACAGCACATTTGGCGCATTAACAATTTCTGTGTAGTACGTGATACAGGAGAAGATGTAGTAGTTTACCCCACAAAGTGTGTCTGCACTCCCAAATCGGTTACTGTATACTGTGTCTGCAATCCAAAAAGATTACTGTAGACTTTTTAACAAACCAGGTGGAATGACCAGCCAACCACACATTTTTTCCCGTAGGCAAACGACCCTATAGTCAATACATTTTTATGGCCATAGGTCTACAAGACAGCAGACCCACCAGGGAGCGTAACAAACATTTCTGTTCCACAATCTACATTAACCAGTTGCTGCTGCAGTTAACTATTCACGTTTTTGACCAGTCTATTGACTTTTCTGAATCTTGTCTGTAGAGTTGCTGAACCTACAGTACTAAAAACACACTGTAAGCAGTGACAGCCAAGCTTCAGACCCCTGAAAATGGTCAGAATCAACTGCAAACGCGTTTTTGACAAATTTATAGTCAGTACCCTCACTCGTTTACTCACTCGAGTACTTTTTTAAATTTCGAATTTCTTTCTTCTCTCTGATATTGCTGTTAATTATCTTCTTTTTCTCAAATATGAAATCATGGATGATTCTTTTTTTCTTTGTTTTCCACCGCCACATTTCCTTGTTTCCCCCTCAAAAGCGAACCCCATTCACATTCTTTCTTAATTTCTCATTTTTTTAATCCCCCGAAACCCTCTTATCTTTTTTGCTTTAATTGTGGTTTAATTTCCAAAGTTCGAGATGAATTGTTGTTAAGAAGTTGAGTGGAAATCTTTTATTAGGTATGCCTATAATGTGCATGATGGTCCTCGAGTGCAGATAATTTATCATAAATCATAATATAGGACTGTACCCATCCACTACATGTTACTATTCTGGTTTGAATTTCTCCTATTTTGCGTTTGACGAGCTAGAAAATAATTTGCGTTGCTTTCGTATTTTTTTTTCGGTATTCTAATATCTCTTTCTCAAACGAAGTTCTCTGTTAGTTATCTTCCAATCTCAACTTGTGTTCGTTTCTTATTCACTTCCCTTCATTTTTGTTCTTCAATGTAGTATTCTGAGTTCAGGTCTAAACAGGGCCAAACTTAAATTCACCAAGAAGCATCATGGCACCACCAAAGAGTACAAGACTTCTTCGATCTTCTCAAGTTGCGGCAAACAGAAGAAGGTTCCAGTTATCAGCCCAAGCTGTTCAAGCACAGTCGGTCGTGACCCGTTCACAAACAAGGTAGGCAATTTGTTCAATAGAATATTTTATCGTGGATTGCAAAATTCATCATTATCTTCTAAAATTGAGTCGACAAGAATCAATTTTTTGAAAGCGAAATTCGTATATTTAGGAACAGAATATTTTTTACACGTAAATCGCATGGCAAAATTTATTACGTATGTTTCGGAAAGCATTTTTTGAGAAAATTGTGTATTCTTTTTTATGATCTGTCAAATTATCAATTGAAAATTATCACGCGAAAAATAGTTTCAGATACGAAATGTAGTATTGATCAGTTGAAGAAATATTGCAAATTTAAGAATGCTTCAAAACTTTCAGCTCCGCTCCGTCGAAGTCCACTCAGAATGGCTCCGGTCCATCGACGTCTAATCAGAAGGTTCAGCAAACCAAATCCAAGCCAGTCGAAAAAGTCTCAACAGTTTTCGATGCAGGCGTCTGTGACATCGTCCCCACCGAACTGAGCATGACTGAGTGAGTTTTTTTTTTGGAAAAAATTGATAGTAAAATTCTATTAGAGAAAATACGGTATTAGACATGAAATACTTAAAGTTCAATTTAAAGTTATCAATCACTCAACAATTTTAACAAATTTGTTATAATCTGTTTTGTTTTAGAATCGAGACGATCCACCAAACGAAGGAGGTCATCTGCATTCTTGACACATCCGGCGTATTCACTCCTGCGTCGTCAGCTCGGATTCCAATTGTGAAGACTGTCGAAGCAAGAATTCCATATGGCTGTCTGGTCGCCAATCGAGGACAAGAGCTAGGAAGCTGGACTCGAGCCAACACTGCAGACTATCCAGGCATGCCAACAAAGTATTTCTCCGTAGAAGACCTTGCAAAGTATGGAGGCGAAGATGCCACCTGGACCATTCAGAGCGTTTTCGAGGTAAGTGTTATTTGTGGTATGAACCTGTAATAGAAGGGCCCCCAGACGATCAACTTTGACTTTTTTATCTCGGTTATTGTGAAAAAAAACAAAAAATTGTCCACTGATGAAATGTGTGTGATACTATGATAAACAATTTATCAGTTTACAAATTTTTTGAATCTATAACAAATATCAAAATAAATTGGCTGAAAGTTAAATGAGAGAGAAAGGGCAGGTTCAAAAAGAAAACCGTACTCAAAAAAGTTTACAAACATGTTTTTTTTCAGAATCCAAACTACCCCGAATGGGTAATTACAAAGTATCTTGGCTTTGATGCTTCGACAGCTTGGGATGAGCAAAAACAAGATATTTTCGGAAAGTTCCCACATGTCGAAAAGTGGATGGCAATGAAGAAGAGCTTTCTGGCGGCGATAATGACTTTGGAGCCAAAGAATCTCGTTGATGCCGGAGTGAAAAGAGAGAGATTCCTGGAGGATGGTTTGCTAACGAATAAGGAAAACGTTTTCTGGATCTACCAGGAGATGAGCTACTTCCACTCATTTGTCAACAGAAACCATGGACTGCCACCCGTCTGGTATATGAACGTGAAGAATTTAGACGAGCCTCCAAAGTTCTACGTGAGTTCAAAACAACATTGAATAAAATTGATTGTGATGGTATTTTCAGTATTCGGTCGTGAACGTGATCGAGAAGAAATTGCTCGATGAATATCAAAAGCAAGAAGAAGGTCTGCAACATGTCAAGAAGATCAAGCAACTCACCGGGAAGAGGACGGCCTGCGAAAACCCAGACACTTGTGTCTGTGATTCGATCGTGAGTTTTTTGCTCATTTTTTGAAAAAAATGCGACTGAGAAGTCATCGTAACAACACCGCTTTTTCATGTTTCTTTTCAAAAGGAATCTCAGAACTAAAAAACCGTCAAACCTGTATTAGACAGATAACATGAAGTTTTTTCCAGTTCGAGTACTACAACACAAAGGATCGGGACGATGAGGAATTGCCGGATGCTGATGAGATGGTGGAGAGCTTCCGAAAGAACATGCGACCGGATGCGCTTGGATGTCTAGATTTCAGTGGATTTGATGCGGACGATCAACGCATGGTCGTCGAGTGCAGCGACGCATGTGGATGTTCGATTAATTGTCCTCGTCGTCAGCTTCAGAGGGGACAAAAGTTTGGCGTCGTCGTGTATTATGAGGACGATTGTAGAAAGTTTGGCCTGCGAGCCCTGGAACCGATTAAGAAGGGACAGTTTATTATCGAGTATACTGGCCAGATTCTGGAGGTCGAGCCGGAGGAAACTGGTATTATCGAAGACCGTGACACGGCGTATGATGCTGAATTCGCCATAATGGACCGACGAAAGGTCGTGAACGCAATCAATATCGGGTAGGTTTTTATTAATTTCTAGTAGATATTTGAAAATTCAAAACATTCATGGCCAAATCAAACATTTCAGAAATGCCGCCCGGTTCATGTCCCACGCTTGCACCCCGTCTGCTGTCTTTATCGAGACTCATTCTCGCCAATTGGAATCGGATCCATTGATTCCACGCATCGCTGTGTATGCTCTCAAAGACATAAATATCGGAGAGGAGATTACGATTAGCTACTTCCGTAAGGATCAAATGTTGAAGAAAAAGGAGGGAACTAAATGCCGGTTAGTTTTTTTTTTCAAAGGAAAGATTTGCAATAGAACTGAAAAAAACTGGAAATGAAAGATTATGCAATACTAATTTTCAGATGCCGTGCAAGATGCCCGAACTATCTGCCGATCTATGCCTACGAGAGCGACGACGACATGGAATAGAGCTGAATTCACGAATTGGTTTTCCAATGGTTCAGAATATTCTTCAAATTCTTGCCTCCCCTCTCGCCCTCCTCTTTTTCTTTCTTATTCCAACACGTACTACCCTTCTCTATCATCCGATCCCTGTCCCAAGATCCCGTTTTCTTCTTACTAGATCTCTTATTTCTAGGTCTATCACAACCCCGGGTCACTATTCCAAATCCCTCCCTTAACGTTGAAGTGAAAAACATCCCAATTTCACATGTCCACACCTACCCGTTTTATAAGCTTTAAGATCATACATTTCAATCCCTTTTTTATCTGTATCACCAATTTCTCACATTCTTCCATATTTATGTGTTTTCACGGGCCTTTTCCAAGTTTTAACATCTCCTGACGGTTGTTTTTCTCTTTGTTTCTCATAAACATCATCATCATCGGGTTTATCTATTACAATAAAATTTGGGACTTCGAAAATGCAAAAAAAAAAACGGGGGGGGGGGCAGAAAAATTGAACAAACTAAGGGAAATTTCTGTATTACAAAAAAAAATCTATAGGTTGCTGCGTCTTCGCTCGTCTTGAATGTCCTCCATTGCCTCAACGATCGTTTTCCCTCCTGGGATTGTTCGTGCCACAATGTCCTCAAACCATTTGCACACAACTAGTCCCTGCTTTAGCACTTCCACGTTTTCCTGAAAATCGATATTAATAATTTATAAAAAAAGTGTACTGCTGAAAAGTTTACCTTTGTAGACGGCACATCCGGCGTATTAACAATCGCTGTGTAGTACGTGATGAGGGAGTAGACGTAGTAGTAGTTTTCCGGGCGCGAGGTTCTCTGAAATTCAAGTTCATCTATACAAGGTTGTTGGTTTATGACAATCGTGATCAATTCCAACTTTTACAAATGGAACAAAAACTTTGAGAATGTAAAATCTATCTCTTATGATCCGTCAACCAGTACGATCATTTTTTCCCATGAGGCATTTTCGATTTCTTCATTTTGTTGGTCATCGTTTCTGTCTAATTCAAAAAATGTGATAGAAACTCACAAAATCACACATTTTGCATAGATGATTGCTGTTGTGAAGGGAATTGTGATCGATTCCCTTTTTGACAAATGAAACTGAATTTTCGAAATACTCAGCCAATTTCTAGTTCTTTACATTTGAAATTTTGGATTTCAAAAAAATGTTGGATTTCAAAGAAGCAATTCGGATTTTGAAGACAATTTTAAATATCTCAAGAAACGTTAAGATACAAAAATTTATTTGAAATATAAAACAACAAACTAGAGCCCAATTTCCTATAATCCATCAACAATTATGTACGACCTTTTTTTTTCCCATAAGGCATTTTCCATTTCTCCATTTTGACGGTCATTGTTTCTGTCTAATGGTCATCGTTTCTGTCTATCTCAAAAAGTGTGTGACAAAAAGTTTCAAAATCACATTTTTTGCATTGTTTGCATGAAAATGACTCAAGTACAAAACTCAAACTTTTTAAAATTTCACTAACGTCTCTGATAACTAATATCACAACACTTCAGACATTTCAAACCATTCAAATACTCACCGGGTGGGCCAGCAACTTTTCCAGGCATCTCAAAAAACCCTTCACGTCACGAATAAACTCCTTTGAGTAGAGTAACTTCTGGGGTGGATTTTTTGGTACCGCGAACATGACGCGACAACTAGAATGGACGAGAAAGTGTCTTCTGCGTGGTGATGAACAGGACAGAGCGATATGTGCGCGAAGACGTGACCCCCTTATTGATTTTACCGAAGTCAGTGCCTGCGGATAAGGTCCCGTGCTGCGCACACTGCTGGTGCATTACTATATCCTAGTCTTCGACTGTCTGAGTGTGCGTCTGGTATGAAGGAGGGTATATATGACTCTTCGTGACGTTGTATGTGCCAAAAGGTATGTGGACCGCATGTGAGAGGAGGCATAAGGATTTGTACTTCTGAATAGAGCAGAGGGATATCAAAACAATAAATTAGAAAATCATAGTACAACGAAAAGTTGAAGATCACGCATCACAAAAGGGATTTTTTATCGCTTCGCTCGCAAATTTTTTTCATTATCTCAGTAGGTTCCCGAGAATAAAAGTAGGTGCACATAGCTCGATATAGGGGCTTTTAAAACGGCCCGAAATTGGCTAAAACTGGCTAAAAGTTGTTTTCTTTTCTGTTTCGCAAATTATGGGATATGGTAGAAACATTCAAATGGGATCAGTATATAGGATAAAAATCTGTGAAATCAATACAATAAAAAATATCTGGAAACTGAAATTTGACATACAATTTGAAAAAAAGTAGGAACAATATAACCATCCATACACCTAAAAATAGGCTTGAAATGGTCCACAATTAGCCCACACTTAGTTGAATTTGGCATAAAATTGGCTCGAAATAGTTTGAAATTAGCTTAAAATTAACTGAAACTGGCTCAAAATAGCAACAAAATATGGTATCGAAAGTTTACGAATTGGCTTAAAAGGGCTTAAAGTTGTGTAAAATTGTCTAAAATGAACTGCAATTTGAAAAAGTGGGAATTTGTTCGTCATTCTCCTCGCTATTATCCATAGTGTCATCATGATGCTGATGCACCTCCTGTCCCATCTGAACTTCTGACTGGGCCTTCTTAATCTTTCTCAACTTGACTCGTCGATTATGAAACCAGACCTTGATCTGACCCTCAGTGAGACCAATTCTCTTGCTCATCTCGCGACGCTCATCAAGTTTGATACTGTTGCTTCGATCGAATCGTTCATTTAATGCAGCGATTTGGGATTCGGAGAAATAAACACGTGTGGACCGTCCGTCGTGTCTGCCGACGGCATCAGAAACAGCTGATTGAAGAGGTGTCATGGTGTATGGATGGTAGAATTGGTGTGGATGGCAAGCAGAAGCTGGGAACGCAATGGCATCAGAAGCAGCTGATTGTAAAGGTGGCATGGTGTATGGATGGTAAGATTGGTGTGGGTGGCAAGCAGAAGCTGGGAACGCAATTTGCATAGCGGTCATGTGTTCGTACCATCCGAAGTATTGTTGGGGGCTGAAAGAGGAGCAAAATTAGTTTTAAATTGACTGAAATCGGCTTTAAAAAAACCAAATTGGCTGAAATCGGCTTTAAATAGTTAAAAAATCGTAAAATATTGACCAAAAATCATGAAAAAGTGGCCAAAAATCATGAAAAATTGACCAAAAAGTCATGAAAAATGGTTCAAAATTCATGAAAATTCAAATCTACAGTAATCCTAAAATTCTTGACCCCAAAAAAAAAAACAGTGAAAATCTACAGTATTCTACAGTAACCCTTTGAACCCCTCAATTTCTGAAAATTCCAAATTCTGTGGATTTCTCTTTTTTTTTTGAAATTTGAAAGGAATACTGCAGTACAAAAGTTTACAGTAATCCTTTAGCTTTCGGAAGTTGCACATTTCTCGGAACCTACAGTGACCCAAGATACAGCAGTGCTCAAAATTTGGAAACAAACAACTGCCCAAAAATAGAGAGAGTCCGAAACCCTAAATTTTCCAAATCTACAGTAATCCCTAAAAGTCAAAAGGCTCAAAAATTGAAAATTTGAAAATCTACAGTAAATTACAGTAACCCAAACTACAGAACCTGCTAGGCAATATCAAAATCCGATTTCGCTACTTTTTCGAAATCTACAGTAATCCGAAAAACTCAAAAATCTAAAAAAAACGTTTTCTGAAATTTTTTATAAGTTTTTTTCTGAAAATTTAGGATTTCATGAGAAATGTTGGATTTTCCCAATTTTTCTGTTTTTTTTTTTCGAAAAGCTGGTACACTACAAAAGTTTAACTCACATCATAGCACCCTCGAATCCTTGAATTTGTTGTTGTTGATGAATCTGTTGTAGTTGTGGTGGCTGCTGGGGGACCTGATGGAAGGATTCTGGCATCGAAATGCTGGGATATGCCATAGGCGGCCCATAGTAGCCAGAAGAATTTGAAGAATTCACCATTGGATAGGACGACGACGCTTGCTGCATGTAGACGTCGGGATTGTAGGCGTACATCCTTTGAAGACGTGATTCAGAAGACTCAAATGAGTTCTAGAATGAATTATGGAATGACTCTCCGAGAATGGACCATCTTAGGTCCGGTGGGCGGAGTCATCCATCATCTGTCATTGTCTGTAAAGTGTGAAACGCTTTCTTCATGAATAGGTGGCGGTTTTATGATCTTTGATGTGCACCAAGTTTGGTCATTTATGCTCCTGGGGAGAGTGGGATCACGGTGGCTGAGACACCCCAACTTGGGTGGTGAAATGGGCGCATAGAAAGAACTTTGTTCTGGAGAAAGTTTTGATTGCCAGAAATTATGAAAAATGGTCCGAAATAGTCTTCAAATCAGCTTAAATTGGCTTGAAATGGCCCGATATCGGCCAAAAACGGAGCTAATATTGACTGAAAATCGGTTAAAATTAGGCTAAATTTAGCTTAAAATAGCCTGAAAAAGACTTAAAATCGGTTGGAATCAGCTTAGGGGGGAAGGCTAAAATTGGCTTGAAATTGTCGATACATAGTCTGAATTAGTGGTTTATGAGTCTAAAATGGACCAAACTTGGATTACAATTATCTTGAATGGGCCTAAAACAGGCTAAAATTAGTCCAAAATAAGCTGAAATAAGCAATAATCAGTTGAATATGGCCCAAAATTGGCTTACAACAGGCTAAAATCCATAGTTGCAAAAAGCCGGGCCGGGCCGGGCCGGGCCTTTTTTGACAAATTTTCTCGGCCCGCCTACCACCGATTAAAAATTTCCAATAAAAATTTAGGAACTGTTTTTGAATTAAAAAAGGAAAAAAGGTTGCATTATTCAACAAAATTAACAAAGTATGAAATAGTCGAAAAATAGATAGTTTTTGTCTAAATTTTTGAAAAAATTTCGAAAATTTCAAAAAAAAAATTCAAAAAAATCAACGTCTGTAGGTACTCATGGCCGGCCCGAGATTTTGCAACTATGCTAAAATCTGTGTAACATCATCTAAAATCAGCTCAAAATGATCTAACAAGAGACTTGTGAGATTGGCTTACAAGTTGGCCTAAAATGACCCAAGATTAGCTGATCGTAAAAAAACGATACTCAGTCGAAATTAGTCTAAAATGGGTCTAAAATAATCCAAGTTTTATCTAAATTTGCCCAAAATTGGTTTGAAATAGTACAAAACATTCTCAAAATAGGCTAAAATAGGTTTCAAATGTGCTAAAATCGTCAGTGCCTCAAATTTTCCGAATCTACATTAAACCCAAAATTCAAAAAACTTAAAAAATTGAAAATCTACTATAATCTAGAGTAACCCTACAGTAAAATAGTGATTTTGATGCGAAAAATTGCTTATTTTTTGTTTGAACGTGTTTCATTTTCATTTGAAAGTAGCACTTTTTGACTTAAAATGATCAATTTTCAGATCAAAGAAGCCAAAATCATTGTGATGACGTGTACGCATGCGGCACTTCGCCGCAACAAACTCGTGAAACTCGGCTTCAAATACGACAACATGGTGATGAAAGAAGCTGCTCAGATTCTCGAAGTGGAGCCATTCATCCTCCTTCTCTTTCAGAATCCAGAAGAGACATAATCGATTGAAGCGGTGGATTATGATTGGAGATCATCATCAATTGCCACCGGTGGTTCAGAATCAGGCATTCCAGGAATATTCCAATATGGAGCAGTTGTTGTTCGCCAGACTTGTAAGGCTCAGTGTGCCGAATGTCGAGCTGGTTAGACCAGGACGTGCTAGAGCTCAGTGGATTTTTGAAATAGCAGGAGTTCTGACTGAAAATCAAGTTTTGGGGTTAGAATATCCGATAAAATATACTTTAAAACCTCTAAGTTTTCACCGAAGTCATTCTACCGTGCAACCTGTAATAGAAGCCCCCCCCCCATAATGTCAAGTTTGAGCTCAATTACCTTAGCTCTTTCAAGAGATATCAAAAATATAATGTATAGGGTCTTATGATAAAAAAATTATCGGTTGACCACTTTTTTATATCGTAATCAGGAACCGAGATAAACTGGCTCAAAAGTAAAAAATATGGGGCCCTTCTACTAGAGGTTTTACGGTTATTTATGATCTCCGATCTTCTACCGCACCCTGTTGGAATTTTTTCTTTTAATTGGCATTGGAGGTAGTTGATTACAACTGATAAGAACTGTCTCCTATCTTTCCTCTTGTCAAATTTTTTCTAAAAATTTTCAAAATCGGCGAGCTCTATCAATAGTGATACAAGGGACTGTACCTAGATCGACATCAAAAGAGTTGCTTATCTCGATTTCAAAATTTGTTTTTGCTTTGAAATCCGATTTTTCAGCTTTTACATTAGAAGATATTTTTAATTTCAAAACTTTTTTTTATCTATCAAAATTTGGTTTTTCAAACGATGCGAAAAAACAAAAAGGTGGCAAAAATTGACAAAGTGGGAACAAATTATCTCAAGAAAAAGTAGAACAAATCAAGTCAAATTATCAAAACGGGAACAGATAATGCTAAAAAGTGGGAAAAAAGTATATACGAATTATGAAAATTATTCCATAATGAATAAACTATTGGTTGTTGCGGTAATGCTCTTCCGAAATCTCAGCCAGAGCCTCAGCCACCGTCTTCCCTCCTGGAACCGCTCTTGCAACGATATTCTCGTAGTGTGCGCACCTCTTGAGGCCTTGTTTAAGCAGTATAGTGTTGACCTGAAAACCAATTATCAAGGTGAAAAGTGTTTATCACTGGAAGTTTACCCTGGATGATGGAACATAAGGGAAATTGACTATTGATGTGTAATAGCACATCAAGCTGGAAAGAAGAAAGTGATTGTCGGGAAGCTTCGCTCTCTGAAATGAAAAAATAAATCATTCAATTGTATATAGATTGCATTATAAAATGTTTGTCTGGTTGGTTGCAAAATACAGGCAATTTCGTACGAAATTCATTGTTTAAACAGAGAATTGTATTGGATTTACTTGAGAAATAGAAAAATGCCCCAGAAGCTTTCCAGAAAATCTCAACAGCCGAAATCACTTCAAAAATACGTAATTGGTCTAAAACAATCATTACTTCAACCTGTAATATCGGAAAGCGGAATTCTATTGGTTTATTCTTTTTTTGGTTTTTGTTGTCCAAAATTTTGATCCACTTCTTTTGTGTGATCTAGATGCACATAATTCTCAGAATCGCATGCTTTATATAGCTCAATTTCAGATAAAATCGAAAATCCAAAATTTTTCAATTACAAAACCTATTCAAAAGTTCAAAAACATACCGGATGGGACATCAATTTTTCAAGGCAACGGATGTAGCCCTTAACATCACTAATAAAATCCTTGGAGTAGAGCAGTGGTGGGGGTGGAGGTGGGGGTGGACTTCTTTTGGGGATTGGGGCGGATTTTGGATTTTTTGGTACGGCAAACATGACTCCAAAAAGGGAACAGGCGAGAGTATGTCTTCTGTTTCGTGATGAATAATCTAGAGCGATACGCGCGCGAAGACGTGCCCGTTATTGACTTATCGCATTTACAGCAGTTCATTGATTTTACAAAAGTCAATGCCTGCGGAGAAAGGTCCCGTGTTGCGCACACTGGTAGTGCCCCGCTATATTCCAGTTTGGGACTGTCTGAGTGTGTATGTCTTGTTTCGTATTTTTTTGTTGGTATTCTGATATCCCTTTCTCTAACGAAATTCTTTGTCCTTTGTTATTTGCCTTCCGATCTGTAGTCGTTTCTTATTCACTTCCTTTCATTCTCATTTTTCAATGTAATATTCTGATTTCAGGCCTCAACACCTCCAAACTCGAAATCACCAACTTCCATCATGGCACGTCCGAAAAATACTCAGATTCTTCGATCCTCCAAAGCGTTGACAAGCAGAATACAGACCCAATCATCCGTTCAACCAGTTCGAGCACCGTCGGTCGCAACCAGCTCACAGGCAAGGTAAGCGATTTGTTTAATAGACTTTTCTTCCTGGATTTCTGATTAATCATTTTCCTCCAAAATTGAGTCCAATTATTAATTTTTATAGCGAAGTGCGCATATTTAGAAACAAACTATTTTTACACGTATATCCCATGGCAAAATGTATTATGTTTTGGAAAATATTTTTTTCAGAAAATAGTGTATTTTCCTATGAGCTGCCCAACTATCCATTGAAAATTATCACGAAAAAAATAGTCTTAGGAAGGAAATGTAGTACTGATCATATCAATAAATAAGGCAAAATTAGTAATATTTCAAAAATTTCAGCTCAATCAGACCCGCTTCGTCTTCGTCCAATCAAAATGGCTCTGTTCCATTGACGTCCAACCAGCGTGCCTCTACTTCTTCTCCATTCAATCTGAATGCATCCACTTTGTCGTCGATGAATCAGAATGGCTCCGTTCCATCTTCATCGAATCAGAATCAGGCCAAATCCAAGCCAGTCGATAATATCCCAACAGTTTTTGATGCAGGAGACTGTGACATCGTCCCCACCGAGCTCACTATCGCTGAGTGAGTTTTTTAGTATAAAAAATTGAGAAAATATAGAAAAAAGTTTTGAAGTAATAAGTACATCAAAACTAGAAGTTTTTCTATTCATTTGATTGTAGCCTGAATAAATTGTTAAGGTACTGCAATCTAAAAAGTGCGAAAAAAATACCGTAATTTCTTGAATAGAAACCTATCAAAAATGTGCATTTTGAGCTCAATTATCTTGCTTTCTGTGACAGATATCAAAAATGTGTCAATTGATAGAATGTTTCTCATAAAATGAGCAAATGTTTATCAGTTGACAAAATTTTGATTTCTTTTTTCAACGTTTTGGATGAAATTCTATTGGAGAAAATACTGCATTAAACATGAAATAGTTCAGTTCTAGCTTAAAATTATCACTCAACAATTTCTATTACAACAAAGTTGTCATAATCTGTTTTGTTTTAGAATCGAGACGATCCATCAAACAAAGGAGGTCATTTGCATCCTCGACGTTTCCGGGGCCCTCACTCATTCATCGTCGCCAAGGATTCCAATTGTAAAGGTTATCGAGGCGAGAATTCCGAATGGATGCCTGGTGGCCAATCAAGGACAAGAGCTAGGAGGTTGGACTCGATCCACCAATGTAGACTATCCAGGAATCCCTTCAAGATATTTCACTATAGGCGACCTTGCAAAGTATGGAGGCGACAGTGCCACGTGGACCATCCAAAGCGTTTTCGAGGTGAGTGTTATTCGAGGCATTAACCTGTAATAGGAGGGCCCGCACGTGGTCAACTTAAATCTTATTTATCTCGGTTACTGTAAAAGATATCAAAAATATGTCCACTGATGAAATGTTTCCCAGATTATGAAAAAATGTATTGGTTGACAACTTTTTTGAATCTTTCACAAGTACCAAAATAAATTGGCTTAAAATTAAAAGCTAGAGGAGAGGCCGGTTCAAAAAGAAAACCGCAATCAAATAAATTTTCAAACTTGGTTTTTTACAGAATCCAAACTACCCCGATTGGGTATTTACAAAATATCTTGGCTGGGACGCTTCGACTGCTTGGGAAGAAACGAAAAAAGATGTATTCAAGAAATCCCCACATGTCGAAAAATGGATTGCAATGAAGAAACGCTTCCTTGCGGCAATAATGACTTTGGAGCCAAAACATCTTGTTGAGACCGGAGTGAAACGAGAGAGATTCCTGGGAAATGGTTTGCTAACGAATAAGGAGCACGTTTTCTGGATCTACCAGGAAATGAGCTACCTGCATTCGTTCGTGAACAGAGCAAACGGATTACCATCAATTTGGTATATGAACGTGAAGAACTTGAACGAGCCTCCAAAGTTCCACGTGAGTTCAAAAAAACGTTGTATAAGATTAATTTCGATATGTTTTTTTTCAGTACTCCGTCGTTAACGTGATCGAGAGAAAGCTTCTCGAAACATGCAAAAAAGTAGAAGAAGGTATCCAACAGGCCATGAAGTCCAAGTCAGTTACCGAATCGAGGACGGCGTGCGAAAAACCAGAGAAATGTGTCTGCGACTCGATCGTAAGTTTTTTGCTCATTTTTTGGAAAGAATCCAACTGAAAAGTCATCGAAACAACATCGTTTTCTCATTTTCGCCTTTCAAAAGGAATCTCTGAACTGTAATAAAAACCGTGAAACATGTATTAGACAGATCACATGAAACTTTTTTCAGTTCGAGTACTACAACACAAAGAATCGCGACAATGAGGTATTGCCGGATGCTGAGATAGAGGAAAGCTCCCGAAAGAACATGCGACCGGATGCATTTGGACGTCTAGATTTCAGTGGATTTGATGCGGACGATCAACGCATGATCATTGAGTGCAGCGATGAATGCGGTTGTTCGATGAACTGCCCTCGTCGTCAGCTCCAGAGGGGACAAAAGTTTGGCGTCGTAGTTTATTATGAAGACGATTGTAGAAGATTCGGACTGAGAGCCCTGGAACCGATTGAGAAGGGACAGTTTATTATCGAGTATACTGGCCAGATTCTGGAGGTCGAGCCGGAGGAAAGTGGTGTCATCGAAGACCGTGACACGTCGTACGATGCCGAATTCGCAATCATGGATCGACGGAAAGTGGTGACCGCAATTAATATTGGGTAGATATTTTATTCATTTCTACAGTGCGCATCATAATTATAGGACCCCCCCCCTCTCAATTGAGTGTTCTGAAAAAAGCAAGAAAGATAGCTGAATTCTGTCAACGCAGTTAGATTCAGCGTGTAGAAAAACCTACGTCTACAAATTTTTAAACCAATTGAGCCATTTTTGAGCTCACAGGGCTCAAAATTCACTTTTTAGGCCGCGTCATAATTATAGGACCCCCCCTGGAAAATGAAAAATCACAAGTTTTTTGGAGAAAAAATTTTAGATTTTTTTGTTGTAAATTGTTGAATTAGTCTTAAAATAGCCTATTCAGACGTTTTATACAAAATTTGATTACTGTAGTCGAGTTTCTGAAAAAAATATTTCCAGACTTTTTCGGGATTTTTAGGGTTTTTGGAATAAACCGTGAATAACTTTGCTCCTAGGAGAAATTTTTCGCTGAAATTTACATAGAACATTTCAACAGTGCTCATGATCATGTTGTAAGTCTTCAACGCATCTCTGAGCTCCGGTAGCTCAAAATTGAGCTCGCGCTTTGAACTGAAAAAAGTATTCCCAACTGAAAAATTTTCGAAGCTGTAAAAAATGTTCCAAAGTTGTAAAAATCATTTTTCTGTGCAAGTAATTGATTTTAATAGCATTTTTGACAACTCAGAACGTCTTCCCAGCAGTTTTTACAGCTTCGAAAATTTTTCAGTTGGGTATACTTTTTTCAGTTCAAAGCGCGAGCTCAATTTTGAGCTACCGGAGCTCAGAGATGCGTTGAAGACTTACAACATGATCATGAGCACTGTTGAAATGTTCTATGTAAATTTCAGCGAAAAATTTCTCCTAGGAGCAAAGTTATTCACGGTTTATTCCAAAAACCCTAAAAATCCCGAAAAAGTCTGGAAATATTTTTTTCAGAAACTCGACTACAGTAATCAAATTTTGTATAAAACGTCTGAATAGGCTATTTTAAGACTAATTCAACAATTTACAACAAAAAAATCTAAAATTTTTTCTCCAAAAAACTTGTGATTTTTCATTTTCCAGGGGGGGTCCTATAATTATGACGCGGCCTAAAAAGTGAATTTTGAGCCCTGTGAGCTCAAAAATGGCTCAATTGGTTTAAAAATTTGTAGACGTAGGTTTTTCTACACGCTGAATCTAACTGCGTTGACAGAATTCAGCTATCTTTCTTGCTTTTTTCAGAACACTCATTTGGGAGGGGGGTCCTATAATAATGACGCGCACTGTAGTAGATATTTGAAACATTCAATACAAACATTATGACCAAATCGAAAATTTCAGAAATGCAGCCCGGTTCATGGCTCACGCTTGCACCCCGTCTGCCACTTTCATAGAGACTCACAGTCGCCAGCTCGTGTCGGATCCATTGATACCACGAATCTCTGTATATGCTCTCAAAGACATCAACGTGGGAGAAGAGATCACTATCAAATACTTCCGTAAGGAACAGATGTTGAAGAAGAAAGAGGGCACAAAATGCCGGTAAGTTTTTTTTCTTAAAGAAACGATTTTCAATTGGACTGTTAGAAATAAAAGATGGAATAATTCTGATTTTTCAGATGCCGCGCAAACTGCAAAAATTGGTTGCCGATCTACCCATATGAGAGCGACGACGAAATGGAATAGATCTGAGTTCACGAATTGGTGTTGAAATGATTCGGAATATCCTTCCAGTTTTTGCCTCCCCTCTCAATCCTCTTTTTCTTATTCAGGATTTGTTCCAACCCGTGCAACCCAACCATATCTTCCGATCTCTGCTAGAGCAAGACCAAATTTCTAGATCAAGACCAAATAAAATCTTCTTGTTCGGTTTTTTGTTACCGTTTCTCTCCTTTCCGAGTGCATTTTCATCAGCATTCGTGCTCAACTTCACAAGAGTACATCTCAATCACCATTTTTGTCCAATATCAATCATTAGTAATTTTATGATCTTTATCCCAGCATTCTGGTATTTTTCCAAGACATTTTTCGAGGATTTTATAGGATTCATGAGTTTTGTACCTCTAAATCGAAGCTCTGAACTGATTTTCTGAATTTCGGTATGCGAATTTCGGAGAGTTACAAAATTTTGAATCAGAATTCGAAATTTTTGAAAATCACTGAAATTGTTTATTTTTCAACTTATTTTCGTTTTTTTTTGGACATTCGAGAAGTTTCGGAGAGAATGTTTGAAATTTCGAAATGTCAGAATTTTCAAAAATGTAATCAGAATACAAACACAACAAAGTTTCCTCTGAAAGTACAGTAAATTTTTTCTTGATTTTAATTTTATCTCTAGATTTTTAACTTTATTATTCCGAGATCTTTAGAAATTCCAAAGTGCGAAATTTCTGCGAAATTTCTCAAAATTTTCGGAATTCCAAACTTTTTCCTGTCAACCTTGGTGCAAGTCGATTCAAAGTATTAGAAATGCGGTTCAGTTTGTTCCTGATCCATTTCCAACTCCCCTATGAATCCGTTAAACAAAATAAGAAAATGATTAGTAATTTTTGATTTTGCACATTAGTGACTTTGCACTTTTTCTTCTCTATCTCTCTTGTTCTCACCCAGATGTAAGTTGTAAACAAAGATAATTGAGGCCTTATAATGTCAAAAAACTTTTCCGTCTATGTACTACGGAAGGAGATTATACCTTTCGGACATTCTGTCCAGTAGTCAGAACATTAAAGAAATTCGTGAACTCAGTTTTAGTTCGAGATTTCTCTTTTCCAGTTTGTGAGATTGTGTGACTCCTTGATTTCTTTCTCAATGGATAATATTTTCGATGGATTCGTATTTTTGCTACAATGTGTTTATCTCATCCCTGTTGTTATTCTCAATAGTCTTGAATTATATGTATTGGTGTTCAAAAAAAATCTGACTTTCAAGAGCAAGTTTTTCAAGTTGGAGAGGATTAAAATAATTATTAACTTCATTACTATAGCGAACACATTTTTCATAATGAAACTTCCAAGATTTTCGGGTCGAGATGGAATCACGTCGTCAGTATATGACTGGCTTGGTGAGGTTGTACTACCAACTACCAAATCAGCGATTTATTTTCAGATGACACTTTAATCAATAGAGTTTTTATCATGTTCAGTTATTTTCTGGCATATAATCAATATTTTCTTCTTCTGGTCATCGCATGTGAGCGATTGTCGAGCACTCTTGATAGTACGAGCAGACTCCGATGCTTAGGAAAAGTAAGTTTATTAAAGCCCTTCTTATACGTGTACTTTGAGCTCAATTTTCTTGGTCCTTAAAAAATATATTCAACTTTTGTCCACGGATAATATATTGTTGATATGTATTATGATTGTTAATGTATCAATTAAAATTTTCATCCTTTGACGGGACCGAGATAATTGAGCCCAAATACACATGTATGTTTCTTTTATAGAAAATAAATACTTTGTATTTCTTGATAAATCCATTTTCAGCTATTGACATTTCCCCGTTTGCCTACTTTCCTCAGTCTAATTTTTCTACCTATTCCGTTCACATACAAACAACTTTTATACCCTGCAA
Organism: Caenorhabditis nigoni; assembly: GCA_027920645.1. Taxonomy (NCBI): domain Eukaryota; kingdom Metazoa; phylum Nematoda; class Chromadorea; order Rhabditida; family Rhabditidae; genus Caenorhabditis; species Caenorhabditis nigoni. Next base: position 27,835,685 of record CP115869.1, on the reverse strand, counting down.
GATCTCAATTCAACGAAATCACACAACGTAGAGAAATTATTGGAACATTAGTGAGACTAACAGCACTGACTTGTTTCTTTAATTAATTTTTTCAGTCTCTAGAAGAGAGTTTTTACATTTTAAACCCCTTCATGCTTGTAACTTCAACAATGTCTCTGATTATGAGCGTAGGAAACCTGATTTGTTTCCGTTTCGATGTGAAGCTCATAAAAAAGAAATACGTCCAAAGTCACATTGTGATCGCAACTGTTCTGGAAGCTTTTTTTCAATTTTGCGGAGTGATTTTAAGTATTCAAAGAGTTCAAAATGAGATTAATGGGAATGGGAACAATTATACGTTTTGGTTGCCATTTGTCAGTGACGGTTTAAGCATGGTGCCGGCACTTTTGCTTTTTGTATTCAGTAATGTGGTGAGGCTTTTCAAATGTTTCTAAAACACACTGAAAGTGGTGTTTTTCAGGTGCAACAAGAAATTATTGGTGTTTTTGTAAAACGACGTACAAACGTTATGGAATCGAGTATATGGATCCAAAGGCGTATCACCGTTAGTCAGAGAATTTGAAGAATTTTGGATCAATTTGGATTGACTACACCGGCTTTGTAGGTTTTTGAGTTCTTTGCAGTTCTGTTTAATTGATGCCGCTGTTTTTTTTCTGAAATTTAAAAGTCAAATTCTGATTCATCAAGAAGAAAAGAGATCAGAAACGTGAAAAACGTAAGCTGTAATTAACAGGGTACAAACCTCGCTTTCATAGAAAAGGTTGAGCAATTAGGAACGAATAGTGTTCAGTGATCATTGAAGAATAACAACCGGATGTTTGATTTGTGTTTTGATGAATTATAGTTGAATTGCAAATCAGAAAGGATCAACGATAAAAAATAATCCTCAATATTTCAGACGTTCGCTCCAAAACTTCTTCCGACTTGCCTTCCAAATATTTCAGCTTTCAACACTGGATTAATACATTTACGTGCATTATCAATTTGAAACAAAGAAATTTATAACCGCCACTAACTTTAAAATTCAATTAACTTCAAACGATACTATGCTGATAATAATCTTTCCCTCTTTTCTGGTTATTTTTGATTCGATGAAACATTATGTTTTTTCTTTTTTTTTCTTTTTACCCATTAGCACCTTGCTTTTGCCTAAAAAACCGAAAGCGGCGGAGCATAATATACAGTAACAACTCAAAATTCTGAATAACTACACGTGACTATGTTTTTGTCATCACTCTTCTTTCAAAATCTTAAATATAATCGCAGTTTTTTCGGCTCAAAAAAACCGCCACACAACACCCTGATGAAATTTTTCTGGACATTTTTTAGACTTTCTCAATTACGTTTCTAAAAAAGTGCACTCTTTTCAAGTGCATAAGATTCCCAGAGGACCATTACGTATCAAGACCATATAGTTCACACATTTTCTTCGTTGCTAACTGATCCTCTGAAAATCCCCAGGGACCTAATTTATATATCCCGCACTGATTTTCGGTGACGCAAGGTTGTTTTTCTCCTACTTGTCTAAGATTTTGAGGTGAAAAAATGGGCGGGAAGAAATCCGCACCTTTCGCATTTAGAATAAGGTCTGTTTTATTAAAAGTTTTTTCTTCGAAAAAACGGAGGAACTAAAATAGGGGCAAATTATTACCAGAATATAGTCGAAAGGTGTCAGTAAATATGAATTTGAAAATTGAGAATGAACCTATTTCTTCTCAAACAATTAGAATACTTTTCTAAACATTTTTTCAATAATCACCAAATACTCTCAAAATTTTGATTTCCTAGAACATTTGAATTTTTTTTTGAAATTTAGGAAAAATATATTGATGTGAGAATGAATAGTTTTCAGGACTCAATTTTGTCAGTGAGCGTTTCTTCTTCATTTCACTCTCTGAAATTTATCTTGATTGTTCTTTTTTTGGATACCCTTGACAATAAAAATTCAAACTAGAAAAGATAACGTATGTTTTGCGATTTGAACTCTTTGTTGGTTACAATAAAAACAATTTCGAGCTTTGGATTGTTTTCACAAGTCTGCTCATCCCCGGAGGTTTGTAGTCACAAAAATTACCGGAGTTAGATTCTTGGTTACTCTAATTTTTCACTAATTGCCATCATTCTTTCAAGCTTAGTTCCATTCTTTCAAACTCATCTTAAGTATTCGAATATGATAGTTGTCTGAAATAATTCATTGATGTGCATCGACAGGACATACAGTAATTTCATTAGTACACATACTCCTTCTTCCAATTCAATTATCTCAGTTCGTATTAGACTTATGAATCAGTAATCTGATTGCGAAGCCGAAGAAAACGAAATTGTTACCGTAACCCTAGTTTTAAAGTTCGAAAAACAAATTCATACTTTTTTTTCATTTTCTAGTGACGCATAATTAGATGTTGAAAAGGCGTCTGGAGTTTCGGAAACGAGAATCGAAAGTTTTGACAAATTTGAGTTTTTCATCCGACCCCTATTATTAAATTGTTTTTTTCTATGCTTATTTGTCTATTTCTGAATGACGTCTAAAAATATATCAGAATCAGGTTAAAAGAAATCTTGATTTTTTTATCTCAAGGATCGTTAATTGAGTTACCGTAATCTCGGAACAGTCAACATACATTTCTCCGGTCGAGCGATTGGGAAATGATGCCCGCATTTCTGGGATAAACTGCAAAATTTATAACTTAAATTCCTTCATCCAGTGATAACAGGATCTCAGGGATATCAAAATCACTCTTCCCAAGGTTCCATTTCTAAAAATAATAGCAAGGGATCTGGTGTTTACTATTTCCAAGCCCAGCGTCCACCTTATCCAGGAAAGCAGAATCCGACGTTTCGCACTCACATTCAGTTATCCATTCGAAGAACGTTGTTGTTTTTGTCGCTGTTTAATTTCTGTTTTCGAAAAAAAGAGCATTGAACTACTAGTTCATAGTATTACTCATGACACACCACTACTAATTGCTTTGTTATTTTGGGAAATTTCGTGCTTACCAAGAAGATCGAAGAATTTTGAACTAGTTCCGGTTTCGAAAAGTTTTTTCTTTTCATATATGCGGATCTTATCTTCCAAAAACTTCAAAAACACTAGATCACAATAGTTTATTCAAAATATTTTTAACCTCTGGGCCAAATTAAAATAATGGAACTATGGAATTTGAAAACTTGGAATGTTCTGAATATAATTTTTTTTTTGGAATCTATGAATGTTACGATTTCATTCAATCGAAATTTCAGAATTTTTCGAAAAAAAAATAATTTCGAAATCTCTGGATGTTTTGAAGTTTCAATTTTTCATAATCGGAATCCTGAAATCCTCTAAAATTCAAAAATTGAAATAAGAAATTCCGAAATTCAGGAAAAATTAAAATTTCGGTATCCTAGAATGTTTTTAAAACCTTTGTTCGTTAGCAAACCTTTGTTCGCCGACTCACGGCTCTAATTGAGTAGCATAATTTTTCTTACTCTCCATATTCATCGTCTAGACCAATCAAAACTGATCGTTACAATTTTTGGATATGTCACGTTGTGTTTTACTAATTTCTCTGTGTTTGTTTCTTTTGGCCCCTTTTTCAGCTTTGTGATTGACACTTTCTTTTAATTCAGGGAATATCTAAGATTCACTATCTATCTTTCCTTTTTTTTGAGTATCATCACTTGGCCTTGGTCTAATGGATCCTCCAAATTACACGGCACATTTCATTTTCCAATCGGTTTACTCAACGATCGGAATTGTTCTTTACCTTATGCAACTTTGGTTTATTCTCTCCAACTCTGGTAAAGTTTATGGGACCACTTATTATTACTTGAGAGCTGTTGATATCATTGTGAATCTTATCACTATTGCCAATGGATTTATCATGATGAAACTGACCAGAATTGCTGGACATGAAGGATTATTGGTCTCGTTCTATGATATGATTGGTGAATGAAAGATAAAAAGATACCTCTACATTCAATATTTTTCAGATGCTACATTTGCTTGTAGAGTCTTCATCATGCTTTCATACCTTCTGGCATACTACCAATATATAATCGTGTTCATAATCTCGGTGAACAGAGTTGTTGTCCTTTTCCAGTTGAAATCCTCCGGAAATGTGAGTTTTTTAGGACCATTAATTGGAGGAAAATCTTACGGGAAGGTGTATTACTCGGCACGTAATTCGGAAGATACAACAATTCGGTTGTACAAAGTGATTCAGAGGTACACAACCAACAATTCGGGAATACAAACTAACCATTTTTCCTGTATTTTGTACCCCCGAATTGAAGAATTTTCACCCCCAAATCGCTTTGTACCACTTTTTACCCATGAATTGTTGTAACCTCCAAATTGTTTGCCACACGACTTGTCGAATTTAAAGATGCAGAATGGAATTCCAAAAGATCTGAAACAATATTTTCATAATGTTTAAAAAATTGAAATTCAGCATAGTCCAAAATTCAATTACTTGAATAGTTAAAATATTTTTACTCTTCTGTTATACAGTACCGGTCAATAAGATGTACAAAAACGTGTTTTCATATGTTTTCATGCCATTTTGACCAATTTCAGCGGTATACCAGGTTTCCGATTACTTTGGAAACTTTGCAGGGTGTGAACGATGAATAAGTAGAACATTTTTTATTAACAGAATTTTAAAAAAAATCCTAGTTTTCAGCTATTTGTAGATTTTGGAAAGACGCCTTTTTTTCTTTTCAGTACAAAAACGGGTTAATAGTGTTTTCCAGAAACTGGGGAATATGTAGCTGAAAAACTAGGAATTTTCAACTGGAGTTTCCGAAAAATTATCTGAATAAAACGTTTTCAGATGAGCTTCAGACTTTTAGAGATGTTCAAAGTCAACTAAAAAATGTTTTTTTTGTTTCTTATTGACCGTTGCTGTATATCTATTTCCTAATCTCCTCGGTTCCAGCCATTTCAAATCTCAATGTTTCTTTTTGGTTTGTCTTCAATCAGTGTGCCGATTGTTTTAACCTGGGAGCATCTAAACGTGCCAGGATACGTTACATTCAACAAATTAACACAACGTTGGGATTTCATTGGCGAAGTGGTGAGGATTCTGACTTTTTCCAATTGGTAACGTGTGTTTTCCAGACTTTGAAAGACAGTTTTATGTTTTTAATCTATTTCATGACGGTTTTTTCTGTGTTGTCATTAATTATTAATAGTGTACTATTGAAGTTCATATGCTGTGCAGCCCAGTTCAACAAGAAAAAACAAGTGGAGATTCACTTAATAGTCTTCACTTTCATCGAAGCTTTTGTTCAATGCGCTGGAGTAGCAATCAGTTTCGCAAGAGTCTTCGATGGGGACCAACATCTCGCTGATTACGCATTCTATTTACCGTATGTCAGTGACGCTCTCAGCATGCATCAAGCTATTTTGCTGTTCTGTTTCAGTGTAAATGTAAATTTTTTATGAAAACAATTTTTGAAAAATGTATTTCAGTTGCGAAGACAAATCTTGGGAGCAATACTGTGTCGTAAGAAAAATTTTGTTATTGAGCCTGCCCATTATCAAGCAAACAGAGCTCGATTTTTGAAGGTATCTGTTTTTTTTCGCTTTTTGTTTGTTTTGACATTGATAATTTTAAGGAAATGGCTCCCGTTGGCTGAATTGATACGTCAAACTCTTTTTTCGTGTTTTGGAAAACTGGACTTTTTTACTTTCAAACGATACAATGCTTTCTGATAATAATCTTTCCTTCTTTTCTTGTTATTTTTGATTTGATGAAACATTATGTTTTTCTTCTTCTCTTTTTACCCATTAGCACCTTTATTTTTGTCAGAAAAACCGAAAGGGGCGGAGCATAATATACAGTAACAACTCTAAATTCTGAATAACTACATGTGAGTGTATGTTTTTGTCATCACTCTTCTTTCAAAATCTTAAAGGAGGCGAGACTGCAAAAACTTTGGGGGACAGTTTGGGGGGACAAAATCGCACCGCGCTTATGTAGGTCGTCGGCCTCGTTTGCGCCCCCGTAGCTCAGCCGGTAGCGGCGCAGTACCCTTGAGCTGCCTGTCATGAGTTCAACCCCTCATGGGAATTCTCTAGGAAGAATATCAGGAAAACTTTTTTTTATATCTGGCCTCCTTTAACTAGCATCGCAGTTTGTTTGGCTGAGAAAAAACCGTCTCTTTTCCAGTGCATATAATTCCCAGAGGGACATTACGTATCGAGACCATAAAGTTCACACACTTTCTTAGTTGCTAACTGATCCCCTGAAAATTGATTTTCGTCTTCTTCTCTCTCTACCTATATATTTATAACTTTTCACCGTTCTCGCTCTCAATATCCCATTCACTATTGCCAAGGAACAATCAAATTACCCGTGGTCTCAATTCTACCAGTTTTTTAGCTTTGAAAAATTTTCCCTAGAATCTGGGTGCATTAGAGCAGCAAAATTTGTGATCTCAATGTCATTTTCTATTCCGAAAAAAAGCATCATGCCAGTTTTCAGTGTATTGCATTTACAAAAGTATTGCAAAAAATAGAAGCATTCATTCAAAACTTGTAATAAAACTATAGTACAACGGAAAGTTGAAGAAAGTAACACATCACAAAAGGGGGTTTTGGCTAACTGTGGCTAAAATTGGCTAAAATTTGTTTTCTTTTTTGTTTTGCAAATTATTGGGTACGGTAGAAGCCTTCAAATGGGATCATTTATAGGCCAAAGATCTGTGGAATCAAAAAAGAAATCTAGAAATTGAAATCTGAAATAAAATTTGAAAGAAGCAGGAACAATATAACCATGACCTCAAAATAGGCTTGAAATGGTTCAAAATTGGCATTAAAGAGGTTAAAATTGGAATAAAATCGGCTCACAATAGCTCGAAATTGGCTTAACATGAGCTGAAATTAGCTTAAAATTCTATTTTAGCCAGTTTCGAGTTAATTTTGGTCACTTTTGAGCCAATTTGGGGCTATTTCAAGCGTTAAAATAGGCTAACATAGGCTTGATGAAATGGGCAAAAGCTTGATGAAATTGGGGAAAACAGCCAAAAAAAAAGGTCTAAACGGGTCTGGCTTAAAATAACTTAAAATTGTCTGAAATCGACAGCAATTTGAAAAAGTGGGAATTTATTCGACATTCTCCTCGCCACTATCCACAGTGTCATCATGATGCTGATGCGCCTCCTGTCCCATCTGAACTTCTGACCGAGCCTTCTTGATCTTTTTCAACTTGAATCGTCGATTCTGAAACCAGACCTTGATCTGACGCTCGGTGAGACCAATTCTCTTGCTCATCTCGCGACGCTCAGCAACCCTGATACTGTCGCTTTGATCGAATCGTTCGTTTAATGCAGCGATTTGGGATTTGGAGTATGGAAACCCTGGGGATTTTATGTGGTGTTTCCCGACGGCATCAAAAGCGGCTGATTGTAGAGGTGTCATGGCCAAAGCTGGGAACGCAGCTTGCATAGCGACCATGTATCCGTACATGGCGAAGTATTGTTGGGCGCTGAAAGAGGAGCAAAATTAGTTTGAAATTGACTGAAATCGGCTTTAAATAGTCCAAAAATCGTAAAAAATTGACCAGAAATCTTGAAAAAAGGTCCACAAAGTTATGAGAAATGCTCAAAAAATCATAGAAAATATCCTGAAAACCATGAAAAATGGTCGAAAAATCATGAAAGTTCAAATCTCCAGTATTCTACCTTTGAACCCTTCAATTACCGAAAATTCAATTTTCTGTGCATTTTTAATTTTTTTGAAATTTGAGACGATTACTGTAGTCACAGTGAACCCAAATGTTGAAATTTCAAAAATCTACAGGAATCCTTAAGTTTTCAGGAGTTTCATTTTTTCGGAAACTACAATAACCCAATACAGTAATCCTTAAAATTTGGACTTTCTCAAAATCTACAGAAATCCCAAAAACTCAAAAATCGAAAAAAAAAGTTTTCTGAAATTTTTTTTTCTGAAAATTTGGGATTTCATGAGTACTGTTTGATCTTTTTCAATTTTTCAGTTTTTTTCAATGATTTTCAGGATTGAACTTTTTGAAAATTTGGTATTTCTGGAGTTTTTCAATTTTGTGCTTTCTGAAATTTCTGAAATAAAGGTTTTCTACTGCCCAGCAGGCGTAAAATAGGATTTTTGGACTAGCCTACTGTAATTAAATTGCCCTATAGCGAAAACTACTAGGGGAATTTCTCCAAGCTCAAGCTCAAGTATTATTCCGTTGGGAAGGTTCCCACAGGAAAAATCGGAAAACAGGCTGGTACACTTCAAAAGTTTAACTCACATCATTGCTGCCTCGAATCCTTGAATTTGTTGTTGTTGTGGCTGCTCGGGAACCTGATGGGAGGATCCTGGCATCGGACAGCTGGGAGATGCCATAGGCGACTCAGTGTTTCCAGAAGGATTCACCATTAGATTGAACGGCGACGCTTGCTGCATGTAGATGTCGGGAACGTAGGCCGTAATTCAGAAGACTCAAATGAGTTCTAGAATGAATGATGGAATGACTCTCCGAGAATGGGCCATGATAGGTCCGGTGGGCGGAGTCATCCATCATCTGTCATTGTCTGTAGAGTGTGAAACGCTTTCTTCATGGATAGGTGGCGGTTTTATGACCTTTGATGTGCACCAAGTATGGTCTTTGATGCTTCTGGGAAGAGTGGAATCACGGTGGCTGAGACACCCTTTCTTGGGTGGTGAAATGGGAGCATAGAGAAGACTTTCCTCCGGGGAAAGTTCTGACTGCCAGAAAGGAGCTAGAATTAACTGAAAAAAGGCTTAAAATAGCTTAAAATTAGTTAGAAGTAGGTTAAAATTAGTTGAAAGTAGGTTAGGGCGCATAGAGATTTCCTCTGGGGAAAGTTCTGAGAGCCACAAATTATGAAAAATGGCCAGAAATCGGGCTAAAATGGAGCTAAATTTAACTGAAAATCGGTTGAAACTAGCTAAAAATTGGCGTGGAATGGTCAAAAACTAACTTAAAATAGCTTGAAATTAGTTAAAAGCAGGTTAAAAAGCTTAATATCGGTTAAAATCAGCTTAAGCGGGAAGCTAAAATTGGCTTGAAGTTGTCGATACATCGTCTAAATTATATGGGTCTAAAATAGATCAAATTTGACTTAAAATCAGCTTGAATGGGCCTAAATGGGCTACAATCGGTCCAACCTGAGCAAAAACGGTCTAGGATTGAATTAAAATGGACTAAAATAGGCTTATAACTGGCTGAACATGTCTTACAGTGACCCAAGGTTAGCTGAAAATAGGCCGAAACAGGCTTGAAATCGGCTAAAATCGGCTTACATGGAATGACTCCCAAGTGTTACCCTTGAAAATAATTGAGACCTTTACGGTTGGTTAGAGCGCAAAAAGTTTCTCTAGAATCTAAACAAAATAGTTGGTAAAAAATTTTTTTGGGAGTTATGGTCCAAAAACAACCAAAAAATGGCTAAATTTTCAAAAAATCATAACTTTGTCAGTTTATGTCCGCTTGTTGAAATTCAAAAACCAGTAGATAGACAATTAACTGGATATTCGAAAAAATTCTCTTGACGTTTCCCTAATAATCTGATTGAGGCAACTATTAAAACCAACGTTTTTTGTTTGTGTGTATTTCACACATTTCAGGAACTCTGTTCTATCGATCAGAATATGTATAACCCTTCTGCAGCAACACATCAAAAGATTTCATGCCGATTCCATTATCTCTGTCTAGGAGCCAATTGCCCCACTTAGTTTTTCAGCGAAACAGCTAATCTCGTTATTGCCCTACGCAGACCCATTGTACTTATGAACGCCACCTGTCACTGTTTCGTTTGATGTTTGTTTGCATAAGGTATGCAGAGTCGTCTTTTTTAGCGCATCGTCCAGTTGGACCATGATGATATTGGAACATAAGGAAATATGGAAAATCAGGGATCAAGTTTAATCTGGCGGATTTTTTCTTTGGGAAACTTTCCTTCTGAGACAAAACGGAATGACAAAAAAAGAAGAGGATAGACACCACTCCAGTTATTTATTACGAGAATGATGACCGTTGAATTCAGCACATTTGATTTTCTATAGAAACATATTAATACCCCGGGGGAAATATGCTCACACAAGTTATGTCGAAAAATATCGATTTTTGGCATTTGATGATCATTGTGAGCAACCTTATCATCGTGTATACCATATCCTGTTACTATAGAGGAATGAGGAAAACAAAAGCGCACAAATAATTATTAGCCAACCTAATCTACTTCTTACTAAGGAAACTTTTCTGTGTGTCTGTGTATGTGTCTGTCTCGGACATTTACTTGAATAACTCAATGGAACGTGGGACTCCTATAGTAGTGTGTGTGGTATGTAGTCACTGCCGAGCCCTTCATGTCTGTGGGGTCCTGAGCCTTCTAGCTTATAGGGAACCTATAGCGTTGAAAATCAAAATTTTCAAAATCATGCTCAAAGTTACTCAAAATTCTGGAAATTCTGAAAAATGGTTTTTTAGCTCATTTATGAGCTCCCTACAAAAAATTGAGCTCAAATCTCCAAAATTAAATTTTTTGTTTTTTTCGCGACTCACTCCATTTTCAATAATATGGCCTACTGGAAATGCGTGTTATAGTGTATTTTGTTTTACCGCCAACATTTTCAAACACTTCTGATACTTTCTGAAACCGTATTTATGAACATTTTCCTTCGAAAATCATTACAGAATTATTTTTAAACAGAAAATGAAAGCGTCGAAGTTCAAAGATTTAGGAATGAAATTGATAATTTTGAAATTATTTGAAGATGGTTGAGATTTTGAATCTCCGATTTTGGATTCCACCAGAGCTTCGAAAATTTCGATCATTCAAAAAATCAGTAAGTGAGAAATACGGGAATTCAGAAATTCTGTGAGAAATACGGGAATTCAGAAAAATTTGAAGTATCGGAAATTCAAAAAATCGAGATTTGGAGGTTATTTTCTCTACCTTTCAATCGCACGTTTTCTATTCAGAGCTTACAAAAGTTATCGGAATTCTGAAAGATCGAAAACTCAAACACCCAAAATTATGAAAAGAGGAGAATTCTAAGTCTCGGAATTTCTCAAGCTCTCGAAGTTTCTCTTTTAAAAATCTCAATTTTGAATTCCGAAATTTCGGAATATCTCCACTCCTCAAAGAGGAAATTCTTAACCTTGATTCCTGAATACCAAAACAAAACTGAATAAAAATGACCAAATCCTGATTTGGTACCTTTTTTAGTCGGTTATTGTACCATTTCTAATGAGTCCGTTATCATTTTCAGATATCCTCAACTTTTTGGTCCCTTGTATTCTGAAATGCATCTAAAACTGCTAATTGTTTGATCAAAAGAAGTTTTAGGAAATGCCGAACCTATCCCCCCAGTTAGCAGGTCGTAAATCATCCCAGTTTGTTTACTTCGAATAATTTTTTGCCGTTGTTCTCAAAATCATGAGAACGCTGCCTTCTGGGAAGAATGAACAGATTGGCAGAAGATGTGAACTGTTGGAATAGGTTCGGTATGTTCAAAAATACTTTTTTTGAGGGAAAATGTGATTTTTACGACATTTTAAGCCGAAAATCTCAAAATTTGAGTCATTTTTCTCCTCAGAATTCTAGATTCTTCACCCACGTTGGCCGGCACTCCAATCAACGGATTCGCCTCGCATCTCCTCTGACAAACGTCGCGAATCAACTGTGCCTGTCCGTTTTACGTGTTCAAAATTGAAATCTTCTCAGCCGGATATCCCAAAATCCTCATATAAGTGTACAGAACAACAGCGTACTCGGCTTCAGCCAAATTCTGATAGTAATGGGGACTTGGTTGAGACTCTCCCTGTCCATTGAAATCGGGAACATCGATGAGCTGGAAGGGGAACGCGAATCCGGCATTGGCGTTCTGAAAATTAGGAACATTACAGCATAAATAGGGGAGAGTATAAGGAAAGCCGAAAAAGAGGAACCAAAAACTGCAAAGGATTTATTGTTCATAATTTTTAGTTCGATTTATGCCGCTTTTTAGGCAATTTGAGACAATTTTACACCAATTTCAAAAAATTTTAGAGCTGTTTCAGACTAAGTAGGCCAATTTTAGACATTTTTCAGTCAATTTGGTATCTTATAAAAAGCCGATTTTGGGCCATTTCAAAGGCTATTATGGGTCATTTTCATATATGTCTCAAATTCATGAACAAACGGCAAAATTTCTGATGAGCTACGATTTTTTTTTCGCGAAAAAACTCTGACGAGCAAAAAAATTAACAGGGCGAGTACGGTAGATAATTTGATGAAGCAAAAAAAAAGTTTTCCCTTCGGGAGAATTTTTTTGACGAATCAGTCCCTGATCCGAGTGGTGAAAATCCACTGATTTTTTAAATACAACTTTTGAAAAATTGAAACAAACGTAAGGGGGGGGGGCCCTTCTGTGATATTCACGTACCGATATTTTTGGAAAAATGCAAAAATCACATAAGGGGGTAAGCACATAAACCCTTTTGTGTTTTTTACATCCTCTGATATTTCGTCGGTTAACTTTTCAGGATTAGCCTGTTGACGAGGTATGAATTTTCTCCAATATTCTGACGAGGTACCGTCCAAGCCCTTTTTTTCAGCCACTAGTAAGCCAATTTTGTTCCATTTTAAACCAATCTTAGACCATTTTGAGCTGATGTTAGATGATGTTACACAGATTTTAGCCTGTTGTAAGCCAATTTTGAACCATATTCAGCTGATTATTGCCTATTTTAGCTCATTTTGGACCGTTTTTAACCTATTTTAGGCCCATTCAAGTTAATTTTAAGCCAGGTCTGGTCCAATTTAGACCCATAAACCACTAATTTAGACTATATATCGACCACCTCCCGCCAATTTTTAGCTAATTTTAACCGATATTCAGTTGAACCTTGCTCCGTTTTAGGCTGACCAATATCGGGCCATTTTAAGCCAATTTAAGCTAATTTCAAGACTATTTCGGGCCATTTTCCATAATTTCTGGCTCTCAGAACTTTCCCCGGAGGAAAGTCCTCTCTATGGGCCCATTTAACCACCCAGGACGGGGTGTCTCAGCCACCGTGATCCCACTCTACCCAGGAGCATAAAACATTCTTGGTGTTCATCAAAGGTCAAAAAACCGCCACCAATCCATGAAGAAAGCGTTTCACACTTTACAGACAATGACAGATGATGGATGACTCCGCCCACCGGACCTAAGATGGTCCATTCTCGAAGAGTCATTCCATAATTCATTCTAAAACTCATTTGAGTCTTCTGTATTACGTCTTCCAAGGATGTACGCCTATACTCCCGACGTCTACATGCAGCAAGCGGCATCGTCCTATCCAATGGCGAATTCGTCACATTTTTCTGGCTACTCGCAGTCGCCTATGGCATATACCATCCTTCCGATGCCAGGATCCTCCCATCAGGTTCCCGAGCAGCCACAACAACTACAACAACTTCAGCAACAACAACAACAAATTCAAGGATTCGAGGGAGCAACGATGTGAGTCAAACTTTTGCAGTGTACCAGCCTTTCCGAAAAAAAAAGCTGAAAAATTGAAAAAATCCAACATTTTTCATGAAATCCTAAATGTTCAGATAAAAAATTTTAAAAAATGTCTGAAAACTTTTTTTTTTATTTTTGAGTTTTTCGGATTGCTGTAGATTTGTAAAAAGTAGCAAAATCGCATATTGATATTGCCTAGCAGGTTCTGTAGTTTGGGTTACTGTAGATTACTGTAAGTTTCCAATTTTCCAATTTCAAGTACTTTTAATTTTAGGGATTACTGTAGATTTGACAATTTTGGGGTTTCGGACTTTCTGTATTTTTGGGCAATTATTTTGTTTCCAAATTTTGAGCATTACTGTATCTTGGGTTACTATAGTTTCAAAGAAATGTGCAACTTCCGAAAGCTTAAGGATTACTGTAAATATTTGTACTACAGTAATCCGTAAAAATTTCAAAAAAATGAGAAATTCACAGTATTTGGAATTTTCAGAAATTGAGGGGTTTAAAAGGGTACTGTAGAATACTGTAGTTTTTCATTGTTTTTTGAGAGTCAAGAATTTTAGGATTACTGTAGATTTGAATTTTCATGAATTTTGGACCATTTTTCATGATGTTTGAACCATTTTTCCTGATTTTTGGTCCATTGATTTCAGGCAATTTCGATTATTTGAAGCCGATTTCAGTCGATCTAAAAACTTATTTTTCTCCTCTTTCAGCCCCCAACAATACTTCCCCTGGTACGAACACATGACCGCTATGCAAGGTGCGTTCCCAGCTTCAGCTAGCCACCCACACGTCCCCCAGCAGCCACAACAACTACAACAGATTCAGCAGCAACAACATATTCAAGGATTCGAGGGAGCAATGTAGTTAGTTAAACTTTAGAAGTGTACCAGACTGTTTTCCTCGCCTATGACGTTTTTTTTTCTGTGGGAACCTTTCTAACGGAATGATACTTGAAATTGAACTTGACCTTTGATAAAAATCGCCTAGTAGTTTTCGCTATAGGGCAAAGATACTCATTACAGCGTTTTGCTAATGCTATGGATGTCATGAATTTCGAATTTTGGTACTTCCAAGCAGTAGCCAATTTGCAAAGCTGAGAAACAAGAATTTGGTCATTGAAATGCAAAAAAAAACTACGAGAACTGATCTAATTACTGTAGATTTGTCCAAAATTCCGATTTTACGCCTGCTGGGCAGTAGTAAAACTCGATTTCATAAATTTCAGATAGCACAAAATTGAAAAACTCCAGAAATACCAAATTTTCAAAAATTTCAATCCTTGAAAAATCATTTTAAAAAAAGCTGTAAATTTGAAGAAATTCAACAGTTCTCATGAAATTCTAAATTTTCAAACAAAAAAATTCAGAAAAGTTTTTTCTTATTTTTGAGTTTTTCGGATCACTGTAGGTCTTGAAAAAGTAGCGAATTTGCATTTTTGATATTTCCTAGCAGGTTCTGTAGTTTGGATTACTGTAGATTACTGTAAAATTTCCACTTTTCAATTTCAAGTCTTTTTACTTTTAGGGATTACTGTAGATTTGGAAAATTTGCGGTTCCGGATTTTCTGTATTTTTGGGCAATTATTTTATTTTAAAATTTTGAGCATTACTGTATCTTGGGTTACTGTATGTGCAGAATTTCAAATTTTTAGAAATTGAACGGTTCAAATGGTTACTGTCGAATACTGTAAATTTTTCACTATTTTGAGAATCAAGAATTTTAGTATTACTGTGGATTTGAATGTTCATGAATTTTGGAATTTTTTCATGATCAATGAATCATTTTTCTTGATTTTTAGATCACTTTTAATGATTTGTGGCCCATTTTTCATGATTTTTGGTCCATTTTTCATGATTTCTGATCAATTTTTTACGATTTTCAGACTATTTAAAGCCGGTTTCAGTCAATTTCGATTATTTAAAGCCGATTTCAGTCAATTTAAAACTAATTTTGCTCCTCTTTCAGCCCCCAACAATACTTCGGCTGGTACGAACACATGCCCGCTATGCAAAGTGCGTACCCAGCTTCTGCTTGCCACCCACACCAATCCTACCATCCATACACCATGCCACCCCTTCAATCAGCTGCTTCTGATGCAAACGGCAGACACGACGGACGATCCACACGTTTTATATTCACCAAATTCCAAGTCGCTGAATTAAAAGAACGATTCAATCGAAGCGACAGTATCAAACTTGATGAGCGTCGCGAGATGGGCAAGAGAATTGGTCTCAGTGAGCGTCAGATCAAGATCTGGTTTCAGAATCGGCGATTCAAGTTGAGAAAGATCAAGAAGGCTCAGTCAGAGGCTCAGATGGGACAGCATCACCATCAGGATGACACTATGGATAGTGGCGAGGAGAATGACGAATAAATTCCCACTTTTTCAAATTGCAGTCGATTTTAGACAACTTTAATCCAATTTGTAAACTTTTGATACCATTTTAGGCCAGTTTCAAACTATTTTGAGCCGATTATATGCCAATTTCAACCAATTGCGAGTAAATTTTTAACTATTTCAATCCTATTTTGACGTGTATGGATATTGTTTATGCTTTTTTCAAATTTTATGTCAAATTTCAATTTCTAAATTTCTTTTATTGTATCACGCATTGATTCCACAGATTTGTATCCTATAAACTGATCCTTTTTGTAGGTTTCTAACGTGCCCAATAATCTGCGAAAACAGAATAGAAAACAACATTGAGCCAACTTTAGCCAATTTCGGACCATTTAAACATCCCTTATATCGAGCGGGTGACCCTACTGGTATTTTCGGGCGAGCGAAGCGATAAAAAACCATTTTGTGATGTGTTACTTTCTTCAAATTTCCGCTGTACTATAGTTTTGGTATAAGTTTTGAATCAATGCTTCTATTTTTTTGCAATAATTAAGAACCAGTCGGTTTGAGCCCCTGCTGGTGGCTCAACCTCCTGGCTTTTGTTAACTTTATCTTACACTCAAATTTCTGATTTCAGAATCTCCCCCGTTCCCACTGCCCGAAATTTCCGAGTTCTTTCATTTCAAAGTTTTAGATTTTCCTAACAACGTACTTTTAGAGACCGTAGTTCTTCTAATACAGTGCGCGTCATAATTATAGGACACCCCTCCCAAATGAGCGTTCTGAAAAAACGGAGAAAGATAACTGAACTCTGTAAACGCAGTCCGATTCAGCGTGTGGAAAAACCTATGTGCACAAAATTTCAGACCAATTGAGCGATTTTTATGCTCACAGGGCTGAAAAATCACTTTTTAGGCCGCGTCATAATTATAGGACACCCCTGGAAAATGAAAAATCTCAAGTTTTTTAGGTAAAAAATATCAAATTTCTTTGTTGAAAATTGTCAAAATAGTCTTAAAACAGTCTATTTTGACAATATACACAATGATTGATCTTCCTATTCAAGTTTCAGAAAAAATTATTTTCAGACATTTTTGTCATTTTTTTTGGGTTTTTGGAATAAATCGTGAATAACTTTGCTCCTGGGTAAGCTTTCCGGCTGAAATCGATAGAAAACATTTGAAGAGTGCTCATGATCAAGCTGCAAGTGTTCGAGTCATTTTTAGCTTTGACAGCTCAAAATTGAGCTCAAGATTTGAACGGGAAAAATATTGCGGTATCAAAAAATTTTGAAAGGTGTAAATAATGTTCAAAAGATGTTCTAAACTATCAAAAATGTCATTAAACTTGAAGATTAGTACGGAATGAGAAGTTTCAGTAACCAAATCAAGTTTTTCACCATAATTAGATTCACCGAATTTCAAGGGCAGTTTTAGACATTTTAATTTTACTTAAATTGGAGACAACATCTCAGAATATCATAACAACAATTAGTATACAATCCAAATCACTGAGAAAATGTTTCCTATCAATTTTAGCCGGAAAGCTCACCCAGGAGCAAAGTTATTCACGATTTATTCCAAAAACCGAAAAAATTACAAAAATGTCTGAAAATAATTTTTTCGGAAACTTGAATAGGAAGATCAATGATTGTGTATATTGTCAAAATAGACTGTTTTAAGACTATTTTGACAATTTTCAAAAAAGAAATTTGATATTTTTTCCCTAAAAAACTTGAGATTTTTCATTTTCCAGGGGTGTCCTATAATTATGACGCGGCCTAAAAAGTGATTTTTCAGCCCTGTGAGCATAAAAATGGCTCAATTGGTCTGAAATTTTGTGCACATAGATTTTTCCACACGCTGAATCGGACTGCGTTTACAGAGTTCAGTTATCTTTTCCGTTTTTTTCAGAAAGCTCATTTGGGAGGGGTGTCCTATAATTATGACGCGCACTGTAGAAGCTCACATCTGTTTGAAGACAACATCTGGTATAAGCTTATCCTGGCTGTGAAGTTCGCCTTTTTGGATATTGCAGACGTATTTTTTCCCATTTGTTTTTTTCAAATTTCCGATATTTTCTGAATCGACAATTTTCAGAATTTATCAAGCCACAAATTTCATACCAAGATTCACTAATTTTCGAACTTCTGCATTTCTCGAGTTTCTTAAATCTTCTGATTTTTAAGATCACTGAACTTTATTCTAAAATCCGGCATACTTTCATTCCTAAATTTCTGAAATTTCCAGAATCGCCGAGATCTATCAGTGGAGATGCAAGGGACGTTGCCTAGATCAACATAATGAGAGTTGCTTATCTCGATTTCAAAAGTCTTTTTTTTGCTCTGAAATTAGATTTTTCAGCTTTCACACTGTTCATTCGTGTCATGCTCTTTCTATTGTATCACAATCATGCTAACTTGTCTTGACGGCGTTTTTTAGTATTAAAATCACTTCCTGACTTGGCAGGTTTCTTTCTTGGTGTTTTTACATTAGAAGCCACTTTTCATTTCAAAGCATTAAATATTTATTATCGGGTTAATCTATCAAAATTTGTCTTTTCAAAAGATGCGAAAATAGCGGTTTCAGGAAAAATTCACAACGTGGGAACAGATTATGTTAGAAAATGGGAACAAATTATGTACAAATTATCAAAGTGGGAAAAGATTACGTCAAAAAGTGGGAACAAATTATGTACAAATTATGAGAATGATGTTATAATGAATAAACTAGTTATTGTTGCGGTTATTCTCTTCCGCAATTTCAGCCAGAGCCTCAGCCACCGTCTTCCCTCCTGGAACCGCTCTGGCCACGATATTCTCTAAGTGTGCGCACCTCCTGAGGGCTTGCTTAAGCAATATTTTGTTGACCTGAAAATCAATTATCAAGGTGAAAAGTGTTTACTGCTGGAAGTTTACAATGGTTGATGGGACAAGTGGTGCATTGACTATTGATGTGTAATAGCACATCAAGCTGTACAGCAGAGAATAGTTCTCGGGAAGCTTCGCTCTCTGAAATGCAAATTTATATAGTTGTATTTTGAATGCATTATTATGATTTTTTTCCGGTCAATCACCGGGAAAAAGATTAGCAAAAACAATTTTGCTGAATATTGTTGTCCGGTTGGTTACAAAATACAGGCAATTTCGTACGGAATTCAATTTTGAAAAAAGAATTGTATTGGATTTACTTTCGAAATGGAAAAATGTCCCGAAAGCTTTCTAGAATATGAAAATCGAATAATCATTTCTTCAACCTTTAATATTAAAAAGCGGAATTCTCTTAATTATTTTTTCGGTTTTTTTGGTCAAAAATCTTGATCCACTACTTTTATGTTATCTAGAAGCACATAATTTTCAGAATCGCATTCCTCGTAAGGCTCAATTTCAGATCAATTTAAAAATCCAAAAATTTTCAATTACAAAACCTATTCAAAAGTTCAAAAACTTACCGGATGGGACATCAATTTTTCAAGGCACCGAATGTAGCCCTTTACATCACTAAGAAAATCCTTGGAGTACAGCAGTGGAGGGGGTGGAGGTGGAGGTGATACGGCATTTCTTGGTGGATTTCTCTTCTGGATCGGATTTCTAGGTACAGCAAACATGACGCGACAACTAGAATGGACGAGAGAATGTCTTCTGTTTGGTGTTCAACAGTCTAGAGCGATACGCGCGCAAAGACGTGCATGCTATCGACTTTCCAGCGCTTTATTGATTTTCAGAAGTCAATGCCTGCGGAAAAGATCCCGTGTTGCGCACACTGGTGGTGCCCTACTATTTTCTAGTTTTTGACTGTCTGAGTGTGCGTTTGGTATGAAGGAGGGTGTGTGTGCCTCTTTTTGACTCTGTATGAACTCACAGGTATCCACATTTTTGGCCTGCATCCAGATTAAGCAAAATTGCCTTTCTTCAGTTATTCAATCATTTTTTTTATTTTCAAATTGGATTTTCATCTTCTTCTCTCTCTCTCTTAACCTACTTGTTAATAACTTCTCACCGGTCTATCTCGATATCCCATTCACTATCAGCAAGTCCCTCTCTCCTGTTTTAGTTCAGGAACCACCAAATTTTCCGTGTTCCCAATTCTACCCGTTGTTTAGCTTTGAACAATTTTACCTAGATCAACATCAAGCAAAATTGCTTATCTCGATTTTGAATTTTTTTTTTGCTGAGAAATCAGATTTACAACCTTTTCTCTATCCACTCTCCTTTGCTTTTCCCAAGTATCTCAATATCCCGTTCACAATTATAAGGTCCCGTTTTCACGTTCTAGGTAAGAAACAATCAAATTTTCCCGTGATTCCAATTCTACCCGTTTTTAAGCTTTCATATTGTTCATTTGTAACATTTCCTTTCTATTGTATCACATGTTCTACCATGTTTACGTGTCTTGATGGCGTTTTTCAGTATTAAGATCTTTTCCTGGCTTAACAGTTTTTTTTTCTTCGGGGTGTCTTCATATATTCAGCTAATTTTTATTTACAAAACTCTTAATTATCAATTTCATCTGGTAAAGTGTGGGCTTTAAAAAAGTATAAACTCGGAGGGGGGGGGGGGTGGCAAAATATATAATAAGATCAATCTGTACTATAAGAAATTATTTTTCACTGCTGCGTCTCTCCTCTTTAATCTCCTCTAGTGCCTCAACGACCGTTTTCCCGCCAGCAATCACTCGTGCCACAATGTCCTCGTACTTTCGGCACACATCCATTCCCTCTTTCAATAGCTTGATATTTTCCTGAAATACAAATTTTATAATGAAAAAATGTTCACCCAAAAAGTTTACCTCGCTCGATTCAACATCAGGTGCATTGACGATGGCCTTGTAGTAAGTGATTAAGTGGTACAAGAAGAAGTAGTTTTCGGGCATTTTCGATCTCTGGAATGCAATTTCATTTATTCATGATTGCAAATTTGTATGGCATTTGTGGTTACCGTCCTTTCTCTAATAGGTCCACCTCCATTTTAAAACCACCCTGTAGAAGTCCACAGTTTTTTGGTTATTGCGGACATATTACATTTCGTTTGAACTTTTGGTGATTTCCGTCAGTTCTTATTGTTTATTTCAATATTTCTGTTCAATAAAAAACACTTTCATTTGAGCCCTTTCACTAATATTAGTTTCCCCTGAAAATGAGGTTCAAAAAAAGCCCATGAGAGACATAACGAAAAGTTCTGTTTACAGATGAAACGGAATTTTCGAAATTCTTCTTATATTTCTAATAATTCATCAACTAGAATGACTTCTTCATTTCCTAGAAAGCATTTTTGAAGTCTTTGCTTTGTTGGCCCATGTTTTTGTCTACTTGGAAAAGTGTGTCAAAAATGTTCAAAAACACACTCATCCCATGAATGTGAGATTGAGTAAAATACGAAAAAACCTAAGTACCTCTCAGTAACAATACAATCTTTTTATAATCCTATTAAAAAGTGATTAAAATACTCACTGGGTGCAACAGTAGCTTCTGCAGACAGCGGAGAAGGCCTCGGACGCGTCGAATAAATTTTTTGGAATATAGTCGTTCGAGAGGCGGATCTTCCGGTTTGGCGAACATTGTCGGAACGAAAAGAGAGGCAAAAATGTCTTTCGTTTTCAGTGGTGAATTAACCAGAGCGATACGCGCGCAAAAACATTCCGGTTATTTATTTTACAGTCCCCGTCGGGAAGGTCCCGCGCACACTCCTGGGGCCCCCACTATATTCAAGTCTAGGACTGTCTGAGTGTGCGTCTTGTCAAACGGAGGGTGCGTGTGTATGACTCCTTGCCACGTTATATGTGCCAAAAAAAAGGTATCTGCGCCGCATATGAGAGGAGATAAGATGATTTCTCTACGACACAGGTATTTCATACGTATTTTACTTTTTTTTATTTTCATTTTAAAAAATGAATACAGAATGATTGAGCAATTGAAAAACTACGAAACATGAAATGCAGGATGTTTTTTCAAATATTTTTCAGTTCGAAATTTTTTTCATCACCTCTAGTTTTTGAGATGTTTCAAAAATCGCTCACCACTCATTTTTTAACCTTTCGTTAATCTTTAGAACACAAAAATTGGTGGGAGTAATAATGTCACCTGTAACAAAATCACGAAAATTGGTAAATGTAACTTTTAAAGGTTTAAAAAAAACAACAACTTTATTTTCAACATGTTAACAGAATGTGTTCACCAGAAAAATTTCAAAAAATTAATTGAAAAACAACAACAAAATTAATAATTCTGAGATTTTTCCTTGGATCCGCTCTTGAGCAACTTTTATTGACCTGGCGACAGCCTGAAAAGAGTTGTCTTAAAAATGGGGGAACATGAAAAAAATAAAGTTCTCGAAATTTCTTATAGGTGTGCCCCTCGAGGGTATAAACTCATGATAAGCAATCAGGGGTACATCGCCACTACTGACTGAGCCACACGGGCAAAGGAGGAGCGGGCGCCGGATGGTAAACATAAGGGTGAGGACGACAGTTGTACGCAGAGTGACATAAGGCGTTTTACACCGTAACGGTAGAATGCATACCCTGACTCCAAAAACCTCCAAAAAATCTCCTGTCCCCTAACCCTAAAGGTTCAGAAGTAAGCTTAACACCAAAAAAAAAAGATTTTGAATCTAAAATTGTCTATTTGTCGCTTTAAAGCGATTTCATTATAAGTTATATATAAGTTTTATATAAAAGTTTAACGACGGTCATATTCGTTCACGATTCTACGAAAATCCATGATCCCTTCTTACGCTCATTTAAAAACCTAACGTAACGTCTTGGTTTTGAAGTTATGAATTACTAACCAAAAATCTTCAAAATAGCCAACTTACGACCAAATTCGAAATTCGGGGTTTTTATCAAAATTTAATTATTTTCAGTATTTTGAATTGAAACTTCAATTTTTGATTAATTACAAGTAGATCATTTAAACGACTATTTTTCTTGTCTCACCACGAAAAAAGTTTTTCATTTTTTTTTCAAAACATGGGAAAGTTTTTTGAGTATTCTCACAGCGTGAGATTTTAGTGGTAACTATCGAAATTTTCAAAAATCACTTCAAAAAAAAAAGAAAACTTACAAAAAAGTCACTGATCGGCGTTCGCTTTTGGCGTCACGAAATTCAGCAGACACGATTCTCGCATCATCTTGATGTTTCTTCATCAAGGTCTCCAAGAGTTCCATTACTTTTTTTATATCTTCTTTGCGCTCCTCAGAAAATCTTCTCAATCCAGTCTTGATGTCGTCGATATCATTTTGAACACTTTTCAAGACTTCCTCCAGAGTTTCCGGCGATACTTGTGAGTTTTCAGAAGGTTTGGGTTCCTGAGGAGCTTCATCCAAATTCTCATCCAATTTCTCGGCTTCATTGGAATTCTCGGAAGATTCTGGTAGATTTCCAGAGGGATGCAAGAATTCTGAAATTTTGGCTAAGCATTCCATTTGAGCCTCCACGTCAATTCCGCAATGCTTCAGTTCTTCTTGCACTTTGAATCCTTCCAAACTGCCACTTTCTTCCATCATCTCGATTCCTTCCAGGCAGTTCTGGAAATCGGCAGCGAATTGCCGATGAGATACAAATGCGTCTCTGTAGTGCCAGAAGTTTTTGAACACGGGCGGAGCAGCACTTGAGAGTTCCAATTCGAGGTCGTGCGATTTTTTGTTAATCGCTTCCATTTTTTCGATTGTTGCGTAGAGCTCCAGCCGAGCCGTAATGCGAGCTGGAAAAAACAAAAATTTTCAACAATTTTTAAATTTGTTTTTGCTTTGGAGTTTTTAAATGAGTTTAAACACGACTAGGCTCTATTCCGATTTTCACGACTTTAAAAGCGCATAGGAGATACGAAAAATGAATTTATTTATTTATTTATTGATTACGACCTTCCGTCGTGGAAAAGAAAAAAAAGAGAACAGCAATACAATACAATCAGACACAAATACATAAATAACACAAATACATAAATAATCATCAACACACACATACATACAGAAAAGAAAAAATTATACCTGCAATGAATGATTAACAGTGAAAATAAATTATCTTACTGAAAATAAATTATCTTACTTAATTCATAATTAAATAGGTCATGTTAATGCTAATTTTAAGACTTTTCAAGTGAATAAATTACATTCGTTTGTTTCATTTGGAAAAATTGAGAATTTATAAAGTGATGAGTAAAAAACTGAAATTCCACAAATTTTTCATATTTGTTCAGGGTATTTCTCTGTGAATTTATCTCAATTTTGACTCTATTTTTACACATTAAGAAATTTCAGGTTTAAAGCTATAAAATGAGTGTAATCATGACATACTCTAACTTTGTATTTTGAATCCATTTGCGCCTTTAAAGTCATAATTCAAAATAAGCGGAACCTAGTCGTGTTTAAGCTCACCTCGAAGCTATTAACAATAGAGACCCAGTTTTTTATGAAATTCTGTTGTTAGTTCCAAAATTATTCGAGTTATGAAAGTTTGAAAAATTACCTCGATGAGAAGAGCGCGGCGTCGGAATCGCTGGAGTGGACGGAGTCCCACCGGGGTTTTCTTGAGAAAACATTTTCAATTACCTGAAAAGTTCAAATTTTTAAACTTAGATGGAATAGATGAAAATACAAAAATGAGGGGAGAAAAAAAATAATAGAGAAGAAATTATTACTCTTATGCAGGAAAAATGAATTTATGAGAAAAAGAAAAAACAAAAAGGCATGAGAATGTAAAAATGAAATCCATATGTCAATTTAAGGTTTATTCCTGGGCCAAACGACTTTCAGCACTGATTTTGACAAAAATACTAGCGCAAACATATTGGAAACCTTCGCAAACCTATTTTCTTTTCTTTTGAACAGTTTCGGCGAAAATTCTACGCAAAACAATCGAATTATTCTCAATTTTCAAGATTAAAATAATTTAGGATGCTCGAAAGACAAATTGTCACTCTTATGCGCCTTTAAACAACATACTCACAGTATTTCGAAAGGACAGTGTAGATTTTCAAAGAAAAAAAAAAGCGAAAAGACAAAAGCTAAACGATTTTAGGCCACATTTTAGGAACACTTGGCATTGTTTTTGAATTAGCATGTCTTTTCTCTCTGCGTCTCTCAAAGAGAGAGTATATGATATGAAGAGACTTCGACTCAGGTAATTTGATATGCAGGTTATCTATAGGTACGGTTTTTTGGGGATTTCAAAAGGTTTGTAACCGAAAATCTTGAAAAAAAATTCCAGGTATTTTATTTGAGATGACAGGGGAAAGGTGATAATTACTGGTTATAATCAATAATTAATAAAATCAAGATATAAACAAAGGAAAAGCACACTACACATTGAACTAAAATTTTAATTTGAAGATAGTGGGTATAAAATTGAGCTGAAATGTGTGTTGTTGGCTAACACTATTTTGACGTTAAATCAGCACCTAATGGAAAAAAAAAAATTAAAAAAAACAGAAATGTTTAAGCTCAATTATCTTGAGTTCTGAGTGAGTTATCAAAAATGTGTCACCTGCTTAAATGCTTGTCATAACGTTACCACAATTTTATTAGTTGACACATTTTTGTTGTCTCTCACAGATGTTGAGATAATTGAGCTTAAAATGGATGTGATGAAAGTAGGGGTGATCTTTATTAGATTGTTTACGGTAGTCTTATTTCAACATTTCACAGTTGATTTTGTCTCATTTAGAGCAAATTTCGGACAGATTTTGAGTTTTTTAGGTTTTTTATAGGGGAAGTCATTTTAAGTCAATTCGAGATCGATTTCATTTTATTTCAGGCAAACTGGACCATTTTAGGTCCATTTTACGATTCAGGATCATCTTTTCAAGATGATTACAGTACATCCAAGAAGAAAACCAAGAAAACCCCTGGGACACCAAATACTTTTTTTTCTGAAACTTTGCGTTCAGACACTGGCTGCTCAACAGATTTATTATTCACAATAACCAAATATAAAAAAATGTTATCGAAAAAAACGAAGAGAAATCGGAATAATTGGAATCAGATTGTGTTTTGAGACGATGCAGTTTTTCGAATTCGTAGGAGAGACAATATAGTGTTTCAGATGTTTCCGGCTCCATTGACGAGATTGAAATAATCTGGGCGGATGGTATGATTTCTTGCCGCGAATTCTTCGAAAGAAAATGGAAAATTGCACATGCTTTCAAAACATGTACAAATATAGACATCATGTTCTTGTCCGGAGGCTTTCAATACCTGAAAATGGTTACAATTAACACTTGATTTCAATTTTCGGTACAACAAGCCTGGAGTTCGCAATCTTTGGAGCTTTCGACGTGCCACATCTTTGCAGCACGGGATGGGTGGATGGACTGTCCGCCGTGCGCCGATGAAGACTCGGCTGCGTTGTAGATGCTGTAGCAGAATCGCTGCTTGTGTTTCACTTCAACGACATTGTAGTATGTGTCGAGGGAATAACAGGAGATCCCGAAGGCAACGGCTCCAAGAATTGAGAGGATCGTGAGTTTGAAAATGAGCATCTTTGAGGGAAATAGAAAAAGGAGGTAGAATGAAAAAAGAGAGGTAGGGGAGAATGGATGAAAACTGAACGACAGAAGTGAGAAAAAAAGCTGCCGGCGAGCTCTTTTTATAGGGATGAACTCCGCCCCTTTTTTCTCGGGAAGCGGCTCCTTCTCTTTTTTACTCTGAATCGCCGCCCATTTGGCACCTCGAATAAAGAGTGTGTACTGCTCCGTCCACATCACGGGGCCAAAGAACATCATTGGAGAAAGGAAATGAGGGGATGATTTATTTTAGAATCAAAAGGGTGAATTTTTTTAAAAAAGTTTTAAAAAGCTACAATCAACAGGAGTGTAAAAAAAATGATAGACACTTTTTAAAAAATACCGTAAACACTCTAATAGAACGCCACCCCTATCTTTCAACTTTGAGCCCATACAGTGGCGAACGTTAGTGAGTGTCACTCTATATTTTTGTTCATAACTTTGCTCAAACTTGTCCCATCATTGAAAACTTTTTTGTTGCATGTAGCTGGGTTTTCAACAAAACGTTGTATAAGTTTTTTGAAACTCAATCAATTTTTGTGTCTTCTGAATCTTCACAGACGTGACGATGACTCCAGATGAAAAAAATAATTTTCCGTCAGAATTTTTTTAGAGATAGACTTTGTGATGAAAAATGTTTGGTGTTGATCAAATATATACAGAAAAAAGTTTGAAGCGGTTTGGAACACTTGCTCTTGAGATATGCTCACTGGAGCAGAAAAGGTACGGTTCTGGAGTTTGGCTATAACTCGGCTCAAAATAATCCAAAACTGTTCAAATTTTGAGAGAATGTGTGTCTTAAATTGTTCTACAATATACATCTAAAACTTTTTGTTTTGGGAACAAAAAATTTTTATAATTTTTTAATTTTTGTGATCCGAAGGCGAGCTATGTGTTAGGAAAAAAATTTTTTGTTCCCAAAACAAAAAGTTTTAAATGTATATTGTAGAGCAATTCAAGACACACATTCTCTCAAAATTTGAACAGTTTTGGATTATTTTGAGCCGAGTTATAGCCAAACTCCAGAACCGTACCTTTTCTGCTCCAGTGAGCATATCTCAAGAGCAAGTGTTCCAAACCGCTTCAAACTTTTTTCTGTATATATTTAATCTACACCAAACATTTTTCATCACAAAGCCAATCTCTAAAAAAATTCTGACGGAAAATTATTTTTTTCATCTGGAGTCATCGTCACGTCTGTGAAGATTCAGAAGACACAAAAATTGATTGAGTTTCAAAAAACTTATACAACGTTTTGTTGAAAACCCAGCTACATGCAACAAAAAAGTTTTTGATGATTGGACAAGTTTGAGCAAAGTTATGAACAAAAGTATAGAGTGACACTCACTAACGTTCGCCACTGTATGTCTCGGTTCCTGTTAAAGATATTAAATAGTTGACAACTGACAAAACATTTTTGATATTATGAGGAACATTTTGTTAGTTAACAATTTTTTGATATCTTCCACAGAAACCGAGATAAAGTGGCTCAAAGTTGAGAGATAGGGGTGGCGTTCTATTAGAGTGTTTACGGTAAATTAAGCTCAATTAACTTGATTTCTATAGGAGCTATCAAAAATCCGTCAAATAATAAAATTATTTACAGAATATCACCAACATTTTTGTAGTTCACAAATTTTTGATATCTTTCATAAGAAGCGTGATAATTGCGCTCAAAGCGGAAGTAGATGGGGCTGAAAGTGGGTAAAAACAAAACGTTCTGTCCACCTGGAACAGATCATCAGACGATATATGTCTTTTGAGCTCAACTATCTGTGTTCCTCTTAAAGATAACAAAACATTTGTCAAATGATAAATTGTGTGTTATATGATTATCAGAATTTTTGTAGTTGGCCGATTCTCGATATCTCTTACGAATATGGAGAAAATGGAACTCCAAGTGTGGAAGGTCATTCTACTCTATGATTTTTCAAAATAATTTTTTGTTAACCAATTATCTGGAATTTTCAAACACATGCTGCTGAACGAATTTATTCTTTGGTATTTTCTGAAGAAGACAATGAAACTCATGAAAAAAATCAGTAAGAAGGCAAGCGAATGAGAAATGGAAATTTGAGGGGAAAATGAGCAGAAAAGAGTCCATTGGCATTGATCATTGCAGCTGAAGAAGGCACCGTTGACTAAGTTGTAATAATCGGGCTTGATGGTGTAGTTCCGGGCAGCAAACTCCCGGAACGAAAATGGGTAGTTACACATGTTTTCATAGCACTTGCAAATGTACAAACTGCGTTCTGCATCAACCGCTTTGATGATCTGAAAATAGTTCGGATTACTAATGTGTTTTATTTAGCTGATGACTCAACAAACCTTTTCGAAGCAATCGTTGGGGCTTTCGATGTGCCACAACTCGGATGCTTTGGCGGGATGGACTGTTTGCCCTCCATGGGAGGCCGAGTTGTCCGATGGAGAGAACAAGCTGTAGCAGAATTTTTGGTTATGCTTCACCTCGACGACGTTGGAGGTTGGGTTGAGGTAGTAGCAGCTGAGCCCCGTAGCTAGGGTTCCGATCATGGAGATGAGGGCAAGCTTGAATATAACCATCTTGAAGAAGTAGGAGTAAAAGGTAGGAGTAAGGCAGGAGTAAGTAGGAGTAAGAGGGGAGAGGTGATGAACCCTTTGAGTCAAACGACAGAAGTGCGATGAAAAGCTGCCGGCGAGCTCGTTTTATGGGGGATGAACTCCGCCCCCCTTTTTCTCGGAAAGCGTCTCCCTCTCTTTTTCACTCCAAGGATCCGCCCATCTAAAATACAAACTGTGTAGAGCTCCGCCCACGTCACGAGGCTAGAGGACATCATTGGGATCAAAAGTAATGAAATGAAGTGTTGAGTTATTTCAGATTCAGAAGAATGAATAATCAAAACTTGTGAGCTGGATAGAGGATAGGATAGAGGGATTTGATTATGATACTGAGTAAGAAAGCATACTATTTGGTCTGGGTTATGTATATTTCCTAGTCTTTCTTACACTCAAAACATTTTAAACATTAATGTATTAGCCGATTTTGTATCAAAAACATTTTTGAAATATTAAAATGTTTCGAAAACGCAGTCTTCAAAACCGAAACGTTTGTCAAATTTGGTTGATCTAGGAGTGGAAATGGATTCTCGAAACAGTTTCCAAAATGCTGTGTTCATTCTTTGAAAATTTGAGTTCAATTATCTTGACTGCTACGAGAGATATCAAAAATCAGTCACTTATTCAATGTTCGTCATAGTATCGCAAACATTTTTGCAGTTTACAAATTTTTCATAGCTCTTGCAGTAATCAAGATAATTAAGCGCAAGGCTAGGGGGTGGCGTTTTGTCACAGTCTTCACTGGAGTTTGGAAAAATGAGTCCCACTGGAAAAACGTTCATTTTCTTTCCAAAATCTTTATAAAATGAAAGATGAGCTATATGCTTTTAAGTTGCAGAAATTGTTTCCAGGTGTTTTGAGGTGTGTGTTTCCATTTTCCTTGTAGCATGTAATCTGTTAAAAAAACATTTCAGTTTGAAAATATATCTATGCTCTGTACAAAGTAACGATTTTTTGAGTTGAGCTGATCCACTTTTTCTGAAAAATCAGAAAAAGTTTTGACATCAGGCTCTACCTACGCATGGACACCTTACATTATTGGTTTGGTTTTATCCAGGTTAGGGACGTTTTTGCCGTCAATATCTGAGAAAAACAATCAGACACTTTGGATACTCCCCTCGTGTAAGTTTTCACTTGAATTTATTTCATATTAAGGATGTTTTCCCAATAATCATGTTACTATTCCGTGCCAAACAATTTTTTGTAGAATCCGTTAGCAGACACGTCTTTTTCCCTTCTATCTCTGACGACTAGGGCGGAGCATTAGAGCCACATAGTAGGCGGGGTCAGTTTCGTTTCCCAAGGAGTATATAAAGCGGTTTATGAAAATTTCTCAGTCACCGAACCTCACTGAACACCCTCTCTGCCTCCCACCTACATGATTCGACACTTTTTCGTTCTTTCACTCATCATTGCTCCTGTATTAAATTTATCTTGTTATGCCTATGATAACTATTCAAAGACTGTTCGCATTGTTCACCATAAATCCTTTTGCACGGCTGTTTTTCATGTAGCCGAGGGAGCATTCAATGGTGGTGATCGTCACCCGTCTCAAGTGGCGACGATTGCAAGCATGACTGACGGACAAGATTGTGTCCTGAAGGTGCGTTTTTGAAATACAAAAGCAGTTCTTTAACTTTAATTAGTTTTTTGAAAACTGTCTTGATGAATCATGTAGTCATGTAGCTTATTTTTCAGAACATCACGAACAGTTCGGGTCTTCCTTCCATGCAAGTTTATTCTTGCTTTTGTTTTTCGAACATGTGTAACTACATGTTCACGTGGGATGAATTCCAGCAACGGAACTTCACTCTGAAATCCAAGTATGTCGATAATCACTGAGTTAATTGAGTCTCCATTTGCTCCTGACAGTCTTCTACCTCAATTTTTCTAATTTGAACCTTCTCCCAAATTTCCCCTTGTCGTTTCCTTCCCATTCTGCAAAATTCAATTATTTTCTCCACAACTTGATTTGTACCTAATATTCTATATTTCCTTGTTGCCCTTACAGAAACTGGATGAATAAAATTTTTCTATTAAATAAGTTTTCACGTTTGGAACCGTTCAAAATTATTTGTCTAGTTGGATCATCATATACGGGTTTCCTTTCGAAGCCAGAGGAAAA
The DNA here is from genome assembly GCA_027920645.1 of Caenorhabditis nigoni. Lineage (NCBI taxonomy): Eukaryota > Metazoa > Nematoda > Chromadorea > Rhabditida > Rhabditidae > Caenorhabditis > Caenorhabditis nigoni. The sequence goes on along the minus strand of CP115869.1, from coordinate 27,804,652 downwards.
AAAGTTGTTCTGAGAAAAAGCCAAAAACCTGGATTTACAGAAGGACCAAAATTTTTCGTCTGATTTTAGCTTAAAGAATTGAAGAAAAGAAAGAAAAAATCAACCAAAAAAGGGGATGAAACTCACTTTTAGAAACAGAATATTCAAAATTTTATTTGAATTTGAAATTATTCATGAAATTTGAAATTCTCTTATTATTCTACATTTTATTAGATTGCTCAAAAGGTTTGAGACACTCTTGTCATGTCTATTGAGAGGCAACAAGGATTAGTAAGATACGTACCGTAAAAATGTAATAACCACCATTTATAGATATTTTGAGCTCAATTATCTCGCTTCATATAAGAAGTATAAAAAATTGGTCTACTGATAAAATGTTTATCATAGTATTAAAAACATTTTTGTAGTTTACAAAATTTTGAGAACTTCTACAGAAATTCAGATTTTTGAACTTGAAGTTGAAGTATAGGGCGGCGTTTTATAACAGTCTTTACTGTACTCACCATCGGAGTTTGATTTTACTTGAACTGGATAACTTGAAGTGGACAGTAATATTTGCATCAAACTCTGCAAATTTGAACGCAGAACAGTGATCAAAATTCTTGCGGAAATGGAATTAATTTCTAGCTAAATAGTTGTAAAGTGATTGGAAAAGATGATAATAAGTAAGTGCCAGGTCACGTTAGACAAGGCAAAACTTGAGACTGGAGCTTCCTGCAAGTTTTCGAAAACTTTTGTGGCTTTTTAAAGTTTTTGGCACATCCGAGATCAGGGTGATGAGAGACATTAGCGCAAACAAATTTTTACGAATTTCTTCTTTTTTGATCTTATAGTTAGATAATAACCTATTTCTGCGTATCATCGCTGAAAAGCTTTTTTATGATAGATTTCCCTGAAACAATAGAAATGTTAATTCGAAGTTTTAACAAGTTTTTGTTTTTTTTTTTAATCAATTTATAACCGTTCCAAAAATGTGTATTTATTAAATGCTCTTTTGAATCTGTTTCACCGGATTAGAAACTATGACGTAGCTTGAGAGATGTTTCAGTATCTAAAGACAAACAAGGTCCCAACAGTCGTCTTTATATGGGTGGAGCTTGAAAGAAGCAAAGCCCTTCAAAAGAGAGGCGGAGCCAATTCCATCCGGGGAGTATAAAAAGCGCTGCTCAGTAACTTCCTTAGTCCTACCTCTTCTACAACACATCATTTGTAGTTCTACAACACATTATCTCTACCTCTTCTCACCTCGAGTTCGGAAATGCTCCGACCAATCCTTCTCATTTCCCTCTTTACGGGTCCTGTAGTTGCTATCTCGTGTTATTCTTATTCAGACTACACAGAAGTAGTCGAGACCGCACACCACCGTACTTTTTGTACGGCGGTGTATGACGTCTCTGATGGCATCGGAGCGTTCGGCGGAGGTGATCGTCACCCGTCCCGTATTCCGAATATAGTTAATCTGACAGAAGGAAATGATTGTGTCCGCCAGGTGAGTTGTCCATATAAACTCATTTCTTCCACCGTACCTATTCTTTGAATTTTTTATTTTTGTTTTTAGCTCGTCAACAACAAAGGTCTTCCTTCTTCCGACTATTATTTGTGCTACTGCTTCCAATCCATGTGTAACTTCCCATTTACTTGGGAAGAGTTTGTAAACAGGGGTCACACCCTCAAGCCCAAGTATGTCATGGAAGCAAAGAACTAAATTGTGGATGGCTCCCGTCTCCCGAGATTGGCTACAGACTCACACCTCTTCCAATATTCTTTATCTCAACTATTTGTCTCTCCCACACTTTTCTTCTTTTTTTTCTCATCCACACAATTTCATTTTTGTCTGAACTTTTCTCAAGCTTGATTTGCACTTAATATGTATCTCCTTATTGCATTTTTTCCATTTTTTTCAAATTTCATTTACAAAGAGTTCATGAATAAAAACTTGTTGATCGATCAGTTCTTATGTTTCAAATCTTTTCAGAGACTCTCTTCTTTAATAGTCTCCCTTGTTTGCGCCTGGAAAATGAATTTTGTCTGGTGAACTCGGAAGTTTCGGCACATAATTTGGGGGGGGGGGGGGTATAAAGAATCGAGAGTACATTGGAGTAGAGGGTGATTAAGGGGTACAAAATTTACAGTTTGGGTGTTCAGAGCACCCGTTCAAAGCATGAAAAAATAATATCGAGAAGGTCTAATATCAGAAAAAATTATTATGAAAAAAATATTAACTGGCAAATTTGAATGATTTACTTAAATTTCGAATTACCGGAGAACCTGTAATAGATGGATCCTCTAGCTTTCTACTTTGAGCCAGTTTATCTTAGTTCCTGTGAAAGATTTTAAAAAGTCGTCGACTGATAAATTGTTTATCATAATATAACAAACAGTTTATCAGTTGTCACATTTTGGATATCAATCCCAGTAACCGATATAAACTGGTTTGAAGTTGTCAGTATGGCGGCCCTTCGATTGCAGGTTTTACGGTATATGGTTTCATTGTAGTTATTACCATACTTGCGAAAATCGTTGAAGGCCCGGCCCGGCTCGGTCGGCCCGGAAGGCCCGGACAGGAATTTTTTGGTCAAAATTTCTCAAAAAAATTTTTTTTTCGATAATTTTTTCAGAATTTTTCAACAAAAAAACTATTTTTTGAGAAAAAACTGTTTTTTGCTTCAAAAATGCAATTTTTCTTCGATCTCAACTTTGGAAAAATTCAGTAAAAAAATTATTTTTCAAAAATTTGTTTAAATATTTACAAATTCGATATTTACAATTTAGCTTACATGGAATGACTCCCAAGTGTTACCCTCGAAAAAAATCGAGACCTACATGGTTAGAAAGAGCGTAAAAAGTTATCCAAGAATCCAAAAGGAATAGTTGGTAAAAAATTTTTATAAGGAGTTATGGACCAAAAAGTACCAAAAAATGGCAAAAATTTCAAAAATTCATAACTTTATCAGTTTATGTCCGTTTGTTGAAATTCGAAAAACAGTAGATGGACAATCAACTGATCTTTTGGAAAAAAATTTTTTGATTTTTTTCCTATTGATTGGAATATCGATTTTTTGAAAAAACCCAAAAATTTTTCAATATCTCAAAAATCCCGAGTTAACTTTTTCTCTTATTGTGACCATTGAATTCAGCACATTTGATTTACTATACAAACATGTTAATACCCCGGGGGAAATCATGCTCACACAAGTTATGCCAAAAAATATCGATTTTTGGCACTTGGCTGCTTTGGAATCCTTGTCCTCGGCGGCCGGTATGGTGAGGGGCATACTTCTTTTTGTGGTTTTTACATGCGTATCGTTTACGTAGAATGTTTGAAACACATTTCAGTAACACATAAGGTCGAATATTCAAATGTCGTACCATTTCTTAAAATCGGCACTCGAAAAAAATCAAAATTTTTACCTTTCACAGGGCACATCTATAGTCAAACTTGATGGAAACAGCCAAACTCTTTTTTCAACGTTATCAGAAGATCATAATCTTATCAACGGCTTAAACAGAATTTTGATTTAGGTCCTAGAAATAAAAATATTTACGATTATTAGAGCCTGACTCCTTGTTTTGGTGAGGTGTGACATGTCATAAGGCACATCTATAATCAAACTTGATGGAAACAGCTAAACTTTTGTTTTAACATTATTAAAAGGACAAAATCTTATCAACGGCTTGAACAGAATTTTTAATTAGGCTCTAAAAATAAAAATATTCACCGATGATGGGACACCTCTTGTTTTGGACCATCACTCAAAAACGAGAGGAAATTTCAAGAAACTGTTAACGCCATTCGATTTAAAATTAAAAATTAACTAAAGATAAATGTTATTGGTCTGGTCCATATGGTTGATGTAGGCGAAATGAACGATTTTCGAAAGGTATCCTGTCAGTTTTGGATTATCGAATTCGACCATATTCTGTTACACTTACTTCCACCACACGGACCAAAGTTATATTATTTTTACAATGGTATTTTTTAATTTTAAATCGAATGGCGTTAACAGTTTCTTGAAATTTCGTCTCGTTTTTGAGTTATGGTCCAAAACAAGAGGTGTCCCATCATCGGTGAACATTTTTATTTTTAGGGCCTAATTGAAAATTCTGTTCAAGCCGTTGATAAGATTTTGTCATTTCAATGATGTTAAAACAAAAGTTTAGCTGTTTCCATCAAGTTTGATTATAGATGTGCCTTATGACATGTCACACCTCACCAAAACAAGGAGTCAGGCTCTAATAATCGTAAATATTTTTATTTTTAGGGCCTAATTGAAAATTCTGTTCAAGCCGTTGATAAGATTATGATCTTCTGATAACGTTGAAAAAAGAGTTTGGCTGTTTCCATCAAGTTTGACTATAGATGTGCCCTGTGAAAGGTAAAAATTTTGATTTTTTTCGAGTGCCGATTTTAAGAAATGGTACGACATTTGAATATTCGACCTTATGTGTTACTGAAATGTGTTTCAAACATTCTACGTAAACGATACGCATGTAAAAATCACAAAAACAAGTATGCCCCTCACCATACCGGCCGCCGAGGACAAGGATTCCAAAGCAGCCAAGTGCCAAAAATCGATATTTTTTGGCATAACTTGTGTGAGCATGATTTCCCCCGGGGTATTGACATGTTTGTACAATAAATCAAATGTGCTGAATTCAATGGTCACAATAAGAGAAAAAGTTAACTTGGGATTTTTGAGATTTTGAAATTTTTTTTGATTTTTTCAAAAAATCAATATTTCAATCAATAGGAAAAAAACCAAAAAAATTTTTCTCCAAAAGTTCAGTTGATTGTCCATCTACTGTTTTTTGAATTTCAACAAACGGACATAAACTGATAAAGTTATGAATTTTTGAAATTTTTGCCATTTTTTGGTACTTTTTGGTCCATAACTCCTTATAAAAATTTTTTACCAACTATTCCTTTTGGATTCTTGGATAACTTTTTACGCTCTTTCTAACCATGTAGGTCTCGATTTTTTTCGAGGGTAACACTTGGGAGTCATTCCATGTTAGAATTAGATGATAAAAACAACTTTTTTCCAAAAAAAAAACACTTTTTTTGCCCAAAAATTGAAGCTGGCACTAACTGGCCGGGCCTCCCGGCCCTCCCTGGCCGTTGCAAGTATGGTTATTACAAGAATATGTTAGATCAGTGAGTTTTTTTTTGGGTAAAACCACTATGTTTCTTTTTAATCACCGGAAAAGAGTTTGATAACGTTACAAAAAACCACTGACATTGAATCAGAAAGCCTATTCCTCATATCAAAGGGGCATTTTCGCAGAACCAGGATGTTCTTGCTGAAGACGTTGAAACTTTTTGTTACCTGTCTCGTTCTGGCTTCAGAAGTTCTGAAAACTGGTCTCTGAAAGGAATGAAAATACATTTATTGCATTGAGTTTTTCGAGATTTTTCCGGATCTACAAAGTTTGCCCGAATTGAAACATTATTTATCATTGAGGAGCTGAAAAACCAACAAGTATGAATCGGAAATTAATCAAACCGAACAAGTATAAATCGAACATCAATAAAAACATTTATTTAAGAAAACAATTGCAAACTGAAAATTGTGTTGTCTCCAAATACCGTACTCGCTCTAGACGGCCACCCGATGCGTTCATTTCAATCTCAACTATCTCGGTTACTTCCAAAGATATCAAAAACTTCTCAACTATCAAATTATTTATCATGAAACCACTGATATTTTATTTGTTGACAGGTTCTCGATATCTCTCATAAATACTGAGAAAATTGAGCTCAAAGTTATAAGATGGGCTTTTATTAGAGAAAATCAGTAATCATTATTTTGCCATTTCTTGGGTCCGAACCAATTCATTTCCAATTTGAAATCACAAATCTGAAAATTACGAAATCAAAAAACCCTTGAAGCTAAACTGATAATAGGTTTGAACACCTCCAGAGTTGGAGGAAACATCATTTTGAAGGAGCCTGATGGTAAATTTCGAATTACTGATCTGAAAACCATCATTATTTTCACTTCTTATCATACACATATCCTGGTTCATGATCTTTAAATTTACTTTTGCCTCAGAAAGTTTCTTATTTCTTTTTTTTTCTTTAAACAACTTCTCCTTCGTACTCTAGGGCTCTGCTGCTCTAGATGTGTGTGCCAGTAGCCGGTGCCGGGCAGTGCCAGGCACCGGGGCGCTGGACCCCTTTGCGTCACGGCGCTGGGACCTACGAGTGTTGCATGAATAATCCAAGGAGCTTCAGTTCTTCAGATTGCGTCTCTTCTTTTTACTCTCTCTTTTTTTGTTTACGCTGTTGGTCCGTTTTTGTGTTTGATGTTCTTTGAGTTCTCCTCTCACGTCTCCTATCGCGGCTCCCATCTCTCGTTGTCCCGAAGGGACATCTGCTCAAGTTACTGCCGCGGCTCCCGTTCTGCGTCTCTCACGGAGCAGTGCTCTCTTCTTCGCAATTACATTTTCCTTGCTTCTTCTTTTTGTTGGTTTCTGCTCTGTGTGGTTGATTGCCTCTGCGCCAACGCATCCGAGTGGCCACCGGGCACAAACATTTTGTTGTGCCCGGCGGTTTTATGTTGCAAAGACGAAGAAGAGGAAAGTGTAGGGAGCCTTCATGGGGGAGCCTGGAAAAAGATTGTGGGAAGGAAAAATGATTTTTGAGAAAAACTGTAGCATAAAACAAAAATTGTCGCAGTCGAAAAAAAAACTACAGTAAGTTGTCATATAGAAAGTCACCCTATACTCACATTTTGAGCTATTTTATCGCGGTTCCTGTGAAAGATATTAAAAAACGATCAGCTGATAAAATGTTTTTAACATTATCATAAACATTTCATCCGTTGAAAACTGTTCTATATCCACAGGAATCAAGATAAAGAGATCCAAAGTGGCCTTCAATTAGAGTGTTTACGGTAATTAACTCAATTTCTGGTAGATAATTTGAAAAGTAAAAAAAAGTAGAAGTCATTGGATTACACAGCAATTGAGGGGTACAAAATCCTCATTTCGGGGTTCGAAAATATCAGAAAAAAATCGAGTTTTGTACGCACAAATAGTGGATTTTTACCTCTAAATCAATTTCTAGGTTACCGAAAATACTCTAACAGAACGTCACACAATTTTGAGCTCATGTATCTCATTTTCTGTGAGGGATATCGAAACCATACTGATTAATGAATTGTTGCCAATATCATGATCAACTTTTCATCAATTGACAACTTTTTGGTATCTTTCAGAAAAATTGAGATATTTAGGCTCAAAGTGGACGGTCCGGGTGGCGTTCTATTAGAGTGTTTTCGGTAATTTGGTTCATAGATTTCTTTGGTCTTAAAAAGAGGTGATAAAAACTGAAAACGAAACTTTCTATTGTAAAATTGTTAATGATATTATGATGGGAAGATAGTCAAAAAAATGAGAACAAAAAATATGAAATTGTAAATTGAATGGATGCAGATTAGGCTAAACTATGATGGATGGAAAAAGAAACAAAAAACCAAAAGAACCTAGGCAGGAGATAATGAACGGGCAAATCAAAATGGGGAAAAAGGCTCATTCTTTGTTCTAATGAAAAAATATCCAAAATATCAAGGAAACCACGAAATTTTCATGATAATTTATTATTAGGCTTGAATATGAACTTTGAAGTCGTTCTAACAAGATCATAGTCAGAAATAAATGCTAGGAAAATCCTATGATAGGGTTTAGAAGCTGAACTCAACATTACAATGGACCACAGAAAAAAAAGGAGCTCCACGAATTCGGAAGGGACGGAGAGCCCTCCCTCCGCCCTCGTCACTCCAAACCACGCCCTCTGCAACCCGTCCCTGACCAGAGAAGATTCAAGCGAGGCACGCCAGTGACGTAGATACAGAGACATAGAGCAAAAACTGAAGAGCCGTCCCAAAGAAAATTCAGAGAAATTAACTTCGAATTTTATTTCCAAATTCCAAACCACGAACACGTTTTCAATTCTCAATATCGACAGTTTTGTACAAAATGTGATCAAAGAAAAACATTTGTTTAGTATTATTTGAAAAATGTTAAGACTTTCCAACAATCTTTCAAAAACTTCACAAGCTAATGACACTAAATAAATGTGTTTTATTTTTTAATAATCATCATTTCAACTCTCAATTTCAGCCAAAAAATTGGATCTTTTTTCTGTTAAAATTTCGGAAATAATTTAACCGAATTTTTTTGAAGTGAAAAATAAAATTTCCCCATTTCGAATGTCAATTTTCATCATTATTATTGTTTTCCACTTTTTATCCATTGACGAAGGAGCAAGTAGGGACTAATTCATACCACTTTTGCCTTCAAACATAATAAATTGAGGGTCTCTCGTCTATCTTGCTCCAAAGTTAACTGTTGTTCAATTGGAATATTAGAGATTTCTCGTTTTATTCAGTTTTCTTGTTATCTTCTTCAATGTATCGGTTCTTACGTTGTTCTTTTTGTTTTGCCAGGAAACTTTTCGCCCCCATATTCAAAGTTTCCTTCTCTGTTATCTCTTCTTTTTATCTTGTTTTTGTGATACTCCTGAGTGTAACAAACGACGTTTTGCAGGTTGACCACTGCTGCTTTGAACACGGGTCAAAATGACAAGAGAGCCAGGAACGCAAATTTTTAGGAATTTGGTAGTTTCACGAGAGTAGATTTAAAAAAACAACCTCCAAATATGAAGCTGGACAAAAATGAGAGAAAGAAATCATAAAATTTTTCTAAAAACCTGAAAAGTGATTTGCGCTCTAACGAATCTGAAAAGAAATACTGTCAAAAGGCACGATAGAAATATTTAGGAAATCTCAGAACTGATGTACTGTAAACACTCAATTGTGCTTCAACAATTTAAACACTAATATCTCATTTTCTATAAGAGACATTAGGTGGTCAACTGATATGATGTTCGTCATCATATCAGCAATTGTTTGTCAGTGAGCCACATTTTGATATTTCTCACATGAACCGAGATCAATTGGCTGAAAGTTGAAATTTAAGGAAATCTGCTTCACCAAACAGAGAATATCCGGTTGAGAAAATTAAGGTCTTTGCATTTCTGTCTGATTATTTACAATTTCAATCAAAAATTTTTTAAAGCGGACCGATGAGAAAAATAAATTTAAAGCAATATTTTTTATCAATTATTTTGAAAAGCATTTCAGGGGGGGGGGCATGGTCCGGAAACGACCAAATCGAAGAAATCTCATGGAAAAACAACATGGTAGATCATATAAGAGAATCATTGAATATCCCGTTATGGGTTGGTCTGGACTTTTTGGGGATTGGGAGAGACAACAGCAAAAATATGCTGTGGACTATTTGGGATTGGATTTTAGAATATAAGCTGCCATGATTAAGAATATGAGAAAAGTTGGGTGAACAAGAAATTAGAGGAATACATGTGAAGGGAAATGTGAAGAAGAGATATGAAAAAAGGAGTTTGTAAAAATCAAGAATTGAACACTGGAAAGTCTTCAATCAGACGATTAATTTACCGAATTGGCATCTGAATCCTTCTCGTTTTTCTGTCCTTCGCGGAACATCATACAGATTCTTTCCCCAGCATACGCAAAACGACGGAGTTGCTCTGAAAATATTTTCTTATTATAAAATATGAATTACTTCTCATTAATACCTCCATAGCACTGGTACATGAGCTCCTGCAGCTTGGGATCATTTGTGTTTGGCCTGGAAAACATGAGGTATGATAATTTTCTATAAAACCTGTAATATAAGGGCCCCACATTGACAAGCTTAAGCTAGTTTTTCTTGGCTTCTATCCAAGATATCAAAAAAGTGTCAATTGTACAAATGTTTGTGATAATATGATGAACAATTAATCAGTTGACAATTTTTTGATATCCTTCACAGGAATCGAGATAAATTGCCTCAACTTTAAAAGATATGGGTCCATAAATTACAGGTTCCAATGTATAGGAACTTTTCTCACTTTTCACGAGGTCCCATCATTCTATGAGATTTGTAATGAATGGTTTCACAGTGCATTTGCAATTCGAAAAACGAATTACACTTTTCTTCACAGTACTTGCAGCTGTATACTTTTTTCGAGTGGGTCCACGCGTGGAGCCGCGCGTTGCGCATTCCACAAGAATCGTTTACCACCTTGTGGCACATCTGGAAAAATTGTATGTACAACTTTAAAGAAATCAGATTATTTTTCAGCTCCTATAGATAGTTTTGATTTTGAAAACTAATTTTAGAGAAACTTGGTACTTAAAATTATTTTGATCAATAAATCTGAGCCTTTTTCCGAATTTTTCCCCCATTCACAGGTTACTCCAAATGCCATCGAATGAGTCTTTATTTCTAAAATATTTTCGTTCAAAATTGGTTGGCTTTCTTATTCTTAAAATATTCTCCTGTTCTGCTGACTTTTTTTAAGAAACAAGTTAGAGCTCATTAAATGACATTTTGAAAAAAGGAAACTGATTTAAAAAATGACGCTTAGGGCCAACACAATCGACAAGAACCAGAAAAAATAATTCGTAAAAAACCTCACCATGCACGTGACCGAGTGTTTAACACGGATTCTTGGATTTGCACGAACAACTTCAGATTCAATCGCACGATATCTTGCCGAGATATTTTCATAGAATTTGGCATATTTTCCGGCATCAGGAAACATTCCAGTCGATTCCAAGCTTCTGTCAGAGACAGCCAGTTGGTGTGCCCAGCCACCCGATTCGAAATTGAGTTTCTGCAGTTGCATGTAAAACTCCATGAGGTTCAATGGTCCTTCTGGTTGCAAAAGACAGTATCTCCCTTCGATTTTCCCTGGTGGGGGTTTCGTTGGCACAGTTTGGAACTTCGAGAATCTTTGCATTCGCGCCGAGTTAGAAATGCTTGTCGGGTCGACTTCCCATCCTCCAATTTGGAACAATTCCTTCATTTTATCCCCTCCAGTGGGAAGACTATCCGGGAGCTCGGACTTTGAGATTTTGGGTTCAGGAATTTCGACAAGGCCATTTCCAGCAAGAAGTTCAGCTGAGAAAAACATCTGAAAAAATATATTAAAATGGTAAGAAAGCTACTTGACATGATTCAGAATGATAAAGAAACTGGTAAGTAATAAATGAGGAAAATCTTACGTACAGATTATTTTTTGATATCTTTCATAGAAACAAAAATGATAGAAATCAAAATTCCAGTTCAATAGTGTCGTTCAGGAGGTAGTTTTTAAAAAGTTGATTCATTATGGTCTAAGATCATTGGTCAGCAAAATGAGAAAAATCATACAGTAAATCCAATAAAAATATCAACAAACCAAATTAAAGGTTGCATGGCCATTCTAGTAAAAAAAAGAAAACTTTGAGTGCTTGAAAAAAAAGGTTCCTGGCACTACAAGGACAAAGCTATATCTCTATACAATTTACGACTCGTGGAATTTTCAGACAAGGCGGACAAAAAATATATACTTTTTCAGCCACCCAATGTTGATATTTTCTACAAAAAACTCTCGTTTTGTGATGAAAAATGTTCATGAAACTCTGAAAACCTCATGAATAGTTCAAAGAACCAGTCACAGGTCTTCTTATGAAATTTCTGAGATTAAGTTAAAAATATTCAAGTATATATCTCAATTTCGAATACTGTGACTGAATTTCAAAGTTAGGTACAGCGTCCCAACTCAACAGAAAATGATGAAAAACTCAATGAATGCGACCAAATAATGAATCTAAATGGAATTATAGGAATATCAAAATGCTGGCAGCTCGTTTACTGACCCCGAATGATAACTGTGCACCAGTAATGTATAAAACCTACACAAAACATTTAAAAAAGTCTAGCTTCAATCGATTTTATAAGGATAATGCGTAAGCGCCCTCAACTCACTGCGCCGCTCGTTGAATCGAAAGAAAGGCGAACATCTGCACCTCTCACTTCCGCAACTGTAGAAGTGTTGCGTACGCATTGAAAGGGACAGATGAAAGCCTGGGTGGTGGTGTTGTGGAAAAATGTTCTCCTGCCAATCCAGAGTGTAGGGTTCGAGACACAGGTGTGGTAAATTGAAAAAAAAATTTTAGACGATGGTCTCCAAAACTTTTACGATTGGGGTCGGGAAATATTTTTTGGTAAAATTTTGAAAATTCCCTCATGTATGTACCAACATCTTATGTGTTGACTACTTTTTAAGATATTTTATGGAAAGCAAGATGATAGAAATAAAAATGCAAGTTCAATAGTCTCGTTCAGGAGTTACCGTAAACACTCTAATAGAACGCCACCTAAATCGTCAAATTTGAGTCCATGTATCTCATTTTCAGTAAAAGATATCAAAACGTGGTTCACTGATAAATTGTCGCCGATATTCTGATAAAAATTTTATTAGTTGACAACTTTTTGATATCTTCCAAAAGAAGTGAGATATATAGGCTCAAAGTCGCCGGTCCGGGAGGCGTTCTATCAGTTTACGGTATATCAACATAGGCTTTGAAAGGGCCATTTATTCCATGAGGTCAGTGATGTCATTAGCAATGCCAACAAGTCAAAAAACGTTTTCGGGAATTCACATGGAAAAATGAACACTTCAAGATCCATTACGAAAAAAAAATCGTTAGAAAAAATTTTAAAAAATCACCAATTTCCTTTGCAGGAATCATGAACATTTAAATTTTCTTTAAACATCACTTTAAGCTTAAATCTGGAAACTTTAGCTTCCACACTTTGTAATGATACAAATGAACGTTTTGACAATTCACACCTTTTCTACTCAATACTTTTATAATCTAGCTCTAGACACATTATGTGACTAGAAAAAAAACCTTCAGATAAGTTTTTTTTTCTATTTAATTCCCGAAACTCAGGTCAGAAAATGGATACTAAAAGTTTGCTTTTCTATCTTGATCACTAATCAAACAAAAAAATGGACATTCAAATTCCAACTTTTGGCGCCTTTATTCTCCAGTCTCTATGTTTTCTTTCTATATTATTGTTGTTCTTTTTTGCAGCATTTGAATGTGGCTTGTACGATCAAGGTCACTCCAGAATGCGTTATGAAATGCGTATGTTTTGGAACACGTCTCCTTTGGAAGGCAGCATATTTTCAAATTTATTTGAACAAAGATCAAAGAAATTAGCCAGGACCAGACAATTATGGAATTATTTTTGAAAAAAAAATCAATTTTAATTTTTCGTTTTTCTATTTTCTCTTTCATGTAGGTCAGCTCATGGCACTGATTTTTCAATTTTAATTTTTTTTTTCTTGGAAAAGGATTTTTTCTACGAATCAAAAATTGTAATAAAATGTACGAAGACTACTGTAGTTAAGGAATTTGTCTTTTCTACAAAACACATTATCTCATCGTTTGAAACAAATAAATTTTTATGGCTCGACATTTACAGTTAGCCTTTTGAGTTTCCCACCAGTTATTGTTTTTGACATATTCCTCTAGCTCCCATAAAAGTAATTGCTTTTTTTCGATTCATCGAAATTTGAAAATTGGCCGTCAACATACTTCTTCTTCAATTTTCAGCTATGGACGACTTGGGTCAAGCGAAGTTTATCATCAAGATATATGACAATGGAAATGCTGAACAGTCTGTGGAAGAAATTGTGAGAGCACTGGTAAGTGCACTGTTCTATATGTTTATAGGCACTGTTCGATTTTTTTGATAGTCATCAATCGAGAATTCATGAAATTCCGAAACTTTTCAAAACTTTTTTTTTCGACTTGTGGAATTTCTGTTTGTGCCTATCGAAGAAATCTTACTTGAAAACTCTAAAACAGTTTTTGTAGCTAAAAATTCATCGATTCGTATGTATGCATTTTAGATGTGGCTTTCTGATCAATTTTTTCGATTTCCTGTTTTTTTGCTCGTTTGTATAGATTTTCTGGGAAAAATCTCTCTCATAAGAAACAAATATAAATCAATGAAAGCTAGCGAAAATAAGATTAATGTGCCAGCTTTAAGATTCTGAAATTAGGCAATTCCGGAAAGTTACAATTTTCAGAAATTTTCCAACAGAAATCTTATTTTCAAAAAACAAAACTGATGAAAATTGATTGAAATTTGAAAATCAGTTTCGGAAAAAGATAGAATCCGAGAAGAAACTTATATATTCAGAAAAAAAGCAAATATTCAGAAATTTTGGAGTTTTCGAAGTTTAGAAATTCTTTCAAAACATTGCTGCATCAGTTGTTTCTAACAATAAAAACGCATACCATATTTCCTCAAATAGAAACCCACCCAAACCGTCATCTTTGAGCTCAATTATCTCTATTCCTGTGAAAGATATCAACATTTTGTCAGCTGATAAAATACTTTTGATATTATGATAAATAATTTATCAGTTGTCAAGTTTTTCATATTTTTGACAGGAACCGAGATAATTGAGCTCGAAGAGGACGATGTGGGTGAGATTCTATCAAAGAAAATATTTACCTTTTCAGGAAAAATCTGGAAATGCAGTCGCTGAAATTCTGGAAATGAAATCGGATGACAAATCAAAGGAAGAATCAAGCAGCATGGAAGATGCTTATCGGACCCGTGAGTATATCATTCATGGAGAGCATATGGTAGAATCTGCTCAAGAAGAAGACACTCTATCAAGGACTGTTGGAACTTTGCAAGACCTGGAATATCCTGTTGACAACGATCTGAATTTTCTCGACGCCGATGGAGGGTCTGATGCCTCTGTTATGGGATCTTCTTCTCAAAACCTCTATTTTGATGACGATGGGGCAATTGACCAGACGCCATACCAGCCAGATAGCACCATTGGCAGCGAAGAGTTCTTTCAACAGCCACCTGAATTTGATCGTCACTTCGAATTTGAGGGCATTGATATGGACGAGGATTTCGCTCCAAAAGAATCTTTCGACATGGGTTCATTTCCACAAAATCCGCGTAAACGTGGATCGACAACTCGCATCAGGGAGTTCAACCGCGTTGACCTAGCTGCTTACGATGGTTTCGAAGGATTTGATACTTCTGGACCGTTTTCATTCACCAACAATCCGAATTTGAGTTGTGGAAGAGCACCTCACCAGCAGCAAAGTCAGTTTGAGACTTCGAAAAAGCGCAGGGTGCTCTACTGCACTCCGCCAACTACCAATCTTTGTTTGAAACTATCTGGAAAAGCGAAAAAGGGTGCTGGCACTTCTACATTCATTTGCCGGGTAATTTTTTCTGAATCCTAGGTTAAAATGAAATCAATAACTTTCAGCTATGTTCAAACACATTCAGCGGAAATATGGAAAAATTAAAGCATCATGCTCATTACCATTGCATAAACAAATGCTACTGTAATTACTGCGAAACAACTTGTGCGTCGCCAGAAATTGCAATTGAGCATCAGTTGGAAGCTCATGGTGTCTCAGAGATGATGAAAGGGGTTGAACCTGCAGAAACATTTTTAGAGCGCTCTCTGGTTGAGTGCTTTGGAGGTAGGAAAAACTTTTATCATACAGTACCGGTAAATAAGTCATACAAAAACGAATTTTCAATTACATTTTTGAATATTTTGACCATTTTCCAGACTATGAAGCTCGGCTGTCAAATTTCCAATCGCTATGAAATTTTTAGAGAATATAAACCTGGCCTAGATTAAAAACTTTGCATTCACATAACTAATTGAAAATTCCTCGGTTTTCAGCTATCTGAAATCTCCGAAACAACTAGGAATCTCCGAAAAATTCAGAAAATTTCAAGTTTTCAATCTAGAGAAGTTTTTCCTTTGCATATTTTCAAAGTGATCAGAAAGACCTCACAGTGGTTAAAACGACTGAAAATTGACAAAAAAAAATATATTTTTGTCCATTATGCATTGGCCGGTACTGTAACTATTTTTTCTAGAAAAATGTATGTGTTTTTCAGAGCAGCTCATGAAGTTTCCAGTCTTCTGGAATGACAGGACTGCAAGAGAACAAATGAAGCAAGACTTCCTCAACGGAAGAAGATACACATGTTAGTGAAAAGTTAATAACATTTCTAAATATGATGAAAATTTTGTTTTCAGAGTATCAATACCAGTTTTTTCTTCCTTGGTGATGTGAATGATGTTTCAAGTTGTGCTGTGAAAAAAGAAAACACTGTCTAACAAAATTTTACTTGAATTGTTTTTCAAAATGTTTTTCTTTTTTTTTTTGAATCACTTCAATTGTATATCCGATTATTATGCTCATTATTATTGTTTTGTTGATTTGACAACTTCAAGGTTTCAAGCTTTGAATCAATGAGTTGTTTTCATTCTTGTTATCCGAATAAAGTAAGAAAACCTCGATATTAGGGAGAATTCGATTTGCAATCAATTTATCGTTCGAAATTTCTCAAAAAATGTAAGAAACAGTAAAAAAAGTCTGAAAAGTCTTATGCCAAAGAAAAAATATGTTCGCGCTAAAAAACCAATTCAATTGTCTCGTAAATCGACACAACCCTCCTCTCGACCGTACCTCTCCCCGTCTCTTTTGTTGTCAAATCGTTGCGAGACCCCCCCCCTCTTGTTTGAACGTGTGCGCGCGCGCTTTCTCTGGGTCTCTCACATCAATGCGCTCTCTGGCACAAAAAAAATACTGAAGAACATGTTGAGAAACATGAGAAAACGAGAGGGAGGCTGGCGCGCATGCAGCGCATTTTATGTCGTAAACTCAAAATTTGACACATTTGTATGTAGTTTTGAGTTTCTGTCTCTGCTGGAAATACAGCGATGTAAGCATAGGAAAAATCATGAGCTTTTGAACGACGGAATGAAACAAAATACAAAGGAATTTCGATAGAAATTTTTATTGAGTAACAACTAAATCAGAGGGGATGAAGCAGCGAAATTTCTTTTTTGTCTTTTTTTGCGAACGACCGATGCTCCCGAAATGGAATTTCTTTGGTCCAAGTTGAGCAGAAGTACCATGGGCATCTCGAACATATGTTCGAGACCTTCACTGTGAACTCTCATTTGAACTTATCCATCCATCGAGCGCCACGTGGCACAGGAGAGTTTCACTGGTTCGGATTTCAGAGCACTTTTCGAGCGATATATCAAATCATCTGTAATATTTCTGAGGGTTCATTGAAGTTTCACTAAATGAAGGCAACTCACTGAGCAAAATAGTGTACGAACATCCACGGGAACTGCATTTTTCGGGTCGGAATATCCTTCAAACTTTTCAATCTATTGTTTTCATCTGATCCGCTTTGCTTGTGATCAAGGCAGACATCCGGACTCTCCTGAAACAAGGCTTTAAAAATCTGAAATAGATTTTTGAAGATATTATAATCAATTGCTGGTTTTCAAGGGTTTACAGAAAAAAACAATTGTTATTCAATGCATCGTTTATTCAAAAGAAAAAATCATAACACAATAAATAACCACAATGATTCTCCTGACGATTCTCCTAACCACGATGGAACCTGTAGACGACGATGGCAGGCGCCTGATGGACATAGCTTGACGACGTCGATGGCGAGGAGACGTGTGGTGCATGGACTCCTGAAAAAATGGGTATATTAAGAAAATCTATTCAAAGTCAAATTTCAGCCTATTCTCCGTCCAATTGAATATATTTTTAAGTCATTTTTAGCCAAATTTCTGCTAAATTTCAGACGATTTTCAGCCAAATTCCCAACACTTACCAAATTCTGAAGAAGTCGATTGTCGGCGACCATGTGAGACGGAGGCGGAAGAAGTTGATGGACCATTCCAAGCGGGACAATCTCCTGAAATTCCCGAGTTTTCGGTAATGAACTTAGAGCAAAAAATTTACCGTCATCTCCAGAAGGCGTTGCATTTCCACCGTTGAATCTTGACGTGGACGGCAGGCTTATTCCCGGAGGGAAACTGGGCGGGTCTTGTGCTGAGGTGGCTGAGAGAGGAGCTTCTGGAGAGTGGTGTCGTGCCTGAAAAATTCAATTTTTTTGGGTAAAAATATTGATTTTAGAGATTTTCAGCCATAAATGAGCTAGAGTTTTGGCGATTTTCAGACTACTTTTGAACAGAATTTGGGTGCCAACTTCGGAGCTGTTTGGTAGAGTTTTTGGCGAATTGAGATCAATTTGGAGCATTTCAGAGAAATTATAGATTTTCCGATAATTTGCCAAGACAAGGGGCCGAAGTGAGGCTTTAAAAAATTTTCTGGATTTTCATTGAATTGGGAATTTCGAATAATTGTGAATTTTTATGGGAATTCAAAACTTTGAACAAACGTAGATATTAAAAAGGTGAAAGTTTTGAAATCAATATAAGGTTTTGAACGTTTTTTAATAATAAGAAACTCACCTTTAACCATAAAATTTTCAAGAAAATATGAGAATAAATAGATTTAAAAAAGTAATCTCAGAAAAAATAATGGAACTTTCCAGAACCCATTCATGTATAGGGTTTTCTGGAAAGCTCCCGGAAATATAGAGACGTCCATGCAGTAGGTCGTCTACGAAGAGAAATGAGCTAGATGTGTGAAGAACGGGGCATCTAGAGGGCGAATCAATTTTCGCAGCTGCGTCTCTGAGATTTTCTATGCTCTCTTATCAACCGACCTCGGTGTCTGTGCACATACGAAGAATATATAACTGGTTATATGCAGGCAGGCAACCAAAACCATCACAAAATTTTATGTGTCCTCCGAGGAGAGACTGAGAGAAATACAGACAGTGTAAAGTTTTGATCATAACTGCGTCCATCACCAAAGTTGGAAAATGAGTGTTTTATTTTCGAATTCCTCTAGATAAGAGCTTCAAAATGAATCTAAACGAGCTAATGTAAGATTTGGTGAGAATTGGAATTGACTTGAAAGAAGTCTGAAAGTTTCCAATGACACATATTTCGGCCAATGTTGTAGTCTTCTTGAAGTTCTTAAGCCCCGATTGACTGTTGATACATGAGAATATGATATTTTTAACTCTGGAATTTTGCAAATTGAAGGGAATTCACAAAATTTGAATGAAGATATTCCAATCTGCAAATACTGAAAACATTCTGGAATTCTAATTTTTAGTTATTTCGAATTTTCTCGACATCATTTTTTCGAGACATTTCAATTTCTTCCGATTGTTTTCGAGGCCGAATCGTCTTTCGCCACATTCTTAGCTAAAAAATTGAGTAAAACACAATAATCCAAAATTATTTATTATTAAATGAGCAAGAAGATGAAAGAAAATGGTTGTCACTGCGTGCCGAAGGTGTTTGAGGGGAGAACCTTGTCTGAGATAAGTTTGATTATATCAATGCTTCTTTTTGTCCAGAATAGAGATAGCCAACAAGGAAATCTAAAACAAAACAGTTGACGGAGAGTATCAATAGGTCTCTCGAAAGAACTAACCGCGAAATAATGTTTCGTCGTTAGAAAATTTGCTGCTGAAACTGATATCGATGGTCCACATCGAATAGTGTATTTTTCTTTCATCATTGCATCCATTGGGAACTTTTTGCTTCAGCTGCTCAAACTCGTTGTTAGCTTTTGTCCTTGGTTCTATTGCCTTTTTCCTCAACATTTATTTCAACTTGAGAAACAGGACTCAACGAGCTTTCCTTTCCGCCAATCTTTTTACCATTCAGGCGACAATCTTCTGGAATTTTTTGACAACGACGACAAGGATCTTCTTGAGAGCGCCTAAATTTTCTTTCTATTTCTTCATTTCATTTCTTTCTTCTCACGTTTAAAATGCAAAATTCGATTTGCACGTTCGAAAATTGTTTTAAAGATGTTAGAAAAAAGAAAAAAAATCTGAAAAATCTTATGCCAAAGAGAAAAATGTGTTCGCGCTAAAAAACCAATTCAATTTTCTCGTAAACCGACACAATCCTCCTCTCGACCGTACCTCTCCCGGTCTCTTTTGTTGTCAAATCGTTGCGAGACCCCCCCCCTTGTTTGAACGTGTGCGCGCGCGCTTTCTCTGGGTATCTTACATCAAAATGCCCTCTAGCACAAAAAAGACTGAAGGAAATGTAGAGAAATTGGAAAAAAACGAAAGGGACACTGGCGCGCCTACAGCGCATTTTCTGTTAGAAAACGTTAAGTTGTAAATAGGCGTAAACTGAAAACTGGAATGACACATCTGTATGCAGAGTCTAGTTTTCGTCTTTGATGAAAAGGGCACCGATGTGATTATGAAAAAAGTCATGAGAAAAATTCATGAAACTTTGAACGACGGAATGAAACAAAATACGAGGAATTTTGATGCAAAATTTTATTGAGTAACAACGAAATCAGAGGAAGTTTTGAAGTTCAAATGAAGAATCTTCCTTCTTTGTCTTATTTTGCAATTGATGCTTCGGAAATAAGAACTTTTTGTCCCAATTGAGCAGAAGTTCCATGGGCTTCTCGGTGATTTGTCCGAGACCTTCACTGTGAACTGTCATTTGAACTTCTTCATCCCTCGAGCGCCAAGTGGCACAGAAAAGCTTCTCTGGTTAGGGTTTTGGAGCACTTTTCCAGTCGTATATCAAATTGTCTGTAACATTTCTAAGGGTTTATAGAAGTTTCGGTTTATGAAGGCAACTCACTGATGTGAGCGAGAAGTGTACGAACATCCACGGAAACTGAATTCGGGAACGAAATATCCTTCGAGGTTTTAATCCATTACTTTCATCCTATGCGCTTGGTTTGTGATCAAGACAGAAAATCGAACACTCCTGAAAAAAGGATTGCGAAAAACCTGAAATTGAAGTTTGAAGATATTCGAGCAAATGAAATCAATTGCTAGTTTTTTGGGGATTTACAAAAAAACAATTTTCAGACAATTCATCGTTTATTCGAAAAAAAAAATCTTAACAATCAAAAAGCTTTTGGATTCATTCTTGGATCTCCCAAATTGTGCATCTGGACCGTAGCTGGAGTCGTGTGAGTCACAGAGGGTGCCGGTGGTATCATGCCAGATGCTTCTTGGTTTTTCTCTTGGAGTCCACTGGATGAAGTTCCCGTTGCTAAAGATGGAAACAAATCCGGAGCAAGTGATGCATCAATTGTCGTGACGGCGGAGGCGAAATTTCTCGTTGAAGAACTTGGAACCATAGAAGTTGGAACTTCTGGAGCTGCTGTGGATGACATCACGTTTGCTCCGAGGTCATTTTGCTGGTTTCCAGGGAGTTCTGAAGCTTCAGGAGCTGTTGTTGGAGAAATTGAATCCAAATTAACTGGATCTGTGCTCGAGCTAGAGACATCAACTTGTAGTCCATTTCCAGAGAGTGAAATTCTCAGAAAATTACGAAAATATAGATAATTTCAGAAAAAATAAGGGAACTTTCCAGAACCCATTCATGTATAGGGTTTTCTGAAAAGTTCCCGGGAATATTGTGACGTCCATCCAGTAGGTCGTCGAGAAAAGAACTGAGCTAGGTATATGAAGAACGGGGCAACTAGGGGGCGATTCGATTTTCGCAGCTGCGTCTCTGAGATTTTCTATGCTCTCTCATCAACTGACCTCGCTTTCTGTGCACATACGGAGAATATCAACTGGTTATATGCAAACAGGCAATCACATCCATCGTCCATTTTTATGTGTCCTCAAAGGAGAGGCTGAGAGAAATATAGACTGTGTGTAGATTTGACCATAACTTGCTTCGTTTTCAAACTTTGACAATAGTTAAATCATATTCGAACTTCTCGAGATAAGAGCTTTAAAATGAAACTAAACAAGCTAAGATTTGGTGAGGATTGGAATTCACTAAAAGTAAAAAGTTTCTGAAGACACAAATTTCGGCTAATGTAATTTTCTCAAAGCCCAGGCACGGATTTACACCCTCTTCTGGAATTCTCGAAATTGGAGGGAATTCACAAAGTTTGAAAGGAGATGCTCCAATTTGCAAATACTGGAAACATTCTGAAATGTTTTATTTTCTTTGAATTTTATGAAGTTTTCAACTATTCAAAAGACATTTCAATTTTTTCCAATTTTCTAAATATTAGATTTTTCCTTCGAATTTTAACTCCGAATCATCTGTCGCCCCGCCCTTAGATGGAAACATTGGTTGAAACACAACAATCCAGAATTATTTTTTTATGAAATGAGCAACACGATGAAGGAAGATACTCGTTGCTGCGTACAAAAGGTGAATAAGAGAAAATTGTTGTTTGAGATGATTTCGATGAGATCCAAGCTTCTTCCCGTCTAGAATAGAGATGACTGACGATGAAATCTGCAACAAAATTTATGACGGAGAGTATCAATAGGTTTTCCAAAAAACTTACCGCAAAATTGTGTTTCTTGGTTATCAAATTTGCTGCTTCCGATGATATCGATGATATCTGAGAATAGTTCCTTTTTCTTTTTCTTTCATCTCCACATTCATGAAGAACTCCCGCATCGGCTGCGTCTGTCTCCGTTGAATCTCCTCAAACTCTTTCTGACGTTCCGCTTTTTGATCCCTCCGGCTTCTCCCCAACGTTTCTTCCAATTTGATATCCTAACCGACTCAAACGGTTGTTTCTTTCCCCCAAGCTTTGCACCAACGGAGCCTTTGGAACTTTTTGATGACGATTCTCTTCATACCTTTAACATGCACCAATTTCTTTTTACATTTACACGTTCTTCTTCTTTCTCAGTTTTCTCTCCAGCGTCCCGATCTATTAAGTTGCCTTAGTTACTGCCTTCCTTGCTTCTTCGAACTTCCTCACCGACTCAACATTTACAAGGATCGTTCCGTACCACAGAAAAGGGTCCTGATTCCTCAAATTCGAATTTCTCTTTTTATCCGTTTTTCATGGTTTGTGGAAGATTTAGTAGACATTGCTGAAAAATGGTTCAAAATTCTAAATTGAGTTTTCTTATTGAAAGTACTTGAGCAACAGAGAGCAACTGTTGGTTTTGGAAATCAACAAAAAACAAAAATTTTCATTTAATTCATAGTTTATTCTCAATAAATAATAAAAAATCTCAAAAAAAAGTGTAGGTAGCAATTCATAGTGTTCAAAATTAATTGCTGCCGCTCCGGATGCTTCGTTCCGATTCGTCGCATGTTGTAGGCAATGAAACCAATGTCCGTGTTCGGGTCGAAATGCCTATACGGTTGCTGGCGCTGAAATATTCAATTTTTGGTGCTCAAATTTGGCAATTTGACAATTTTGGATCCTTTTTTGACTTATTTTAAACGACTTCGTACCATTTTTGACTGATTTCAGAAACTTTTCAGGTTTTTCTAGCCATTTTTCAGATATTTTTCAGAATTTTTTTGTAATTTCAGATAAAATTTAGAGAAAAATTCAAGAAAAATTTCAAACGACTTTCAGCACATTTCAACGGATTTACAGCCAACTTTCAAGATAACTTTCAGCCGAATTTCCAGCACTTACCAGCTTCTGAAGACGTCGATCCTCGTCGTCGACCATGTGAGACGGAGGCAGAAGAAGTTGGTGGAAGATTCCAAGAGGGACGATCTTCTGAAATTCCCGGATTTTCAGAAAAATTTTTGGCTACAAAAATTTACCATCTTCTCCAGAAGGCATCGCTCTTCTTGACGTCGACGGCAGTCTTATTCCTGAAGGGAAACTTGGCCGGGCTTGTGCTGAGGTCTCTGAGAGAGAAGCTTCTGGGGAGTGGTGCCGTGCCTGAAAAATTCAAATTTTGGGTATTTTTTTGGAAAAAAAATGATTGATTTTAGAAAATTTCAGCCATAAATGAGCTAGAGTTTTTGCGATATTAGACTAGTTTAAAAACAGAATTTGGTTACTAATTTCGAAGCTATTTGGAAGGGTTTTTCGACGATTTGAAATCAATTTAAAGCATTTCAGACTAATTTTAGGTTTTTTTGTGATTAGTTGTGAACTATTTAAGACCTGGTTCGAATAATGTTTGGGTCAGTTTATACAAAATTTGTATCATTTGAGACTAACTCAAACCGTTTTAGAGTCTACCATTCATAAATACCGTAAACACTCTAATAGAAGGTCACCCAAACCGTCCAATTTGAGCTCATATATCTCGATTCTTGTAACAGATATCAGAAAGCTGTCAACTGATAGAATCTCAGCTGCGACTGTCGTCTTTTGGGCAAAAATAAGGACTTCGCCGCCTTTTGGGCGAACATGGGCGTCTTTTGGGCGAGGTTAGAGCGCCGCCGCCTTTTAAGCGAGCTTCGGCACCTTTTGGGCGAGAAATAAATTTTTAGGCGAACCCAAGGCGAAGGTAGAACATCTCAGGCGAACCCGAGGCGAAGCCAGCCAGCTTTTGCGCTTTCTTTTGCCACCTTTTTGGCGCTGTTTGGGCACCTTCTGGGAAAATCCCTAGCGGAATCTGGCCAACCACCGCCCAAAAGACGACAGCCGCAGCCGAGATGTCGAATATAATATCACAAATATTTTGTCAGTCCATCACTTTTTCATAACTTTTGCATGAACCGAGATATACGGGCTCAAATGTGCGGGGCCTATTGAGTACCAGATCGAATGTTATGAATTTTCTTTTTTTATTTTTGTGGAATTTCGAAATTCTGTACAAAATATTTGAAATGTTTAACATTTCGGAACAAATTGAAGTTTTGAACATGTTTTTTAATAATAAGAAACTCACCTTCAAACGTAAAATTTTCAGGAAAATATGAGAATAGATAGATGGAAAAAATAATTTCAGAAAAAATAAGGGAACTTTCCAGAACCCATTCATGTATAGGGTTTTTTCTGGAAAGCTCCCGGAAAGATTTTGACGTCCATCCAGTTTGGTCGTCTACGAAGAGAAATGAGCTAGGTATATGAAGAACGGGGCAACTAGAGGGCCTATCGATTTTCGCAGCTGCGTCTATGATATTTTCTATGCTCTCTCATCAACTGACCTCGCTGTCTGTGCACATACGGAAAAAAAGTATACTGGTTATATGCAGGAAGGCAATCAAAACCATCCCAAAAGGTTATGTGTCCTCCGAGGTAGAGACTGAGAGAAATATAGACAGTGAAAAGTTTTGACCGTAATTTCGTTCATTTCCAAATTTTGAAAATAGTTGACTCATTTTTGAACTTCTCGCGATGAGAGCTCCAAAATGAAACCGAACATGCTTGGGTTGGATTTTTAAAAAATTGACTTGAAGACCGTTTGGAAGATTCCAACGACACAAACTTCGGTCATAATTACACTCTTCTTTAAGTCCTGATTTCCACCCTCTCCCAAAATTTCCGCCTTGAATGTTGAAAATCTCATGAATCTTGATAATTGACTTTTGATACACGGGAATATGATATTTTCAAATCTGGAATTTTTTAAATTGACTAAATTTACGGAAAACGAAAAAATATATTCAAACCAGCAAATACCGAAAACATTCGATCATTATAATTTTTAGTTTCTTCGAATTTTCTGCACTTTTCAACTTATCAAGGCATTTCAATTTTTTTTTCGATTTCAGGAATTTCAGATTGTTTATTCGAAATTGGAGGCCGAATCATCTTTCGCCCTGCCGTCAACTGTAAGAATTATAGGAAGCACAATTATCTAAAATTATTTATTATTGAGCAAAAATGAGCAAAGAGATGCAAAAAAAATGGTTGTTACTGCTTGCCGAAGATGGATTTTTGAGATGAATTCGATGGGATCCATTCTCCTTAATCTGAAACAAAATTTATGGCGGAGAGTATCAATCTAGGTCATTGAAAGGAACTAACCGCGAAAAAAATATTGATTCTTTGATCTCGAATGGCGCCTTGAACGTTTTTATTTCATATTCTGCTGTGGTGTCTGAACTCATATTCCGTCGGCTTTGAAAGACTGGCTAAGACTCAACGTCTCCAGAAGTCGCAAAGCACTAAGTCAAGAAAACACACTTTGGGAGACTGATTGAAATTCGTTATAGCACTCGCTGACACAATTCGCGTACCATGGTTGCTGGTCCGGATGATATCGCTGGTTCGTATCTGAAAATAGTGCAAGTTTGGTCCACGAATTCTTCAAATTGTCACAACTTACCATTCTGAAGAACTATTGAGGAGATCCAACTTTAATCGACCTCTATTGTGATAAAACTTGAATTCTGTTCTGCTCGATTGTCATACACACCCGTTTCGACCAATTTTCCACATCCATTGGGAACTTCCAGATGGGATGCTCCTGTCTTCGCTCTTCAGCTGCTCAAACTCGTTGTTTGCTTTTGTCCTTGTTTCCATAGCCTTTTCTTCAAATTGAGACGAAGAACAAACCGACAATTTTTTCCGGTCAAGCCTTCCGAAAACGGATTTCTTGGAAATTTTCGACAACACCTGGCTCTCCTTGAGTGCGCCTGAATTTTTTTCTATTTATTCACTGTATTTTTCTCGTCTCACATTTAGAATTGTCCAATTTGTTCATCCGCCTTGCCGACGTGTTTTTCTCCTTTCCCGGTGCTCGCTCCAGCGTCATTATCTTTAAATTTGCCTTTACAACAATCCTCCTTGCTTCTTCGAGTTTCCTCATCAGCTAGTTTTTCGCACGGCTCGCTCGGAACAGTTCATTTTCGAGATTTCCTTCTTCTAGTTTTCTTGCAACGATTTCAATGGATTATTAAGCTTTCGTAGCTTTCCGGAGCATTTTCTCGCTTTTTTTTTCATGAGACTTCCGAAGAGATATGAAAATTTTTTGTGATTTTTTTCCAGAGCACAAATCAATATTTTACGAAATTCTATAAAATGAAAACTTACGGATAAAGCTACTGATCCTCTCCAACAATGAATTGTTTTGTTCTGTTCTGCTTTGAATTTGAAGGTGAGGGAAACCTCGGCATCCCTGAAAAAAAATATTTGAAAAATCTGAATTAAAGTTTTTAATTTATAGATATTCGAGCAAATGGAATCAATTGCTGGTGTTTTGAAGATTTACAGAAAAACATGTTCAATCAATATATCGTTTAATCACTAGGAAAAAAACTTTGAGAAAAATTATATAATTTAATTTATCACATGTCTAGGCCAGCCAAATAGAACAGAACGATAAAAATATATGAACATTTTTATAAAATTCGGCTGGAGAATCGTGTCTCGTAGAATTTTATCAGTTTTGAATCGCATGTGGTCCGAAATCATCGGGAAATGAGGTAGATTCTGCAAGATTTTATTTTTTTTTTGTTTTTCATCATTTTTTAAAATTTACCTCTGGTTCATGGTCTCCTTGCTTCGAATTCAAGTTTGTACACCATCTCCAACTTTTTAATCTCATCTCTTTGTTCTTGGGTAGCTTCTTCTACTCATCTGGAAATTATAAGTTTGTGGTTAACGTAGTAATTTTCGCATCAAATTAAGAAATATAATCCATTTAACAGTATATAATTTTTTTGTTTTCAAATTCATCCGCGCGATCATTTTTTTGAACTGATAACACAGATTTATAGCTGTTAGCTTGAAAATTAACTTCCTGTAGTTTGAAAATCACGTTTGAATAAGAAAATACTCACCTTTTATAGTCAAATTTTTTGAAACAATTTGAAAAAAAATCCATGAACTTTTGGAAAATTGAGAATAAATATAATAGGTAGAAAAGGTAATTTCAGTAAAAATAAGAGAACTTTCCAGAATCCATAAATTTAAAGGATTCTCCGGAAAGTTCACGAAAAGATAGAGACGTCCATTCTGCCAGGTCGTCGAAACAAAAACTGAGCTAGGTTCGTGAAGACCGGGGCAACTCGAGGGGGGGACTAGGGGTCAAATCAATTCTCTGCGTCTCTTACATTCGTGTGCTGCCTGGTCAACGTTTCTCTGTTGCTCAGGCACACGCACACACGGAAAGATTGATTTGTTTATATACGAACAGGGGGTGGCAATGACCCCAAACTTATATGTGTCCTCAAAAGAAGTACTAGGAGAAATAGAGGCAATGTTGTCTTAACCATAACTTTGGTCATCTCTAAAATTGAGAAATAAGTATTCTGTTTTTGAATTCCTTGAGATAAGAGCTTCAAAATGAGTCTAAACATGCATAGGTTTAGTGAAAATTGAGATTTAAATCAAAAGCGTCTGAAAGATTCCAAAAACAGAGTTTTCGGTTGAAACTTTTTACATTTAGCTTTTGATTTGCATCATTTTTCGGGATTCAAGTTATGAAAC
Source organism: Caenorhabditis nigoni (assembly GCA_027920645.1). Lineage (NCBI taxonomy): Eukaryota > Metazoa > Nematoda > Chromadorea > Rhabditida > Rhabditidae > Caenorhabditis > Caenorhabditis nigoni. The sequence continues at coordinate 27,776,726 of CP115869.1, read as the reverse complement.
TGCTCAAAACTCAAAGAAAAATTTTCCAATCTGCGAATATAGTCTCGAAATTTTCAAGCCTTTCCTTCATTCCAATTTCTCTCGATTCCCAGACACTACATACACAGTAAAGGTCGAGTGTGGTTAGAAAACTTCATGACGCATAACACAGTTATCCGAAATTATTTATTACTGAATGAGCAAAAGGATGTAGGCAAATGTCCATTGCTGTGTGCGAAGCGTGAACAAGTGGAAGCTCTTGCTGGAGGTGATTTTGGTGGGATCCATAGTTTTTGTCCTCCAGAATAGAGATGACCAAGGAGGAATTCTGAAGCAAAATGTATGACGGAGAGTATCGATAGGTCTTTACAAAGAACTAACCGCGAAATAGGGATTCTTCAATATCAAATGGTGCCTTGAACATTTTGATTAGGTCCATATATTGATTCGGGCTTCCAACTGGCTTAGACTCAGCTTCTGCAGATGTTACTAAGCCTCATTCACAGTACAAAATTGAGAAGACTGATGACGGGAAAGCAGAGAATTGAAATTATGGATAACATTGGCTCACTGACTGCTGCTTTCGATTAGTTTGATGGACTATACCTGGAACAAGTGTAAGCTTAGCCAAAGCAGTCCATAATTTTAATGTAATCACTTACCAGCTTTCAGAACTGTTGAGGAGAATCGACTCCATCCGACCTATTGTCTGATAAACTCGGAACCCGTTCTGCACGATCGTCGTCCGAATGTGGAAACACCTTCTTCGAAACTTTTTCCACATCCATCAAGAACTCTCACATCGGCTGCTTCTGTATTCGTTCTAGCTTCTCGAACTCGTTGTGAGTTTCCACCTCTTGATCGTAGTGCACTTTTTTTCAAATTTCCTTGAAAATTCAGACGAAAAACGACTGAAAGGTATTTTCCTTACGCCAACCTTTGCGTCAATCCGTCGACAATTTTCTTGACGACGATGACTCGGCTATCCTTCAGTGCGCCAGAACTGTCTATCTAATTTTCAACATTCTTCATGTTTCTCGCCTTATGTATACTGCCATTGGTTCTTCCACCTTGCCGACGTCTTCTTCCGCGCTTACACTGTTTGTTGGAGTTGGTGTTCGAAATTTGAGTGAGAAGACGAGTCAAAGACACATCTCTCAGCCACAAATATTGCATAAAAGTGATGTTTATCTATACAAATCGATCAGTGCCTGGCTCTGAAAACGGTGATTATTTAGTATTTTTGGTGGGAACTTCATTTGCAACTCACTTTGTGTTTGACAAGCCTAATTCTCGGTGTAACGGCAAAACCGGCGATGATGAATGAAACAATGGGCGGAGCAATCCAAATTGATATAAAAATCGTCTATCATTCATCTCTCTGTCGTCTCGATGAATTATAAAACTGCTCACCTTCCATAAAATTGCCTGCTTGCTTTCGATTTTTAAAATTTATTTTTGAGCTCAAAATCATTTCATTCAGTCTAATCACATGTCAGCCGATCCAAAAGAAGTATATAGTTTTGAAGGTTTTTGAAACAAAAATGAATAATGTTTCAAACAAAAATATACTGATTAGCCAGACTTGCGTCTGTTGATCCCTGTCGCCACGTAGAGGCTCAGTACATAGAGAGGGAAAAAAGGTTTATTTACTAATGGGATCACCTTCAAAAACCCTATGTCCTCCGCCGGAGATGTAGTCGTGCTGTGCCCCAGTCTAGTGATAAAGCCGTCCAGCAAACCGTAGCCCGCATGACCGACTAGACCAACTAGCCCAGCGCCCACCAGGCCCACTTCACAAAAATCGAACGGTGTCCTCCGCTTGATCATCAGCAGTCGTGGATGTGCCCCAGTCTAGTGATAAAGCCGTCCAGCAAACCCTAGCCCGCATGACCGACTAGAGCAACTAGCCCAGTGCGCACCAGGCCCACTTCACAAACATCGAACGGTGTCCTCCGCTTGATCATCAGCAGTCGTGGATGTGCCCCAGTCTAGTGATAAAGCCGTCCGGCAAACCGTAGCCCGCATGACCGACTAGACCAACTAGCCCAGTGCGCACCAGGCCCACTTCACAAACATCGAACGGTGTCCTCCGCTTGATCATCAGCAGTCGTGGATGTGCCCCAGTCTAGTGATAAAGCCGTCCAGCAAACCGTAGCCCGCATGACCGACTAGACCAACTAGCCCAGTGCCCACCAGGCCCACTTCACAAACATCGAACGGTGTCCTCCGCTTGATCATCAGCAGTCGTGGATGTGCCCCAGTCTAGTGATAAAGCCGTCCAGCAAACCCTAGCCCGCATGACCGACTAGACCAACTAGCCCAGTGCCCACCAGACCCACTTCACAAACATCGAACGGTGTCCTCCGCTTGATCATCAGCAGTCGTGGATGTGCCCCAGTCTAGTGATAAAGCCGTCCAGCAAACCGTAGCCCGCATGACCGACTAGACCAACTAGCCCAGTGCCCACCAGACCCACTTCACAAACATCGAACGGTGTCCTCCGCTTGATCATCAGCAGTCGTGGATGTGCCCCAGTCTAGTGATAAAGCAGTCCAGCAAACCGTAGCCCGCATGACCGACTAGACCAACTAGCCCAGTGCCCACCAGGCCCACTTTACAAACATCGAACGGTGTCCTTCGCTTGATCATCAGCAGTCGTGGATGTGCCCCAGTCTAGTGATAAAGCCGTCCAGCAAACCGTAGCCCGCATGACCGACTAGACCAACTAGCCCAGTGCCCACCAGGCCCACTTCACAATCATCGAACGGTGTCCTTCGCTTGATCATCAGCAGTCGTGGATGTGCCCCAGTCTAGTGATAAAGCCGTCCAGCAAACCGTAGCCCGCATGACCGACTAGACCAACTAGCCCAGTGCCCACCAGACCCACTTCACAAACATCGAACGGTGTCCTCCGCTTGATCATCAGCAGTCGTGGATGTGCCCCAGTCTAGTGATAAAGCAGTCCAGCAAACCGTAGCCCGCATGACCGACTAGACCAACTAGCCCAGTGCCCACCAGGCCCACTTTACAAACATCGAACGGTGTCCTTCGCTTGATCATCAGCAGTCGTGGATGTGCCCCAGTCTAGTGATAAAGCCGTCCAGCAAACCCTAGCCCGCATGACCGACTAGACCAACTAGCCCAGTGCCCACCAGGCCCACTTCACAATCATCGAACGGTGTCCTTCGCTTGATCATCAACAGTCGTGGATGTGCCCCAGTCTAGTGATAAAGCCGTCCAGCAAACCCTAGCCCGCATGACCGACTAGACCAACTAGCCCAGTGCCCACCAGGCCCACTTCACAATCACCGAACGGTGTCCTTCGCTTGATCATCAACAGTCGTGGATGTGCCCCAGTCTAGTGATAAAGCAGTCCAGCAAACCGTAGCCCGCATGACCGACTAGACCAACTAGCCCAGTGCCCACCAGGCCCACTTTACAAACATCGAACGGTGTCCTTCGCTTGATCATCAGCAGTCGTGGATGTGCCCCAGTCTAGTGATAAAGCCGTCCAGCAAACCGTAGCCCGCATGACCGACTAGACCAACTAGCCCAGTGCCCACCAGACCCACTTCACAAACATCGAACGGTGTCCTCCGCTTGATCATCAGCAGTCGTGGATGTGCCCCAGTCTAGTGATAAAGCAGTCCAGCAAACCGTAGCCCGCATGACCGACTAGACCAACTAGCCCAGTGCCCACCAGGCCCACTTTACAAACATCGAACGGTGTCCTTCGCTTGATCATCAGCAGTCGTGGATGTGCCCCAGTCTAGTGATAAAGCCGTCCAGCAAACCCTAGCCCGCATGACCGACTAGACCAACTAGCCCAGTGCCCACCAGGCCCACTTCACAATCATCGAACGGTGTCCTTCGCTTGATCATCAACAGTCGTGGATGTGCCCCAGTCTAGTGATAAAGCCGTCCAGCAAACCGTAGCTCGCATGACCGACTAGACCAACTAGCCCAGTGCCCACCAGGCCCACTTTACAAACATCGAACGGTGTCCTTCGCTTGATCATCAGCAGTCGTGGATGTGCCCCAGTCTAGTGATAAAGCCGTCCAGCAAACCCTAGCCCGCATGACCGACTAGACCAACTAGCCCAGTGCCCACCAGGCCCACTTCACAATCATCGAACGGTGTCCTTCGCTTGATCATCAACAGTCGTGGATGTGCCCCAGTCTAGTGATAAAGCAGTCCAGCAAACCGTAGCCCGCATGACCGACTAGACCAACTAGCCCAGTGCCCACCAGGCCCACTTTACAAACATCGAACGGTGTCCTTCGCTTGATCATCAGCAGTCGTGGATGTGCCCCAGTCTAGTGATAAAGCCGTCCAGCAAACCCTAGCCCGCATGACCGACTAGACCAACTAGCCCAGTGCCCACCAGGCCCACTTTACAAACATCGAACGGTGTCCTTCGCTTGATCATCAGCAGTCGTGGATGTGCCCCAGTCTAGTGATAAAGCCGTCCAGCAAACCGTAGCCCGCATGACCGACTAGACCAACTAGCCCAGTGCCCACCAGGCCCACTTCACAAACATCGAACTGTGTCTTCTGCCTGATCATCAGCAGTCGTGGATGTGCCCCAGTCTAGTGATAAAGCCGTCCAGCAAACCGTAGCCCGCATGACCGACTAGACCAACTAGCCCAGTGCGCACCAGGCCCAGTTCACAATCATCGAACGGTGTCCTTCGCTTGATCATCAGCAGTCGTGGATGTGCCCCAGTCTAGTGATAAAGCCGTCCAGCAAACCGTAGCCCGCATGACCGACTAGACCAACTAGCCCAGTGCCCACCAGACCCACTTCACAAACATCGAACGGTGTCCTCCGCTTGATCATCAGCAGTCGTGGATGTGCCCCAGTCTAGTGATAAAGCCGTCCAGCAAACCGTAGCCCGCATGACCGACTAGACCAACTAGCCCAAGGCCCACCAGGCCCACTTCACAAACATCACATGTATTATGTCCAATAAAAGAATTTCTTAATTCCAATGTAATTACTTACCAGCTTGCAGAACTGTTCGAGAGAATCGACTCCATCCAACCTATTGTGTGATAAACTCGGGTCCCGTCCTGCTCGATCGTTGTCCAAATGTGGAAACGCATTTTTCGTCATTATTTTCCACGTTTATCAAGAACTCCCATACCAGCTGCTTCTGCCTCAGCTCAACCTTCTCAGAATTGTTGTGAGCTTCCACCTTTTGATCGTATCGCACTTTTCTTCAATTTTTCTTGAAAATGGAGACGAAAAATGACTCAACGGTCTTTCCGCCAATCTTTGCGCCAATGCGTCGGCAATCCCCTTGGCGACATGACCCGGCTCTCCTTCAGTGCGCCTGAATTTTCTTTCTATTTATTTAACTTTGTTTTTCTTTTCTTACCTTCCGTATACTGCCATTGGTTCTTCTACCTTGCCGACGTCTTCTTCTGCTCTTCCAACGCCGAGTGGAGTTGTGGTCAGAAGTTCGAATGAAAAATCGAGCCAAAGATAGACTTGCTAGCCACAATTAATGCATTAAAGTGAAGTGCACCCATGCAAATTTATCAGTTTCGGGGTTTCTGCGCCGCCCAATTTGTCCCAATTGGCTGTTCGTGTCACCAATTAGCGATTTGGGGTTTCTTTCTTCTGATGATGTGGCAATGTAGTTTCTTCGAGTGGCCGAGTTTATCCTCATTCGCTGATTCTTTGTTGAAAACTGCATGCCTTGCTCTGAAAAGGTGATTTGTCAGTTTTTGTAGCGCTTCATTTGAAACTCACTTTGTGTTTGAGATGAATGATCGTAGCAAAAGAATCTATGAAGAATCTCTTCGTTTGTGGAAAGATTCGAAAAATTTTTTGAACGAAAGCAGTAGGTTCCGTCCTGCTGCCCAATTCTCGACCTAACGGCAAAAACGGCGAGACTGAGTCAAACGACGGGCGGAACAATCCAAATCGATATAAAAATCCACTACCATCCAATGGACTGCGCACTTGAATAATCATTTTTATCAATTTTCTCCGATTCTCGTCTTTTTTGTTGGCTGTCAGCAATGGAAGCTCTGAAAAAACCTTGGAAATTATTATGTGAGGGTATTAGAACAAATTGAGCACAACTTGAACTAGCGAAACTTTATAGAAACAAAGAAAACTGCTCACCTTCTATAAGTCTGGTGCTGCTTTTGATATTCGAAAAGGTTGACATTCAGACTTCCGGGAGACATTATCATTCTAGGGCGATGAACTCTCTAAAAATTCTTAGAATTAATAATGAAAATCAGGTTTTCAAGACGTGAAAAATGAAAAATTTTCCATTAAATTAATGGCAATTCTGCATGTTGACCCCGACGTGTATGCACACACATTGCAACAGAAAAGACGACACATGAGGGGGAGGAGGGTGCAGAGAACACGAGGGATCACTCATTGAGTCTGCACAAAGAGGCCCAGAGAGGGAAAATGATATGGAGAACACTAGGGCCAACTTATTGAGTCTGCAAAAAGAGGTCCAAGGAGGAAGAAGGGTGTGGGTGAACACACGCAGACAACTAGTAGACTTTGTTGACTTTCCAGCGCGTTTCCTCGAACGGGTTTTCTTAAGACTTCTAGATAAATGGGGCAATTTCAGATTATTTTACTCCAAAACACAGACCTCTGTTTTGTGAAACTTAATAATAATAGAGGTCTGATGGACGAAACCAGATTTGATGGACGAAACCATGGGGCATTGAAGAAATAAACAAAATATTTGTATATTTTATAATTCGTTTATTCACACTTCAAAAAATGACTATGGGGTATTGAAAGGACCAAGATATGGAGAAGCCAAGACGGATGGATATGAAAAAAAAATCGAGGTGATTTTGGAATGAAGAAAAATTGGAATTATCAGTTCTCGGTTTTCACGGCTGGCTTCTCGACATCTTGCTGCTCGTCGGCTTTGGCTCCAGTCTCCTCGTCTCTACCGATTGCGACATCCTCACCATCATCCATCTCGTCGCCAGCAAAATCCTGGTTTCTGATGAACCCTCTTCTCAATTGCTCCAAATGTTCTTCGAAGACAGTCTTCTTATGCTCCTGCCATTTTTGGTGCTCTTCTCGATAGAGGTTGCTCCATGCCTTTTCTGAATAGGTTCAGTTAGCTTTTTTTGCCGTATTAAGATAAAAAATGGCTCACCGAGCTCATAACTCCCTTCACAACTCAGAGGTAGTTGTGGAATAGGCGCTTGGCCATTTTTGTCTTCGAGCCGACTTCCTGCGGCATAGCCTTGGACCTCTTGTTGAGGTTGAAGAGCTTCAAGGCGGTTATATAGCCTGGAATAACTTCGGAAGTTTGTAAATAAATTTTTTCACAAATTGCGCTTACCAAGCTCCTGGTCCCGGCAAATGCGGCATGCAGCATGATGGGCACTGGCTTCGACCGCTGGAGCATCAACTGGAGCATCAACCACATCCACAGCTGCTGAAGCTGAATCATTTTTCAATGGACGACTTCGGCGAGTGTATCCTTTGAGGACTCTTGGTCTCGGCTGGTATACTGCAAAAAACTTCTAGGTTTAATATTGAAAAGAACACTCATCGTCCATTTTTAGATCTTTGCAAATGTTTATGGAATTTCGAAATGTTAAAAAAAACATGAATATTTTGAAAATTTATCATTTTGGAATAATTCCAGGATTTTGAAAACGCCTTTGAATAAAAAGGAACTCACCTTTTACAGACAAATTTTCAGAAAAATAGAAGAATAAGTAGATAAAGATGTAATTTCCAGAGAAGTAAAGGAACTTTCTAGAATCTATTCATTTATAATATTCTATAGAACGTTCCCGTGAATATCTAGACGTCCATTCTGTTAGGTCGTCGAAACAAGAACTGAGCTAGGTGTATGGTGGGGACTAGGGGTCAAATCGACATTCGTTGCGTCCCTCACATTCCTGTTCTGACTAATCGACGTTCCTCTGTGTCTGCACGCAAATTGGTTATATCCGGGCAGGCAATGACCCCAAATTTGCAGATGTGCTCAAAGGAGAGACTGAGAGAAATGGAGACTCAGAGAAAAAGAGGCATTTTAAAGTTTTGAAGATAACTTTGTTCATTGCTGAAGTTGAAAAATATTTATGTCAGTTTAAAATTCCTCAAGATAAGAGCTTCAAAATAAGACTAAGCAAGCCTAAGTTTGGTGAAAATCGGAATTGACATCGGCAGCGTCTGTAAGAATGCAAAAGGAAGCATTTTGATCGTGATTATAAATTTATTGAAGCACTAAAGTGTCCAATTCGCACCTTCTTGCTGAAGTATTTCTGTAAAATGCGTTTCCGACCAACAGGTCTTGCGAAATTTCATTTTCTTCCCGAAAATTCCCTTCGAAACACGAATTTTCAACTTATTCTTCAATTAGTTGGACCTTTCCCATGATTTCATCAAAGTTTCAAGAGAAGGGACAGAGCATACGAAGACAATTTGGCTTCGAAGAAAAATCATCACGTGCAGGAAAGGCAAGGAACATAATTTATTGAAGATTCACACGCAATTTTTTTGTAGGGGCGTGGAAATCCGACTAACAAGATTGCCGTACACGCCATTTTTACGAGATGCGCACGCAATCTTCGTCGCGAAAATCAGACTAATTTTGAAAAAAAAAAACCAATTTTTTTCAGTTA